>CM002476.1:31962639-32018772 GCA_000325765.3 Leersia perrieri
CGTACGGCGGCAGTGCAGGCGTCCTCGGCGACGGCGGATGACGGTGGAGAACGTCCGTGGAGGCGACGACGGTCAGCGGCGGAGAGCGTCCGCATTGGCGACGGCGGGGTGGCAGAGAGTGCCGTGACAGCGGGGCGGCGGAGAGTGCCCGTGACTGCATCGGCGGAGCGGCATCGGCTAGCCGGTCTCCTGGCTGGCTCGGCGGCGCGTCGGGTGCCACGGCGATGGCTGGCCCTCGACCAGATCTGGTGTGAGCACGCTGGATATGGCGCCGGGGTTGCTCCGGCTGCTGGCGGCGTTGCCTGTTGACGGAGGCACGGTGGAAGCGGCGGCGGTACTCTCCGTGGCCTTTCCCGGCCAGCCCTTGGCCTGATCTGATGCTTTGCCGTGTTGGATTTGGCTGCGGTCGCGGGGACGGCCCGGTGGGTATGCGCGTCGGCAGCTGGCCCGACGGCGGCTGTCCGGCGCAGATGTTTGCTTAGTTAGTGGCCGTTTCCAGTTGGTGTAGGTGGCCTAGGCTTGAGCGTTGTGGGTTGTCATGGCAGTCCTGCCGACGTTCTTGTTTGGCTTAGTTGCGTGGGGTTTGGGATTAACGGGCAAAAGCCTTTCCGGCCTTGGGCCGGTCGACAACGGCGACGCCTTTAGGCGCCGTGTCCCTTCTTGAAGGCGTTGTTGTGTTGTCCTCTCCCCTAACTTTTCTCCAGGTGAAAACCTTGTTCCGGCTCGCGGACGGGCAGTGGCGGCGCTCCACGTCGTCTCCCTGTTGGGGGCATTGCTTTGGAGAAATAGCTAATGGTTCGTTGGCGGCCGTGTGCGTTGACTCCAATGCGCTTGCTCCTAGGCTGTTTTAGCGAGGCCTAGGTCTTCGTAGCCCGCTTCTTGCTTTGTGGCGGTGTTCTATCCCCCTCCGTTTGTTTTTGCTAGGTGAAGTCGGAGCTGCTTTGTGGGGTGGCAAAGCTTGGCAACGATGCCACTTTGCAATCTCCTTCGTTGTGGGATGGTGCTCGCTTCGTGTCTGGAGTGGCGCTTCGTTGGTTGTGGCTGAGGTCTTTCGTGGGTGTCGGGCTGCTCGGTTGTTTGGTGATGCCTTGGCATTCTGATGTTGCATCTGCTGTGAAGTCGGAGCTGCTGTGTCGCTCGGCGGCAAGCTCGGCAACGATGACGCATCCCCTGCAATGTTGATGCTTTTGTATTGCTTTGGCGGCATGTTTGGCGTCGGTGCTCCGCGTTTGGACTCCGCTGAGGTCTTTTAGTCGTTAGGTTGGTTTGGTTGTGCCGTCTTTCTGTGCACTGTGTGGAGGTTTTAGCCGCTTTTCCTTAATTAACCGTGCACTTGTATGGTTTTTGGACCCGGTTTTTCTTATAAACTGGGTCAATTCTCTTCTTCTTAATATAAAAGAGGAACAAATTAAGTTCCTCATCGGTTTCAAAAAAAGATAATATTGTATATCAGCATCAAGAGCACAGCTCCTATCGTTAGCACTATAATTTGGGTACATAAATGTCGTATTCCCTGAATGATGATCCAGTCTGCTTGAGACGTCGCACCAGCACACATGAGAGTTCAGAGAAACGTAGCAGCGCACGCGAACCTAATTAAGCTAGAATCTTCTCTAATCAACACATATGGCTGGCTGCACAAAGAGCACACGACTCTAAAACCAGCAGTCCATGCAAGCTGACTATAATTAACCTCATTTCGCGTTTTCAGTACGTGGAGCACTAAAGCTTAATTGCCAATGATAATTAAACTGATCGAGTTGGTGCCGGCAGTCGTATTATAGCACAACACTAATTAGTACTCCCTCCGTTTATTTATAGTTGTCGTTTCGGACAAGCAATTTAGCCTGATTTGTGTGTAAAATTGTTGTCCTAAACGACATATAAAAGTTTCTGGAGGGAGTATTAATAGTATCCAATTAACCAACAGTGACACCGTTCACTATATAACAGGTAAACTAACTACAGAGGGTAGAAGAAGACGTCGGTAAAAAAAAAAAAGGGTAGAAGATGGCTTCTCAGTTCACGTTTTTATGTGGCTATATATGAAAAACAAAGATATCCCTTTCTCTTTTGAATCCATCTGGAAGGTGAATGTTCCGGTAAAAAAAACAGACTGTGTGCTCATGTGTATTACACTTCTCCAAATTTCTGAAAATTCTGCATGTTTCTAAAATTTTCCTCTATTATGAATTTTGACAAGTTGAAAAGACTTTGGTAGTGAAGCAGAACGGCTCATCATGTTGATAATTTGATATGGAGCGATTAAGCAAGAAATGGAAGAGGAAACGAAGCCAAAGGCCGCCTATATGAACGACAGCACAAATTATGGGCCGAAGATTTTATTTGTTGGGCCAATACAACAAATCAGGGCCGCTTCTTAACCATGCGACCCCAGCAACAGGAGCAGGAGGCCTCAAGTTTGGGCCTCGGTGTGCCCCTCCTAGACCAATCTCCGCGACTCCGCCGACTCCCTCGAATCGCTCCTGAAGCCAACCCTAACATTGTTGGATGAGCGAGCCGCCGACGTACGCCGATGCCTACTCTGATCTGATGAAGCCGACATTGAGCGAGCCGAGCCTTTTCTCTCCACGCCTTCGGAGACAGTTGGAGCCGTGCAGGCTGCGGACGTCGGATGGACGTGCCTTCCACGCGTCACGAATCTGAATCGGGGTATGCACGGGCTGTGGTTTGCAGCCGGTCTGCACCAATTTTTTTCCCCAAATATCTCTCGTTCTCGTTTTCGTGTCCGTCTCGGTCTCTGTTTCGTCTCTTCTCTTCAAGACCACAGCGCCGTCCGTCACCCGCCCCAACTCTCCTTTGATCAAACGATTCCCTTTTTCAATCTTCTCCATAATAGAATAGCACACTCATCACGGCCGTCGCCCTCGATCGATATTCCTCGACATGTCGCCGTCTCGGAACACCCCGAGATCACTCCGACACGATACCGCCGTGTCACCCAATTCTAAACAGCGCCAAGGCGCCAGCTCCGGGTCAGTCGTCGTCGTCGAGGCGCCACCAGGGCGGATTTGCGAGGAGGAGGAGAAGGAAATCGCGTATGCCTTGAAATTGTCGACACTAGGTGTTTCAGAGCCAGAACCACCCAGGCCAAAGAGCAGCATCAGCAATGACTCCCTTCTTCCACCAAAGAAGAGAAAGGCGCCGTTCTTCGATCTCGGGATGTTGGGTGGTGACGTGAAACAACAACAACACATGGCCGTCGTCGACCCTGCCTTGCGCAGAGAGTTAGACAGGGGGTTAATCAAGTTTGGGAAGACGCCAGTCACGGAAGAATTCACATCCAAGAAGAAGAACCAAGTTGCCTCCACCCTCGAACCACCACAACCCAAAGAGAAGCTCATGAGCTCCGCCATCCGCGCCGCCGCCGCCGCCTCGTCCAGATCATGGCCACCCACGAAGATCATCACAACATCAAACGGCACTAGTAGTAGCGGCATTCCACCACTTCCGCCGCCGCCGCCGAACAGAAACCGATACAGCAACTGCAGCGCACGGGTGCGGAGGCGACTGGTAGAGCTAGACGCGACAGAGCCAGTGTACGTGTGCGAGAAGGCACTGAAACGAAGCGACGTGCACCTGAACCAAAACCGCCTCCTCATCTCCTGCAAGCGCGACCAGCTTGCCGCATCGCCGATCACCGGCCTCTTCACGGCCGCAGAGACGGCGGCGGTGCAGGAGCAGGACGAGGAGGAGGACAAGAGGAAGCGCAGGGAGGACAAGCCCAAGCGTGGGCTGAGGGTGACCATGCTCGACGACGCCGGCTACGAGTACGCCATGCTGTGCAGATATCTCAACTCCAATGGCGGGTACAGGTTTATCGAGGAGTGGGGGAAATTTCTCCGGAACAATGGGTTGTCCATCCAGAGGAATGCCGACTGGGTCCGGAATGTCGTCGTCCGCCTCCTCGCCTTTCGCTCTCGTCGGCTGCCCGGCGCTGAACTCTCCGGCCACCGCGACGGCGCGCTCGGCTTCGTCGTGTTATACGAGGAGTTCGATGGCGATGAGGATGATGATGAGGATGACGAGGAGGAATACATGGTGAATGCGCACCGGGCCAAACCGGAGAAGAAGAAGAATAATGAGAGGAAGGAGGAGGATGATGATGTAAAGGCGTCGACTTCGAGGTCGGCGGCGGCGGCGGCGGCGGCGACGCGGGCGCCGAGGAGGAGTTTGGATAAGGAGGGTAGTCTGATAACAAAGGGGATCGGTGGGATTGTGAAGCTAGGTAAGGATCTATCGTCGTCTTCGTCTTCGTCCTCGTCGGAATGTGATGGATCGGAGAAGCCCTCGTCGGTTAAACAAGAGAAGGCTGATGATTGAGAGGGGTATATGATTACGAATGTATGATCAGAAAGAACCATCCTCTAGCTTGTAGTTTGTTCCTTGTTAATATTTTCTCCTTCGACAATAGCCACAACAGCTTGCTTATTTATGTTCTGTGATTAGCTTTCAGGTAGTAGCTAGGCATGTTTAGTAAACAGACTCAGTGATGTCCATTCCCACGTTTTGGAGTGTCCATGAAACTTTCGTTTTGCAATCTTGTCCACAATCGAAGATTGCCAGGAAATTACCAACATTTTTGCTTCTATAAATGTGATTCCCTCATCCTTTTGTCATACAATAGCATAATCATATAACAGAGTACTCATGAATATAAATCTAGTAATATTATATCCTTAGAGAGCAGTTCATTTGATGATTGCCACTCTTGAAAGCATCTATGTGTTCAAAAGCATGCATGTTCACGGTTCACCATTTCGAACTGTGATGCTGGTGCTTGCAGAGAACGAGAAATTATCAATTGCATCACATGGGCATTTGTACCACACCTTATGGTCTTACGGGTTCTGAAAATTCAAACAACTTCGATCTAAGTTAAAAGGCTCGACTGAAAAACTTGCAGATTGACAATGCCCAGACAGCCTAGATCTTTGGACAACAAACCGTGACCGTTCCGATTTATTTCTTCCAAAGAGAAATTCCTTCTATATTGGTCAATCCATCCCAGTTATTTGGTGTTTAAAGTAGAGTAAAATATATGGCCGGTCCTTAAAGTTGAGCGCGGGTGTCACTTAGGTCCATAATCTTATAAATTGCACATCTAGATCCACCATCTTATTTAAGTGACTCGTTGAGGTCCAAAGGATCTCTGACCAGGTTGACCGGCTTACGTAGCGGTCCAGCGTGACAGCTCATTTGTAAATAGCCCCTTTGCGCTACAGTAGAGCCCTGGGCACCAAAAAATCCCCAAATCCCTCGGCCGCCTCCATCGTCACCTTGCCTACCGCCGCCGCATGCACGTCGTCCTCGTCGCCAGCCCCTTCGCCGGCCACATCATACCGATGGCCGAGCTGATGCAGCGCCTCGTCGCGCACCTCCAGGCGTCCTCCGTCGCTGCTGTCATGCTCCTGGAGGTCGAGCTCGACGACGTTCCCACCGGCGCCAACATCAGCGTCCTCCGTCACCGCTGTCGTGGACCTCGACGAAGCGGCGCATGATTACCAACGACGCAGTATTAGAGGGGACGAAGCGAGCGGCGGACGAGCTCAAAGATCAGGACGCCGCGCCGGAAAGCCGGGGAGCCGCCGGTGGCCACTCCAGCCTCGCGAGGCCCGCGCGGTTTGTGTTTGTCGCGCCGCGGAGCGCCGTCACCGGCCACTCCCGTCACGGAAGTGGCCTCGCTCGAGCACGCAGGCATGGCTGCAGCTTGGCTGCAGGTTGCCTCGCTGGCTCGCTCCTGCACCTTGCCACGTGAATAGGGCCATGCACTGCATGCATCTATCCACAGGTGCTGCGGTCGACGCGGAGGTGGCTCCGCACGGCATTGGTTGGCGGAGGCCAGCGAGTAGTTGCGGCGGTCTGGCCGCCGTGTCGTGCGGAGGGGTTCGCCGTGTCGCGCCTGGGCGGGGAGGCGACGGAGCCGTGGCTCAACGCCGAGGCGGACAACCACGATGGCCGGAGCCCCGCGGCGTTGACGGAGTTTCGCGTGGCCGTGGAGGCGACGGAGCCGAGGCGAGTGCGGCATCGCCCGCGACGAGGAGGCCAGCGTGGCGGAGCCGACGGAGCAGACGCACGTAGGCCGGCGCGCGCATGCCGGTGAGCGGAGGCGGCGGAGCTCGACGCGGAGGTAGAGAGGAGAAAATATGGTCCTCCTTCTCGTCGACAACGGTGCACAGTTCCTCTGGGCGCTGCGCAACTCCGGCGAATGAGCTGCCACGCTGGACCGCCACGTAAGCCGGTCAACCCGGTCAGAGGTCATTTGGACCTCAATGAGTCACTTAAACAAGATGATGGACTAGATGTGCAATTTATAAGATTATGGACCTAAGTGATACCCGCGCTCAATTTTAAGGACCGGCTGTGTATTTTACTCTTTAAAGTATGTTGGCAACACTAAGAGCAGAGTCCAGTTATTTCTGGAAGGATATGACATTTTATAGGACAAACCCTTATCCAGATTTGTTATCTTAGAAAATGTCACATCCTTCCATAAAAAAGCTATATTTGGAGTACTAGATGGACCACGCGGTGGCACGCCGTGCAACATATGTGCTAACGTTATTTAAACATGAAAATTTAATGCTTGTGGGTAAAAAATAATAATTCCACTCCCCCGTTCCAAACTATAGGGAGTATTTTGATTTGTTTGGACAAGAGTTTGACAAATATTTTTTCTATTAAAATTTATTTTTATAAAATAAAATTGATGTTGCTAGATTCATATTCAAAAGTGTTTTCTTATGAATATGATTTCTCATCGTGATAATGATATCTTAATAAAAAAAATTATTGGTCAAACTTTTATTCTAGCAAGTCATATTAATTACGCCCTACAATTTAGGACGGAGGGAGTACTTCATTTAGGCATGATCTTCAGAATCTACAGAAAAATACCAAAACACCTTAGAGAGCATGGACATCCAGGAGCCAAAAAAAGAAAAAGAGATATGGCAGATCAAGATAGAAAATTATATATATATATATATATATATATATATGCAGAAGGCCAAAGAATATGAATAGAGAAGCATCAATCATTGTTTGATTAACTCATCTAAACCAAGGGTAAAAAGGAGAAGTTTTTACCTTTATCTATCAAAGGACGAGGCTGCCACAGGTGAGTCTGCCTACTTGCAATCTAGACCGTCAGATTATAAATCAACGCCGCAAATCTCCCACTGTCCCGCTCACGCACGCACCCGCACTCGCAGATGCGTCCGCACCCGCACGCGCATACTCCGCTCTGCCCTCCACACCGTTCCGCCGTGCCTCCCGCATCGTGACTCCCCGCGCCTCACGCACCTCGATCGAACCCCCATCGCCACCACGCCTCCTGCCGCATCAGATCGGCTCTACTCCCACCTTCACGGTCATCACTAGCGCGCCTCCGCGAGGGAGTCACTCATATTCCCTTCGTACGCCGCACCATCATCACCACTGTCTCCATCGTCGTCGACGTTCACCGCCGCCACGCCTCACCGATTCTCATCGGACGCGCTCTACTTCTCCGTCCATCGTGGAGATCCGCCGCCACGCGCCTCCGGTCGCCCGTCAGGTCGGAGATCCGCCGCCTCGCACCTCGGCCGTGGTCGCTCCGCCGTCGCATCGTCCACTCTTCTGTTGTTGTCGGGCATTCTGCTATTGTCACAAGGGGCAGCTTCCGGTGGCGCCTTGAATCCGTGGCCGGCCGGCCGTTGGGTTCGTTCCGTCTCTTCTCCATTCGTTAAATCCTTTTCTTCTCCATTCGTTAGTTATCTGAAGTTTGTATGCTAAATGACTTTATTCTCTGCTGAATCAAACTGAAAATACATCCATGGTCACACTCTGTTGTTTTGTAATGGCAGAGTATGCTATGTTGCTGGTCTCTTGGGTTTGGATAGGAGCAACTAAGTTTTTATCAGGATGCTTGGTATACATTTCCCCGTGTGAGTCTCTTCAATTCCAGGTATTTAAACACTCATTAGTTCTCTAATACTACATCTAAACTGAAATTTGTTTTAAATTGTCTAATAATGTGTTGCCGCCTTGCATATCATCAGGTTAATTCTTCGTTGTTCCTGTCAACAGCAAGACTAAACATGTCTTAATAGATCTTGACTTTTTTTTGTTGGCAAACAATTAAATTTGAGTTTGGTTTTCGATGTTCTTGGATTTCTTATTGCTTAATGGAACAAATGCTTAAGTTCTTTTATATCCACCTTGGTTTAGTGGTTCCATATAGTGAGTTTATTTGACTCATGGGTTATCAATTAATGATATGAAGCTTTGTGATTTTTGGTCGCCATATTTCTGCTTGCTTGATTGCTGAATTTTAATTTTATCTTTTGTTATCACTGACGTGTTTTTAATTTGCAGCTGGAATAATTTTTTCAGGTATGCTAGATAAGTTACTCCTAGGGACTCATGAATTTGTCGAATTTACTTGAATTTCCATGATCTGATCGACTCTAGCGGTTGTTTTGTATAGTCAATGGAAAGCAAATGTCAGAGTTTGCCCTCCGTCTTGTTCAATCTTTGTTTTTGCTTTCCTCCGTAAATGTCAGACCTGTTGTAGGTTGATCGCCACTGATTCTTACTGACCCAAGACTAGGCAGTGTGATGAGTTTGATGCTGTACCATTTGATCAGGCCACCTCTCAATTACATTATAGCTGCCATTTATATATCTTATCTAGCCATCTTTGCAGCATTTGGTTTAGCAGACTCGAGTATATATAGACTTATATATTCAATACAGAGCCAAAATCTGTATTCAATTAATGAAAGCTGAATTCAGATTGCAGAATGACATGCAGTTCTGAAAGGTGTTTAAGGTTGTCAATGCAGTTCTACCTCCAAGAGTAGTCTAATTTCTTAGTGTGTGTGTTTTCTTTTAACATCTACAGTGAGGTTTAAACCTGAAATTAAACCTTACTTCCTTAGATATTCTTCCTTTTTCACAACATTTTTTATCAATGTGCTGAGTTATTATGGAGGGTTAAATATTGAACATCTTTTTATGTATATTAGCAGACATGTTGATATGGAAGGAGGATGGCAGGCTGCATATCCATGCTGATATGGAAAATCAAGCTAATAGCAGATATGTAATGCATGTCTATCTGCAATTTTGTATATTTAACTTTTTGGGGAATAATTTGGGTAAATTGGCTGTGTATTTGATAGATATTGTGTATTTGATAGTTGTAATTTTTCGAGAAGCTTATTCCTAGATGATGTCGTGTGGATACAAAGTGAATCTTTGTGTACGTTTTTCGGTGAATAAAATGTAAAGTGTAAGTCATATATCATTGGCGCCCGAATCATTCGGAGATAAAAACTTTTGTGAATATGGCTTAATTTTGTTTCGTTACTATTATAGCATTGCTATTTGATTCTGTATGCCTATGGCTGCATAAGGTTATATACTTGACTCCCGTATTAACATTTTCTTATAAAAATATAATGTATAAACCGGTTTAGGTTCTTTTTTTTATTACTACCATGATGATGTGATGAAATAGGTTGTGATTTTTCATAATGTTGGAACCTAGGAAAGGATCTGCTGGAGTGGTTCTAGGAAAATTAATTTGACTAGCATGTAATTTTAACAATTTATTAACAATACCATAGCGTTAGCACGGGCAAATTACGTTTATGTTATTATCATGCTTTGATCGACAAGGCCGTCATGGACACTAATGGTAGGACACCTCTGCTCCAACCCCAACCTCCCACCGTCCATGCTATTGCCCCATCCTTCGCACATGTGCCTCCCTCCACGGCCACCGGCGTTGCTGCCATAGATCTGACAACGAAGGAGAAGGGGACCCTGCTAGCACCAAGAATCCAAAGTACTGATGAAGGGGAAGAGAAAAAGGGAGGGGCGTATCGGCGCACTGCTGCCATGCGGTTGCTGTCCGGATCCACTCGCCCCATGGCTGCGCGTGGCCATCGCCACCGCCCACCGCACGCCGTTGTTGAGCCGCCCCAGAGCTGCTGCCGCCCGATCTGGGCGACTTGGGCCTGGGAGCGACGCCGCCGGCGGATCCACCAGTGCCAAGGCCGGCAATGGTGGAGACGGATGACGACGCAGTAAACGGTGAGGGGGAAAGAAGCCGGCGCACAAGTGGTTACGTAGGAGAAGGCCGGCGCCGTAGGCTGTCGTTGCCGACGCCCACTGTAGTCAACTAAGGAAGAGGGAGGGCGAAACAGAGGGGAGGAGGAGGCTGAACGGAGGAGAGCGAGGTGGCGGCACCAGTGGAGAGAAGGGAGGGGGAGGAAGAGGCGAGGGCGTGGCCGAGTGCGATAGGATTATTTTCAAAAGCACCCCGTACTTTTATCTATTTACAACGCTACCCCTAGAAACGAAATTTCTCTTCTTCATGTTGAAATTCTTAGCAAAGCCAATGAGGTGTCAGGCGATAGGAGAGTGCAGCCGGTATTTTTGTATGGACGAGGTGCTTTTCTGCAAATATGCCCGAGACAAAATAAATGTGAAAACTGAGAAAATCGGAATCGCACGGCCTTTTATAGATGGTGATAGCTAGATTGCGACCGGTTCGTTGGTGGATGAAACAGGAAAACGATTTGCTCCGCTACAGTAGTAAAGTACACAGAGTCCATCCAAAGTTCCAAACTAATTGTGAAAACTTCTTTTGAAGTGACTTAAGAGTACTTAACTAGTCTAACGAGATTTCTCAACGACGTCACGTTATTTGGATATATGGATAGGTTAGTTTACGCACGAGCTGCCATCATATATGATTAAAGACACATGAGAGAAGAATCTGAAATGCAGGCTTCTTTCAAAAAGAATTTCAGAAAGTACACAGCTCCATATTTTCCATGAGTATATAATGGATTATATATACACACTAAGATGTTGAGATGTATAATCAGATCAAAAACGATAATATTGTATGGCAGCATCAAGAGCACAGCTCCTATCATTAGCACTATCATTTGGGTACCTAAATGTCGTATTCCCTAAATGATCCAGTCTGCTTGAGACGTCGCACCGGCACATGAGAGCTCAGAGAAACGTAGCAGCGCACGCGAACCTAATTAAGCTAGAATCTTCTCTAATCAACACGTACGTATGGCGGCACAAAGAGTATGTACACGACTCTAAAACCAGCAGTCCATGCAAGCTGACTATAATTAACCTCATTTCGCGTTTTCAGTACGTGGAGCACTAAAGCTTAATTGCCAATGATAAACTGTTCGAGTTGGTGCCGGCAGTCGTCTTATAGCACTAATTAGTACAAAGTCAAATATTTTTAACTTCAACTCTTAATAGCGAAAAAAATAAACAAGATCGATCACGTAAAAATTATATTAGTATATTTATCCTTAAATAAACTATTATAATATGCAACTTTTTTTATTTAAATCAACTTATTTATAGATATTGTTGGTCAAAATAACATCTCGAAGACTGTGTCTTGGTCAACAAATGGTTACATTTTGGGACGGAGATAGTATTAATAATATCCGACCAACAGTGACATTGTTCGCTATATAGCAAGCTAACTACAGAGGGTAGAAGAAGTCGTTTTCAGTTCATTTTTTTATGTGGCTATGAAAACCAAAAATATTCCTTTGTCTTTTCAATCCATCTTGAAGGTGAAGATTCCAGTAAATAAACAGACTGTGTGTTCATGTGTATTACAAGGTTTGCACCAATGGCAATAACATTTCTTTAATTGAAAAAAAAATAGCTTCTCCAAATTTCTGACATTTCTTCATGTTTCTAAAATTATCTCTACCGAGTTTCAAAATCATCCCTCAACCTTACGATGGTCACCGCCGTCTCTCCATAGTTGTTAGAACATTCATGGTGACGCCGTGCTCGTGGGAGCGAGAGCAAATATCCCTCCTCTTTATCATCATTTGTTTAGCCTTACACTCCAAGCTTATCGTCAATTTGTATTCATGAAATGAAATGTATGTTGATAGAATCAATCATATCCCATAATGTCATTACAAACGATATTAAGATAATGATAATAAAATTATATATGTCCTGAAACTGTTATTAGATGTATTGTATAGCTAGTCATGTGATTTTTTTTTGTTACAAGGGGTGTTTTCTGCATATCTGTATATTATCTCTTACCTATTAACCCACTAGCAATTCAAATCTAATACTTACAACACATAATATCTTAATTGTTAATAAATTGATTTCATAGTAAATATTTTTTCAGTCAAATTATTGAAGGCCTTGATTTTTTTAGGAAGAACAAATTATATTATGGAAACAGCGCCGACCCTAGGGCAGGGCGAGTAGTGCAACCGCCCTGGCCCTAGGCAATAGGGGCCCGTCATGTACATGTTAATTACTTGTAACTTGTCTAGCCTATATAGTACTACGTAAGCTGGATTATGTGCAAGCAAGTCTGTAAACGTGAGCCCACAAGCCGTGGAAGCACAATTGGTTTGCTATGTGCTATTTTTTTTCTAAAAAAGTTAAAGTCATTGATCTATCTCATCATGTAGCCTACTATGTTCTATGGCTAAATAACACCCTAAACCAAAAAAAATGATGTGTTTTTCTTTATTTTTAGAAGTTATTTTAGATATTATACACGTCAGGAACGTATTTCAATCTATACATGTCAGCCTACTCTATAAATTTATCATTGTTGACCCTTATCTTTTAGATTCTCCGAGCCTAGAGGAAGCACAGTGGGCTTATTGGTTGTGTTTTATCAAGATGACTAAAGATGTTGTTGAAAAATATAATGAATAAAACAAATCACGTACTGAGGATAAAAAAAATGTTCTATGGTTATCTAGACTCGTTGATAGATTTACTAAAAAGACTAGACTAGTAAGTTAAATGGAATAATCTTATGTGTATTGCTAGTTTAGACTTCTAATATTAAATCATGGAGTTTGTATGAGTTCCTTGACAACTATAAAAGAAATAATCATTGAACACTTTTTTCCTATTCTAAAAAAACTCTTTTTTCTAGGATAACCTTATCTGCACTGCTATGTTAGTCTTCTAATATTAATTCTCAAAATTTGCATGACTTCCTTACCGACTATAAAAGAAATAATTCTTGAATACTATTTGTCGTAACATAAAAATGACAAGTGGGTCCGAAGACCCTTATCCATAGGGAACTGATCAAATGCTAGAAAGTAAATAACATATATTGATTTGGAGAAAGTGGGTGTGAGTGCCCCATGGGGTTTACCCTTTACATATATTTATAGGCTGGATAAGGGAAAATCTTCATTTTGTCCCTCGGGTACACACCTATGCCCTAGCTAAGGATATTTCCGTACCTTTACAAGTATTCTTTACACATGGTATTTCCTTAGTGTTTGTAGCCTACTGTTGGGGATAAGGATTTTATTTAGGGCTTCTAGCTTATTCCCGACAACCTTGGGGATAAGGGTGTATATGCTCCAACAACCCCCTCATCAATGAGGCCCGAAGTCCTTGGGGGCGATGCTGATGCCCAAAATATTGGTCTTGATCTCGGGGAAAGTGCAATCCTCTTGGTGTGTGTCTTTGTCGCTAGCGCTCTTCGCCGTCGTCACGGGAGGTGGCTGAAGCTCGGCATCATCGCCGCCATTGCGGGAGTTGGCCGAAGCTTGGCCTCTTCGACGTCGACGCTCTTCGTGTTTGGCACAATAAGTGTAAGATATCATGTCACCCTGCGAAAAAGAAGTTAGTAAAATGCTACTCAGAGATCAGCATACAACATTTTGTCAGTTGCAAGATCAAAATGACGGACATGCCCACATCATCAATATTTAGGACTTGCACTGGAGCTAAGTAGAACTCTCAGGCCTTCGTGTGTCCGTGCGCAAGATTATTTCAAGCCAACACACTTTTGGCACGTCGGCGGTATAATTTTGCATCAACACACGGCCAACACCAGAACTCCTTGGAAGATACTACATTTTGTCATCATTGACAAGTGTCGCCGCACCCCATCAGCGAGTAGTTCCGACTTCACCAATCAAAAACAATCAAAGAGCATGTCTTCCACCACAAGAACGACACGGAACCAAGAAGATGAAGTCCTATGAAGTCGACGCTACTTGGTCGCTATTGTGGCAAGCTCAGCAATGATAACGCCTTTTTTGCGATGTGGGAGTTGTTTGCGTCGTCTTTATGTTTAGTTTGGCAACGATGTCCTGCATTGGGCTCCGGCGATTTTAGTTCTGTAGATCCTGCACTTGTGTTTGTGTGGGGGATTTTAGCTGGTTTTCCTCGATTATCCATGTAGTCGTGTGGTTTTCAGGCCCAATTTCATCGGTTTTAAAGAAAAACATGCATAAAAAACGATATGATAAAATAGATTACCAGGCAAAAAAATGATGGAGAAAGAGGATGATAATGATATACACGTAGGTTCTAGCCTAGTAATGTATCACAGGCAATAGAAAAATATATATTAAGGTTAAAGATATACTACATATAGCTAGAAATGTATTCCAAGTAATTAATTAATGTCCTTAACTACTAATATGCAGAGAGTAATAACTACTTCCTCGGGATTTGAATACATGACGTTGGTTAAGTTTATTTTGAACTAACCAACGCCATTTAATAAAACGGAGGGAGTAGATCCTAGCTCGGTAGATGGCCTTTAAAAAGCTACTACTGGTATTCTTACAGTATGTTATCTCCATGAAAACATCCGTGCCGATCACCACGGCCAATCGCCAATGTCGCCTTACCAGTGACCTTTATCTCTAGACACACACGGTCGATCGCACGAGTCTTAGAATGGTTCCAATCGAACACTTGTCGCGTACATCCATCCGAGAAAGTATCCTATGAATCAATAGCTGCTAGCCTGCTACTGCTACTGCTGTCTGTTGTCTGAAAAGACAAACGTCAAGGTGCAGCACGTCTACGACGGCGCCTGCAACGAGCGAACGCGTAGAGCGCGCGCGTGCATCCTGGACAGAGTCTCCCCGAACCTGGCGATCGCCATTTCCACGTGTGAAAACGTATAACAATTTTGGTCGATATGCCGGTTTTCTTCCCTGGAATATATGTACAGTTGTACACTCTTTTTGTCCACATCGACGATCACAAATCCGTGAAGAGTATTTAACTAGTCTAACAAGATTTCTCAATGACATACTCCCTCTGTTTTTCTACATGTTTCGTTTCTGCCTAATTTCTATGTAAAGTTGTTGTCCTAAACATCATTTAAAAACGTCCGGACTCCGGAGGGAGTATTTGGATATATCGATAGATCAGTTTATGCACGAGCTGCCAACCATCTATGAGACACGGGAGAGAAGAATCTCAAGTGTAGGGTTCTTCCAAAAGGAATTTCAGAAGTACACACCTCCCATACTTTCCATGAGTACAAAAAGTTTGAGTTATAGTTGAGGCCTTGAGAGACGAAAAGTAGACTTATTTCCTATCCTAATTATGTTCGTTGAGACACCTAAACACCACACACAATGGGCCATAAGTATATGCTACTATAATTCATGATGGTGGTGGGCCATAGATGGGCCAATGGTGCCGGTTCCCCTCGTAATGGCGATGGTTCGGCTCGGCCACCGCCGCCGACTCGCCGACGGTCGACGAGTGGCGGCCGAGGGAAATCACGGTGCTTCCGTTCTAGGATTAGCATTCGAGCAGTTCTCAGCGCCATAGCCAACCACGCGGCGCCGGTGCCGACTCGCCGGCGCCGGATGAGATCTGCGTGGTTGCCGCCGGCTGCTCGCGAAGTCACGGTGGTCGTTAATTGCAGGTCGTCATTGCCGACGCGGTTTTCCTCAAAGTCCACGCTGGTAATTTCAGCTAAAGATCCTGCTAGGAATTTTGTTGTGTCTGCAATTTCCAGGGAAGTCCCCCTCCGAACTTGCACAGCCAAATCACGCAACGGTTTTTTTTTTTCCTTGTGTAGTAGTCTCCGCCCTCTCCCTATTTCCTGAAACTTTTCCTCTCTCGAAGCTCGAGCTGAGTTTGCTCTCGGTACGAAATGCTCTGATGATCGCAGTGTACTGGGATCTCCCCTAGTGGCCTAATTCAACATCCACGCTCGTGACCTTCTACGCGTAATTGTAAGTACTGATTCGCCGCCGTGCGATTCTTCTTTGGAACCAAATGATTATGAATATTTTCGTTTATGCGGACGATGCATAATTGACCTGGCATATGGGGTCCTTTAGTGTGCTTTGAGGTGCCTTTCATGTGATCGATTAATTGCGGACGATGAAGTTTTAGGCTCAATTTTCGATATCAATATGAGCTTTTAGCGTTTTTTTGGTTCAGTTTTAACTGGAATAACTCATAATTTCATGGAATTAGAGAACTCTGACTTAGTAAGGATGCTGATGACATAATGATTTTCTTCCTGTTTTTGTAGGATTCCATCATAAACTGGTTTTGTGGTAACATATTTATCATAAAATTCTTTAATTTGGATTCGTCATCTAGGTTGAACCACTTATGTTCAGAAATGTTTAATAACTGCCAAATCGAACTATCAAATAAGATACTGTATAATATTTTAGTAATTTACTACAGGGAGAAAAAAGAGTAAAGTACGCATTATGCTTTACATGCCTTGTTCATATTAAGTGTACATGGTAAAAAGTTCAAGCATAGAGACATGCATATTTACACCCACACACTTCTTATAAATCACACTTTCTCATCTGCAGTGCAAATTCCAAGTTTGACATCCTTTGTCTCGTTGCTATTGAAGAAGCAATAGCTGGTTCAAAACATTGTCTTGTTCGTCACCTCATTTTCCTGTTATACATGCATGTTCAAATGCTAATTGATTCCATATCTAGTACTTTGGCATCCCACTTATGGAATCCTATGGTTACACGGCTCAGATATCTACTAGAGATGGAAGAAAATATTGGAAAGTTGGACTGCACTATAAAAAATCTAGAAGTTAGAAAAAATGAGATCCAAATCCGCCTTAAGAATTCTGAAGGAAAGCAAGAAATATGTAACCCTGAAGTTACAGAATGGCTACAGAAGGTAGTAGCGATGGAAATTGAAGTGAATGAGATGAAAAATTTGCAGAGAAAGAGAAAGCATTCGCTCAGTTATCGCTCAAAGTATGAAATCAGCATGCAGGCTGCAAAGAAACTGAAGGAAGCTGAAATGCTGCATGAAAAGGGTGCATTCAAACAGGTATCATTTGAGGTACCACCACATTTCGTGCAAGAAATGCCCACTATACATTCAACTGAAGGAACAGAGTGTTATTTAAGAGAAGTTCTCCAGTACCTCAAAGATGACAGCATTGGAATTTTAGGGATATGGGGAATGGGAGGAGTTGGTAAGACCACATTGCTTCGAAAAATCAACAATCACTTCTTAGGTGTAACCAAAGAAAATTATGGATTTGACCTTATTATTTATGCCGTGGCATCTACAGCCAGCGGAATAGGACAGCTTCAAGCAGATATTGCTGAAAGGATTGGGCTGTTCCTGAAACCAGGTTCGAGCATTGAAATACGGGCTTCATTTTTGTTAAGTTTCTTAAGGAGAAAGAAATTCTTACTTCTGTTAGATGATTTATGGGGTTATTTGGATCTAATTGAAGCTGGCATTCCATATCCTAATGGCCTGAATAAGCAGAAAGTAGTTCTGGCAACACGTTCTGAGAGTGTTTGTGGACATATGGGAGCTCACAAAGCGATCTTTGTGGAATGCTTGGACCAAGAGAGAGCTTGGCGATTGTTCAAAGAAAAAGCAACAGAAGAAGTTATTAATTCAGATGTAAGGATCGAACGATTAGCAAAGGAAATCGCACAAGAATGCGGGGGCTTGCCCCTTGCTCTCACAACTCTTGGCCGTGCAATGTCCACAAAGAGGACTTGTCGTGAATGGGCACTTGCACTGTCATATCTGAAGAAGTCCCTCATTCATGAGATCCCAAATATGGGGAGTGCTAGTCATATATACACAAGGCTAAAATTAAGCTATGATTATCTGCAGGATAAACAGATCAAAGAATGCTTCTTGTGCTGTTCCCTGTGGCCTCAAGGCTATGCAATTTGGAAAACTGAACTGGTAGACTGTTGGATGGGGATGGGTTTGATCGAGTATGATACTATAGAGGAAGCATACGACAAGGGCTACTCCATTATTGAGTACTTGAAGAATGCATGCTTATTGGAAACTGGTTACTTGGAAGACTGTGAGGTGAGATTACATGACATTATCCGGGACATGGCTTTGTGGATATCTTGTGGGTGTGGTGACCAAAGCATGAAATGGATTGTTCAGGCAGGGGCTGGAATTCATAACATTGCTAGCAGGGACATTGAGAAATGGAGTTCAGCCAGAAATATATCACTCATGTGCAATTATATCAGTGAACTTCCACAGGTAATCACCTGTTCCAACCTCCGATTTCTGTCACTGCAGCAGAACTTTCAGTTGAAGGTGATACCTCCTTCCCTCTTTAAATGCATATTGTCTGTTACATACTTGGATTTGTCTTGGGTTCCCATCAAAGAACTTCCAGAAGAAATTGGCGCACTAGTTGAACTCCAACATCTCAAACTGAAACAAACACACATTAGATTATTGCCTATGGCAATAGGTCAATTAAGAAAGTTAAAGTACCTGGATTTAAGCTATATGGATTTCTTGGAGAAGATACCGTATGGTGTTTTTCCAAATTTATCAATGCTACAAGTGCTGAATTTATATGGTAGCAGATACGCAGGGTGTGAATTGGAATTTTATTCAAGATACATGGATTATAATGAGTTTAGAATTGAAGAGTTGTCTTGCTTAACTAGAGAACTAAAAGCTCTGGGAATAACAATAAAGAAAGTGAGTACCTTGAAGAAGCTTCTTGACATTCATAGAAATCATGTGAGATTTCTTGGTTTATACAAATTAAATGGTGAGACATCTCTTATGCTCACTGTTCCAGAAAGTGTATTTATTCTTAATATAACAGACTGTTTGGAATTAAAGGAGTTATCTGTTATTAACAAGCCACGGTCTTATTATGACCATCTCATGAGGTTGGAGGTTCTTACCATTTGGGATCTTCCAAGACTTGAGAAGATTAGTTTGAGCCATCTTCAGAACCTTCGAGTTCTTACTGTAGGGAAGACATATCAACTGATGGACCTATCCTGCATTCTAGAACTACCATATCTGGAACAGCTGGATGTATCTTGCTCCAATAAAATGAAGCAGCTAATCCACATAAAGAATAATGTAAATATGGAAGTACGAGATGAAAGGCCAATCCAGGGATTTCAACGACTGAGAATCGTACAGCTGAATTCAATGCCAAGCTTGGAGAACTTCTGTGACTCTAGGCTAGACTTTCTCTCTTTGGAATACTTTGCTGTATTTGCTTGCCCAAATTTAAAAAGGCTGCCTTTGGGGCACAAGATGATCAAACTAAAGAGCATCCTGGGGGAGAAGACATGGTGGGACAATCTTAAGTGGGAGAATGAAAGAAGTCACTTGTCACTATTTCCATTTTTCAGAGCATCAGAAACCTATTTAGCACCCTTCAGGCCAGAGCTAGACACCAGTGTGATATGCTCACCCAAAGCTTTCTTCACCAAAAGGCGGCCCCTATTGCATTCGGCAGTTCGGTTCACATCTTACCTAAAATCTATATTTGAAGTTGAGGAAATCACTGGCCTTTAGAAAGCGGGATGCAGCTGCATCGATAACTTTTGCTTATCATTATCTATCTTCAAGAAGTGGATTAATATTTTAAGAGGTGCTCCAAGGCTGAAGGTATATTGGTGATGGTTCACTTGCAAGTTGAATTGTTTATTTGCTTGTACATCTTGATTTCTCTGTGCTGGTATTCATTTGCTGGTCAATCATCTGATTAACGATTATACAAATTTAAAAATTTAAACCTATGAAATTACATGAGCAATTTGTTACACTTTCTTTTGGAACTATACACTGACTTTTGCAAACAAGCTGTTGCCCGCTCTTTGACTTGCGCTACATCGGCCAGACTTCTTCTTAATTTGATCAGATCAGCTTGGCAGTTTGAATTGACAATATGTTGTATGAAATTGAGTTAAAACACCAGTGGTAAGAGATGTAAGTTATGTCAAAAGATAAAAGCTTACTCCAAGTCACTACGGTGTCATATGAAAGCTCTTACTGTGACACTTCTGACAGTCACCTCTCCGACCAACTCATTTGTTTTATATATAAAAAAAATCTTGTCTCTTTTTGGCATTCATCCCTGACTGACATAAATTGGTCACTTGTTTTATTGACCTTTGTGAATGGCCATAGTGGTCACTGGTTAGAACTCGGTCTATGCCAGCCAGTAAACAATTTGATTTATGAGTTATGACCCTCTGAAGGTGAACACAGTAAAAAAAATGCATTTCTTTGTAGCACAAGATAGGTAGTGCACCAGCCACCAGAAAGTTGCTCACAAATAAGTAGGATGGTTCAATCTAAGCTGATCATAGACTGTTGCATGTTATTACCTCCATTTCATAATGTAAGGGTTCTGACTTTTTTGCTTGCAACATTTGATCATTCGTCTTATTTAAAAAATTATGCTAATATTAATTATTTCGTTTATAGCTTCCTTTATTATCAAAAATACTTTAAGCACAGCTAATCTTTTTTTAAAATTTGCACAAAATTTTTGAATAAGACGAATAGTCAAATGTTACATAAAAAAAGTCAAACCCATACATTATGAAACGGAGTGAGTACTTTGTAAGCTCTACATGATTAGCGAAATCGATATGCAGTAACTCTAATACTGATGAGGAGCCGTTTCCTTTTTGTTGTATTCATTGGCAAGTGGCAAGTAATGATAATACAGTGGCCCTGTTATTGATCATTCTCTGTTCCAAGAGCTCTTGCTAATCGCTGGACTGATTCAGTGTAATTTTGGATGAACTCCAAAACGAACTGGAAGCTTGGGAGGAAATGCTGTAAGGAAATGTTGAACAGGTTAACAATGCAGGAAGCCTTTTGGGGGGAGGTCTGTAAAAAAGATGTGGATTGTTTTGCTAGCAGGGATAGTGTGGGCTTTGTGGGGGATCAGAAATGATTGGGTGTTTAATGATAAACTGATAAAAACACCTGTGCATGCAGTTTATAAGCTAACTTTTTTCATCCAGGAATGAGCAAGCCTGCAAAAGAAGGAGGGAGAAGAAATGCTGAAAGCTTGGATGGAGAAGTTGCTGATAAAGGCCCAGGAGCTGGAGGAGGATGGACTCATGGACCGCTGCTTGAAGAAATTTGAAATGAATCTTGTTGCCATCTTCTTTTGTTTTCCTGAAGAAGCTGGAGTGTGAAGATCATGGGAAGTTTCCAAAAAAAAAAAATTAGTTTGTTGTTCAGTATGATTCCTACGTGGCTTGCATTGATGAAACAGTAAGTGTGCCTTGCATGAAATTATGCCCAACTGGAATATGTTCTTCACACTGATGGAACATCTATGTGTAGGTGCCAGAAAATGAAGCTCGTCAATTGATCAAAGAGGCCGTTATAAAAATGGTTAGTTTGTTTATTTCCGTACCAAATAAATATCCTGAGTGTAACTGTATAGGTGTTGATTATGATGTTGAGTGCCATCACCAAATTGGTCTTGTTTTGCTAACGTGGAGGCAAATTCTCTTCAGAGTCCAAAACGACAGACTTATTTGGATTACGCTAACAAGTTGCAAATCGCAAAAGATATCGGTTTGATTACCAAAAGTGCGCACACACTTCTCAACAGCCGGACATGATTTGTACATCTCTATAATGGGAACAATATGTGGATTTTTTTTGGGGGTATTATAGGTACAGTATAAGAGCCAAGAGCCTAGAGAGGTCCATGCATGCACACTACATAGGGACAGATACGAGGTAAAGCTTGTCATGGACCCGTAAGCAAAAGGCGGCAGAAAGAACATTACTGCATCTGAAACTCGTTTAGCATCCTTCAGGCTGGGAGCTAGATACCGGTGTGATGTGATATCCTCACCCAAAATTCTTCACCGAAAAGCAGCACATTAGCATCCATCGGTTCGGTAGTCGGCACACACATCTTTTATGTATTTGAAGCTGAGGAATTTACCAGTCCTTAAAAAGTGGGATTGCAGCTACAAAATTGAGTCATCATCCAGTCTGTAAGTGGGTTAATTTTTTTTCTCCTTCATCCAGCCCGGAAAAAAAGAATAATATTTTTGCAAGGCGCTCAAAGGCGCAAGGCATTGAATTGTTGATTCAGCTGTATGTAGTACATGTTGGTTAATTGATGCTGGTATTCACTTGCTGGTCAAAACCTGACTAAAGATTTCATACACTCTAATTTTTAATCCTATAAAAAATTACAGAAGCACTCTTGCACAATACCTTCTTTGGATACACTGACATTTTTTACAAACCAGCTATTTCTCACTTTGATTTGCTCCACATTAGCCAGGGTCATTTTCAATTTTATAATATCATTTCTCAAAAAAAAAAATCAGCTTGCTGCACTACTTGGTGTAGAAAACTGAGTTTAAAACAATTGCGATGAGAATGTAAGGTGTAAGTTATGAATAAACCTACCCCAAGTTGCTAATATCATTTCAAAGTCGATCAAAACAAATTAAAGTCTTGTCTGTCTCGGCTTTGATCTTCGTATCTTTTAGGCTGACACAGACTACTCACTTGTTTTCTTGACTGTTGTGAACGGTCATAGTGGTTACTGGTTAGAAACTTAGAATACGCTATGCGAGGCTTGCGAGCCAGTGGATAATTATGACCTCTAGATAAACACAGTCAAACAGACTGGACAAGCGAGTGATAGAAAGGGACGAATGATTGAAATAACACTTTATCATGTTGAATTGAATTGTAGATGTGAGAGATTGAGCATGAAATGGGAGTGGAGAATGAGTTAATTTTCCCTTTAAAGTCTGCCAAATCCATTTCTTTTTTACAAACGATTATCCTCATTCTGATAAAAGAATTCGAAAACAAATCTAGAAAATATATAGTCCGTGATTTTATTTGTTGGGCTAACTTCGGCCTATCGTCCATTTCCGACCCAATCCATGGGATACACTGCCTAAACAACTCAGGATAGTGGTGGGCCGTAGCCCGTTGGTAGTCCTTCCTTTGTGTCCACAGGCCTTGGCCGCCGTCGGCGGCCGAGGGAATCCCCGCGTTTCGGTTCTAGGGTTCATTCTCTAGTTCCAGCGAGCAAGCCGAGCATTCGGCCACGATTTCTGTTCAAGAGGGGAATCCCCGCTGCGCAACCTAGGGATATGTAAATATGATATTATTTGCATATTATATTTTCTTAGTGCTTGTAGCCTACTGTTGGGGATAAGGATTTTCATTAGGGCTTCTAGCTTATTCCTGACAACCTAGGGGATAAGGTATATATGCTTCAACAACCCCCTCGTCAATGAGGCTCGAAGTCCTCGGGAGCGATGTTGATATCCAAAATATTGGTCTTGGTTTTGGGTGTGTGTCTTTGCCGCCGGCGCTCTTCGCTGTTGTCACGGGAGGTGGCTGAAGCTAAGCGTCATCGCCGCCATTGTGTGAGTTTGCCAAAGCTTGGCCTCTTCGACGTCGACGCTCTTCGTGTTTGGCGCGAGAAGTATAGATATCATGTCACCCTGCGAAAAATTCATATTGGCTTGATAGCCGATCGGCTCCGCGGAGATTAGCATACAATATTTTGTCAGTTCCTACACTGGAGCTAAGTAGAACTTACAGGGCTTTGTGTGTCTATGCGCAAGATTATTTCAAGCCAACACACTTTTGGCACACTGGCGACATAATTTTGCGTCAACACAGGGCCAACATCAAAACTCCTTGGAAGATAGCACATAATGTCATCATTGCCAAGTGTCGCCGCGCCCCATCAGCGAGTAGTTCTAACTTCACCAATCAAAAACAATCAAAGAGCATGTTGTCCACCATAAGAACAACGCAGAACCAAGAAGACGAAGTCCTATGAAGTCAGCGTTGCTTGGTCAGTAGGGCAGCAAGCTCGGCAACGATAACACCTATTTTCGATGTGGGAGTTGTTTGTATCTCTTTGTGTTTAGCTTGGCAACAACGTCCTGTATTGGGCTCCGGTGGTGTTAGTTTTGTAGTTAGATCCTGTAGTTTTGTTTGTGTGGGGGGTTTTAGCCGGTTTTTCTCAATTATCCGTGTAGTCGTGTGGTTTTCGGGCCCAAATTTTATTATAAAGTGGATCATTTCTCTTCTTCTTAATATAAAGCAGGAATAAAGTTCATCCTTAGCTTTAAAGAAAAACATGCATAAAAAATGATGTGATAAAATATATTGCTCGGCAAGAAGACGACGGAGAAAGAGGATGATAACGATATACCCGTAGGTCCTAGCTACCCTACTAAAAATGTGATAATAGCAATAAAAAATGCATATTAAGGTTAAAGATATATTACTCCTTCCGGATTTGAATACATGACGTTGGTAAGTTATTTTGAACTAACCAACATCATTTAAGAAAAAAGGAGGGAGTAGATCCTAACTTGGCAGATGGCCTTTAAAAAGCTACTACTGGTATTCTTACAGTATGTTATCTCCATGAAAACAACCGTGCCGATCACCACGGCCAATCGCCAATGTCGCCTTACCAATGACCTTCCTCTCTAGACACACACGGTCGACTGCACGAGTCTTAGAATGGTTCCAATCGAACACTTGTCGCGTACATCCATCCGAGAAAGTAACCGATGAATCAATAGCTGCTACTGCTGTCTGTTGTCTGAAAAGAAAAACGTCAATCTGCAGCACGTCTACGACGGCGCCTGCAACGAGCGAACGCGTAGAGCGCGCGCGTGCATCCTGGACAGAGTCTCCCCGAACCTGGCGATCGCCCGTTTCAACGTGTGAAAATGTATAACAATTTTGGTCGATATGCTGGTTCTCTTCCCTGGAATATATGTACAGTTGTACACTCTTTTTGTCCACATCGACGATCACAAATCGATTAGTTTATGCACGAGCTGCCAACCATCTATGATTAAGGACACGGCCGGGAGATCAGAAGAATCTCAAGTGTAGGATTCTTCCAAAAGGAATTTCAGAAGTACACAGCTCCATACTTTCCATGAGTATACAAAAGTTGAGTTATAGTTGAGGCCTTGAGGAACGTAAAGTAGACTTATTTCCTTTTAATTATGTTCGTTGAGACACCTAAACAGCACACATACAATGGGCCATAAATATATGCTGTAATTCATGATGGTGCTGGGCCATAGATGGGCCAACGGTGCCGACGGTCGGACGAGTGGCGGCCGAGGGAAATCACGGTGCTCCCGTTCTAGGGTTACCATTGGAGCAGTTCTCACTTCTCAGCGCCATAGCCAACCACGCGGCGCAGGTGCCGACTTGCCGGCGCAGGAAAGGATGAGATCTGCGTGGTTGCCCCCGGCTGTTCGCGAAGTCGCAGCTGGAATCGTCATGTGATATCCTCACCCAAAAGGCCAAAACTCTTCACCGAAAAGCAGCACATTAGCATCCATCGGTTCGGTGTTCGGCACACACATCTTACCTGATATTGTATTTGAAGCTGAGGAATTTACCAGCCCTTAAAAAGTTGGATTGCAGCTACAAAATTGGCTCATCATCCAGTCTATATAGGTGGGTTAATGTTTTCTTTTTCTCCTCCGTCCAGCCCGGGAAAAACGAATAATATTTTTGCAAGGCGCTCAAAGGCTCAAGGCATTGAATTGTTGATTCAGCTGTACATGTTGGTTAATTGATGCTGGTATTCGCTTGCCGGTCAAAACCTGATTAAAGATGGGCTCTAAGCCGGCTCCAAAGCCTTTATTGATGAGTTGGTATAAAAAATAAAAGAGAATATAATTGATGCCAAGAAGAAAGACTCACTTAAAAAACAAAAAACAAACAAAGAAAGATGATTGGTTCCTAGAGAATATAATACCATTACTATGAAATAACAAGCTGAAATATTAGAGTTTCTTATTGTAAGTGTTAGGTGCAAAATTGCTTGTGTATGACATGGATTAGAATTGGAGTCGGCAACGGGTGCTACTATTAATCTTGCTCTTATACACTCTTTAAATTTTAATCCTATGAAAAATTACAGAAGCACTCTTGCTCAATTCTTTCTTTGGATACAGTGACTTTTTTACAAACCAGCTATTGCTCACTTTGATTTGCTCTACATTAGCCAGGGTCATTTTCAATTTTATAAGTCATTTCTCAAAAAAAAAAAAAACTAACAGCTAGCAGTTTGAATTCACTACTTGGTGTAAAAAAACTGAGTTTAAAACAATTGCGTTGAGAATGTAAGGTGTAAGTTATGAATAAAGCTTACCCCAAGTTGCTAATATCATTTCAAAGTCGATCAAAACAAAATAAAGTCTTGTCTATCTCGGCTTTGATCTTCGTCTCTTTTAGGCTGACACAGACTACTCACTTGTTTTCTTGACTGTTGTGAACGGTCATAGTGGACTAGTGGTTACTGGTTAGAATTACGCTATGCGAGCCAGTGAATAGTTATGACCTCTGAAGGTAAACACAGTCAAACAGACTGGACAAGCGAGTGATAGAAAGGGACGAATGCTTGGAATAACACTTCATCATGTTGAATTGTAGATGTGAGAGATTGAGTATGAAATGAGAGTGGAGAATGAACTAGCTTATACCTGTACAAACGGCAATCTGAAACTAATTTGCCCTTTAAAGTCTGCCAAATTCATTTCTTTTTTACTTCCCAAAAGATTATCTCATTCTGATAAAAGAATTCGAAAACAAATCTAGAAAATATATGGTCCGTGATTTTATTTGTTGGGCTAACTTCGGCCTATCAGCTATTTCCGACCCTGCCTAAACAACTCAGGATGGTGGTGGGCCGTAGCCCGTTGGTAGGCCTTCGCTTTGGCCGCCGACGGGCGGCGGCCGAGGGAATCCCCGCGTTTCGGTTCTAGGGTTCTACGATTCTCTCGTTCCAGCAAGCATTCGGCCACGATTTCTGTTCGAGGGAGGAACCCCAGCTAGCGCGCGTGCACTGCCCAAAGTCGCGATGGTCGTTGGGACCCGAGACGCGACGGGGGGACAAAGTCTGCGCTGGGAATTTCGCCTGAAGATCCTGCTGCTCGGAGTGCCGTCACCTCGTCATATCTGCAATTTCCAGTGAAGTCTTCCATCCAATCATGCAACCATTTTATTTTCTTGTACTATTGTCTATCTGTCTCTGCTATCTGCCTATTACCTAAAGCTTCTCCTATATGTCAGCTCCAGCTGAGATTGCTACCAAGGCGAACCTTATGTTTTGATGCACAATGTGCTGGGATCTCCTCCAGTGGCGTAATTCAACATCCTCATCGTGTGGAGACCTTCTATCCGTGAATGTAAGTGCTAATTTGCTGTGCTTTTCTTCTTTGGAATCAATTTTTTTTTTCTTTATAATGAGGACAGTGTAATTGTAGCCTCACTTGATAGCTTTTCTCCCATGCATCCAACTATCCAAGAAAGGCATAGGGCTTGCCTTTCATGTGCTTGATCAATTCCTGATGAAGTTTTAGGCTCCCTTTTCAATATCAATATGAGCTTTTAGGTCGATGTATTCCGATTCAGTTTTTCTGGTATTTCAACCTGAAACTGGTTTTGTAACTTCGATAAGATATTCACCGGATCAATCTTTATCTTGGATTTGTAACATATATCGAAATGTTTAGTAATTCCCAGACTGAATGATCAAATAGGATATGAGAGTTTGGTACTTTACTACAAGGAGGGAAAAAAAGAGAAGTGCAAACATAGAGTTAAAGACTGATGCATATTATGTGTATATGGTAGAAAGTATAATTTTAAAGACATGCATATTCATGCACTTCTTATAAAGTTGGATAATACGATCTTTAATCTAAAAAAATGCATATTTACACACAACAACAAATTGGTTGTTGAAGTTGATCATTCTGTATTTTCCACTGAACATATAAAATCACACTTTCTCACCTGCAGTGAAGGTCCCAATTTCGACATCCTTTGTCGCATTGCCAATTGAAGAAGCAACAGCTGGTTCAAAACATTGCCTTGGCCAGCACTTCATTGTCCTGTTATACATGTATGTTGCAATGCTGATTGATTCCATATCTAGTACTTTGGCATCCCACTTATGGAATCCCATGGTTACACAGCTCAGATATCTTATAGAGATGGAAGAAAATATTGGAAAGTTGGATGGCACTATCAAAAACCTAGAAGTTAGGAAAAATGAAATCCAAATCCGGCTTAAGGGCTGTGAAGGGAAGCAAGAAACATGTAATCCTGAAGTTACACAATGGCTAGAGAAGGTAACGGCAATGGAAACTGAAGTGAATGAGATAAAAAATGTACAGAGGAAGAGGAAGCAATCATTCAGTTATTGGTCAAAGTTCGAAATTGGTATGCGGGCTGCGAAGAAACTGAAGGAAGCTGAAGTGCTGCATGAAAAAGGTACATTCAAAGAGGTTTCATTTGAGATACCACCATATTTCGTGCAAGAAGTGCCCACTGCACCTTCAACTAAAGGAACAGAGTTTAATTTAAGAGAAGTTCTCCAGTACCTCAAAGATGACAGTATTGGAATTTTAGGGATATGGGGAATGGGGGGAGTTGGTAAGACCACCTTGCTTAGAAAAATTAACAACCACTTCTTAGGTGTAACTAAAGAAAATTATGGATTTGACCTTGTTATTTATGTCATGGCATCTACGGCCAGTGGAATAGGGCAGGCTCAAGCAGATATTGCTGAAAGGATTGGGCTGTTCCTAAAACCAGGTTCTAGCACTGAAATACGAGCATCATATTTGTTAAGTTTCTTAAGGAGAAAGAAATTCTTACTTCTGTTAGATGATTTATGGGACTATGTGGATCTAGCTGAAGCTGGCATTCCATATCCTAATGGCCTAAATAAGCAGAAAGTAGTTCTGGCAACACGTTCTGAGAGTATTTGTGGGCATATGGGAGCTCACAAAACGGTCTTTATGGAATGCTTGGACCAAGAGAAAGCTTGGCGACTGTTCAAAGAAAAAGTAACAGAAGAGGTTATTAATTCAGATGTTAGGATCGTAAGCCTAGCAAAGGAAGTTGCAGAAGAATGTGGGGGTTTGCCCCTTGCTCTAGCAACTCTTGGCCGTGCAATGTCCACAAAGAGGACTTGCCATGAATGGGCACTTGCACTGTCATACTTGAAGAAGTCCCGCATTCATGAAGTCCCAAATATGGGAAATGCTAGTCACATATATACAAGGCTAAAATTAAGCTACGATTATCTGCAGGATAAACAGGTCAAAGAGTGCTTCTTATGCTATTCTCTGTGGCCTCAAGGCTATTCAATTTGGAAAGGCGAACTGATAGACTGTTGGATGGGAATGGGTTTGATAGAGTATGATACTATCGAGGAAGCATACGACAAGGGCTACTCTATTATTGAATACTTGAAGAATGCAAGCTTATTGGAGACTGGTTACTTGGAAGACTGTGAGGTAAGAGTACATGACATTATCCGAGACATGGCACTTTGGATATCTTCTGGCTGTGGTGATCAAAGCATGAAATGGATTGTTCAGGCAGGGGCTGGAATTCATAACATTGCTAACAGGGATATTGAGAAATGGAGGTCAGCCAGAAAGGTATCACTCATGTGCAATTATATCAGTGAAATTCCTCAGGTCATCAACTGTTCCAACCTCCAATTTCTGTCACTGCAGCAGAACTTTCGGTTGAAGGTTATACCACCTTCTCTTTTTAAAAGCATATTATCTGTCACATATTTGGATTTGTCTTGGGTTCCCATAACAGAACTTCCAGATGAAATTGGCACGCTAGTTGAACTCCAATATCTGAAACTGAAGCAGACACACATTAAATTCTTGCCTGTAGCAATGTGTCAGTTAAGGAAGTTAAAGTACCTGGATTTGAGCTATATGGATTTCTTGGAGAAGATACCCTATGGTGTTTTTTCAAATTTACCGATGCTACAAGTTCTGAACTTATATGGTAGCAGGTATGCTGGCTGTGAGGTGGAATTTTATTCAAGAAATCACATGGATTGTGATGAATTTAGAATAGAAGAATTGTCTTGCTTAACTGGAGAACTAAAAGCTCTAGGAATAACAATAAAGAAAATGTGTACCTTGAAAAGGCTTCTTTATATTCATGGAATTCACATGAGATTGCTTGGTCTATATAAATTGAATGGCGAGACATCTCTTATGCTCACTATACCAGAAAGCATCATTGTTCTTAATATAATGGCCTGTTCAGAAATGAAGGAGTTCTCAATTATTAACAAGCCACAGTGCTATGACGATAATCTTGTGAGACTGGAGTTTCTCACCTTTTGGGATCTTCCTAGGCTTGAGAAGATTAGTTTGGGTCATCTTCAGAACCTTCGTGTCCTGACTGTAGGGAAAGCCCATCAACTGATGGACCTATCCTGCATTCTAAAACTTGTGAACCTGGAGCAATTGGATGTGTCTTGCTGCAATAAGATGAAGCAGCTAGTCCATATAAAGAATAAGACCAATATGGGAGTACAAGATGAAATGCCAATCCAGGGATTTCAACGACTGAGAATTTTGCAATTGCATTCATTGCCAAACTTGGGAAACTTCTGTAATTCTATCCTAAACTTTCCTTCTTTGGAATACTTTGATGTATTTGCTTGCCCAATGCTGAAAAAGCTGCCTTTGGGTCATGACTTGGTGAAATTAAAGAGTATCAGGGCGGAGAAAACGTGGTGGGACAATCTTAAGTGGGATGACAAAAACAGTGCCCTGTCACTATTGCCATTTTTTAAAGCATCAGAAACTCGGTTAGTATCCTCAAGACCGGATCTAGATACTAGTGTGACATCCTCACCCAAAGCTTTCTTCACCAAAAGGCAGCCTGATTTGCGTTCATCAATTCGGTACACATCTTACCTAAAATCTATATTTGAAGATGAGGAGCTTGTTAGCGGTTAGCCCTTAGAAAGTGGTATTGCAGCTACCTGTTCAATAATATTGGCTTATCATTCCGGCTACAAGAAGTGGATTGATGTTTTTACAAGGTGCTTGAAGGCTCAAGGTATGTTGTTGATGATTCAATCACACATTGAGTTGTTGATTTGATTGTACATGTTGTCCATCAATGCTTTGCTGATCAAAATCTAACTTATGACTGTAGATTTTTTAAAATTTAAATTGGATGAAATTACACAGGCAATTTGTTATACTTTCTTTTGGAACTATACACTGACTTTTACAAGAGAGTTGTGGCGTTCTTTGATCTGCTCCACATTGGCCAGGACCATTTTCAATTTTATCATATCAGCTTGGCAGTTTGAATTGACTATTTGTTCTCGAAAGCTGAGTTAAAACAATAGTAGTAAAAATTTAAGGTGTAAGTTATGACTAAAGCTACCCCCATGTTGCTACAGTACTATTAATATGAAAGATGTTCATGCTGTGACATTGTCACCTGTTTGGCCAATTCAAAACAAAACAAAAATCTTGTCGCTATTTTAGTTATCATCCCTTTAAAGTCTTGGCTGACATAGATTACTCACTTGTTTTCTTGACCGCTCTGGACGGTCATAGTGGTTACTAATCAACCAGTGAATAATTACGACCTTCTGAATGTGAATACAGTCAAACAAAAGCATTTCTTTGTATTGGTTGGGCCAGTGGGTGCTTACACAAGATAGCTAGGGCAGCAGCAAGTTAGTCACAAATAAGTAGTAGGATCATTCAATTTAAGCTGATCATGCATGTAGCAATTCAGTGTTGTGTTCTATGCTCTAGGTGGTTAGAGAAATCGATATGCAAGAATTCTAATACTGACGAGAAACTTTTTCCCTTTATTATCTAGGCAGATGGGAACTGGGAAGTAACGACGATAAAGTGGATCTGTTATTTGGTCATTTTCAGTGCTGAGAACTCATGTTAATCGCTGGGCTTATCTAGTCCTTGACTGATTCAGTATTTTCCATGAGCTCTAAAACGAACTGGAAGCTTGGGAGTTGGGAGGAAATGCTGCAAGGACTTGGTGAACAGGTGATGCGAAGCCAAACACCACCTAATCTGACGATGGTACCACCACGAGTTGACCAGTTTCCAGTCTTCTCCGTCATGTCTCGAGCGCTTTGCTGCTGACTGAAGTGGTAGGTTTTGAACAGATGAATGTGACTACTGACGAGGCTAGCGTTGATTATGATCTGACCATGTTCATGTATACTCTACAAATACAACAGACAAGTCTGATTCTCCGCCACTTGGAGCGTGTGCGTACCATGAGCATGAGTTGTGCTTCCTAGGGAACGACATGTACTGTTATGATTCTTAGGTTGTATGTACAATTGTACACCAGTCACAAACATTTTTTTTTTGGACCAGGGTTACAGGCAGTAATATAGTACTAGTACTACTAGAAAATATTGGGCATTATCGCCAATCTGGTGGGTGAAAAACGTGGCTGGGGTCTGGGATTGAGGTTGTGGCGGTTGCGCCGGTGAATGAGATTGAAATGCACAAAATACTCTCCTCGTGGCCTCGTGCGCGGTGACCGCAAAATCTGCGCTCGATGAGCATGGGATTAGCTGCGTTCGAGTCCTGGAGAGCGACTCAGGGCCTGTTTGAGAAATTTGTCTGGCCTGAGACAAGCCTGAGTGTAGCAGTAGGGTGTTTGGTTGCTAACCTGAGATTCAGTTTTCACTAGATACACTCCGACTTGGGATTAGCCTGAGTCAGGCGACCTCGCCTGAACTCCAGGCGCCGCGGTGACTCGCTAATCCGCTGCTTTAACGAGCACAGCAAGAAGCTACACAGCCACCGTTGCACTCATGCCCACCCAAGCCGTCGCATTCACCGCCGTCGCACGGAGCTGTAGCAGCGGGCGCTGCCGCGTGGAGCCGTCGCAACTGTCGCCGTCGCGCAGAATCGTAGCAGCCGCCGCTGCCGCCCGGAGCCGCCGCCGCCGCCGCCCGTCGAGCGGAGCCGATGCCGCGCGAAGCCCGTTCTGCTGCTATTTCTGATTCGTCTTTTCCTGTCGTGGATGTTGCTTTCGAATGTAACTTTTGCTGGTGTTGATACATCAATTTGGGGATCTATTTGCTTGTGTTCTTTCTTCCCGTCCTTGGATCTTCACGGATAGACTTTTCTTTTGAGGGAATTTGATGCTTGGAACGGGGATTTATTTCTGTTCTCTGTTCTAGATGGCTTGGTGCATGTGTGTGGTTTCTCTCCCGAAAGCTAGACTCTGGTTGTGCAGCGAAGAAGCTGTGCTAATAAATTATTTTTGCCATCAACACATGAGTTAACAACAGTTTATCTAAAGCCTAATGCAGTTTTCTTCTCCCAGGCCAAGGTGGCCAACCAAACAAGTTACGCCCCTTGCTGCCTGACCAGGCAACTTCAGCAACTTCATATGTGCCACCCAGGCATATAAATTTCTCAGTCATGGAGCTCAGGGCTCCAACCAAACCGGCCCAGTATAACATTCGGAGTGGAGAACCACCAACCCGATCAGCCACCGACCACCCTGCCTGCCAGATCGAGACGCCGCGCGCGCGCGTCACCGCGACCACGATCGATCCGATGGCGTTTTCTGCGGTCTTCCGTACATTGGGCCGCTCTTCTTCCCCAGCTCTCTCTTCCTCCTTTCGTAGCATCTGAACAAACCAGAAGAGCTCATTGGCAAAGGGCCTGTTTGTTTGAGCTGCAGCTTATGGAGTTTTTCTAAAAAGCTGCTGCAATCTTTTCCTTTCTGGGTTCAAAAGGCCACGAAAAACTCATAAAACTGAGCTTTTCAGCTTTCTATACAAACTCAGCTTTTCTAAGCTCCTGGCTTTCCAGAAGCTGCACGAAAAGTTAACTGTTTGTTTGAGTTTTTGGCTTTTCACGCTGAGAAACTGTCCAGAAGCTCAAACAAACAGGTTCACAGCTTAGTGTGCAGCTCCACGGTGGTAGTAGGCAGCACCACACTCTCGAGCCCAAACCTTTTGTGTGCGGTCCACTTTGTCTAATTTGTTTTTGATTGTGTAGTTCCAAATTTCCAGATCAAAGTGCTAAAGCAGCTCATCAAATGAGTAGATAGATGGGGAGCTAGCATAAGCAGGATGAGATGAGCAGCTTGGTGCCAGGAGGGAGGTACAAGTCAGCGATTCTGGCAGCGAGGAACTGATGAAGAAAATCCTTAGGAGCTGACTATGGGGTTCACTGGTCCAAAAAAGTTTAGGCAACAAAAACTAGTCCAAAGTGAAAACATTTGATAATGCCTAGTCCAAGATGAAACCTAGGTAACAAAACCTAGTCCAAAGTGACTTTTACTTAAGCATTACTTATCATTTTTTTATATTTACACTAAATTTTTAAATAAAACGAATGATCAACATTGCAACAAAAAAGTTAAACATCTTACATTATGAAACAGAGGTAGTAATTGCCATGCTGTTTTTTTTAAACTACCCCTCCCCATGTGCTACTACCCATGGTATCATGTGTAGTAAGGTTAATCGTGGGATGCTAGATGAAGACACATAAATGGCCCATATTCATTTACGGGTACCTTAAACAAATCCTAAAATAGTAAGGCCAAAATAAAACGAGAACGTATATTATGCACACAAGGCTTCTCGTGCACGCTCTATGCACACCAACTAAAAATACCACCAAAAATTCTAGAAAAATTTATACATATAGCTACACATATCTATAGAGTTTCAACTCAAAATCCGTTATATACAAAGTGTAATAAAAAGACAAAATTCTTATATATTTTTAGTCCAAAAAGCCGTCAGATTTTTCATATTTTTGTTACGGCTAAAATATAATGAATTTTAATATGAAATTTACATATGCGTGTATTACCATTAGAAGCACATGTATAAATTTTTCTAGATTTTTCGGTGATAGCTGCTAGTTGATGCGCACGAAAAGCTTGTATGCATAGGGATATGCTCTCAAATAAAATACCATAAAAACTAAACTCACAAATTTGTATCACAAAATACGAACAGAAACACAATCGTCTCTCTCTCTCAAAAAAAAAAAGAAAAAGAAAAAGGGGCACAGCCGCACAAAGGCACAACACAATCGTCCATGCGCCTCCGGTCCTCCCCCTTCCCCTTCCCTCCCCTTGGTGGCTTCTTCTCCGATTCGCATCCATCCGCCACCACCGACCGCACACGCTGGCGGCATAGCCTCCCAGTCCAGTCACCGTGACCGACCCGTTCCCCTCCTAGACCAATATCCCGAATCGCTCCTGAAGCCAATCCCAATCTTGACCAGTTCCTTGTTGGATTAGAGTTAGGGTTTTCGCCGCCGTCCTGCCTAGATTTGGGGTCCTGTCTGTCGTGCTCCAATCCATGTACAATCCTAGTCTGAAGACGCCTCTCCTGCAGCTTCTGATCGACAGGGATACGATAGGGGAAAAAAGGGCGACTTGCTAGCACCCGAGGACTCTACTTCTTCTCCTGGTAAGGGAAAAGACAAATCTTTTATAGAAGAAATACAGCAGGAGAAAAGCAACATTGAAGATATTAAAGCCTCAACTCAACAAGAGATTAGAAAGCGAAAGAAGAAACAGAAGAAGAGGCAGATGCACAAGATGGGCGGATCCACGGAGAATCTATCATGCCGCGGCAGCAGCAGCAGCCCGTCCTCTTCTGATGATGGAACAAGCACATTGGCAATAGATGGGGAGCCAAAACCATCTTCTGGGGACCTTGCCAAGACTTCACGGGAACAAGAACAAGAATCATCAGAGCATATAGAAGCCCTCCTTCGCATGGATAATGATACCATCTCAAACAAAGTCGCTGGCTATCTTCGGCAGTTGCGCGATGCTATGAAGCGCCCTGTTGATAAAAGTTGGTCTGAATGCTATGGGCCAGAGCAGCTCACGGAGTTGCACGAGCGGTTAGCCATCTACCGCATCATAGGTCATGAGGTACATTTAATCATCACCTGAGTTGAGTCAAGTTCTATGTATTTTTGTTTGATGCATCTCTTTGCTTGTGATAAATTACTTTCTGATTGTCTGTTGCAGTTATCAGAGGGTATGAAGATTGATGGACTGAATGTTGCAAAACTGAAAGAGAAGTACCCTCCCTCCATTCTTTATGAGAACGGGTACTTTCAGCACTATGAGGATGCCCTTGAATGGTATTTCAATCCTGAACGATTCGAGTTTGCTGCCTATGATGATTACCAGCGTCTAGTGCTTTGTAATAATGTAGGTGTCGACACTTGACTCCTCCATGACAACTAGCTTAATGATTATTTTTGTCATTCCTTTTTATAATGATTGTGTTGCCATACCCCTGGTACCACATTTTTAGTTTACTTTTTTTACAAACGGAGGATGGGCTAGTGTGTTACACCTTACTTTGGTCAACTTTTATGTTTTTCTTTCTCATAAAGTATTATCTTTGGTAGTTTTATTTAACGAAAACATTGTCAAGGTTAAACTTGCGTTAGTTCTGTTACAATGTTTTGTAATACTTTTACTGTGTAAAGTCACATGTTATCATACTACACTATGATATCTGTTAGCTAGGAAGGTACCAGTTTAATTAGGAATTTTGGATATGGTTGTTATGAATGTAGACATCAATTGTATTCTTAAGGGACAAGTTAAGGAACTCATGTACTTTACTATTACCTTCCTTTTCTATATGATGCTACTTACGCTAGTAGTTAAAACAAACAGCTAGATAGCGCCATACATATGCAACCGTAGGGAGTATATTCAAGCAATAAAGAATTCATTAAAGTTAGGCCTAGCTTGATCAGAGTCTCCTAGTAATGGGGACAAGCCCGGAACTGATGAGAGCAGTTCTTGCCTTTGTCCCTATCTTCAGACCCTTACTCTGTCCATGAATCAACGTCCATAGCACTCATTTAAACAACTGAATCAACAGGTCAATTGAATAGGGTTATTGTTCAAAATCCTCATTTGCTTCTTTTTCTTCATATTCCGTTTCAGTATATATGGATGTTGATCTGACCTTTATTAAATTTGTGTTCGGTCTGTTTTCACCCCTAGGCCTTAAGTTTATCCCAATCAATATAGGACCTGTTTTGCAACTTGCAAAATATCATCATGCAAATAACCATCAAACATCCCAATTATCTATGACGCAGACACATAATCAAAACGACATTGTGTGTTCCTTTCAAGAAGTTTTATTGAAGGTGTCCCTATGTTCAGATAGAATCAGAACGTCATTATTTTTTTCCTTTAAAGAAGTTTTATTGAAGATGTCCCTTTGTTTCTTGTACTTGTCATTTCGGACATCGATAGGATCTGTGATACGTGTGTTTAGCCCCCTTTTTTTGAATTAAATGTTGCCAAAAGTATAAAATTCAATGGCATCAAAGTTTTGAAATGCTGAATGCATATTTTCTAGGACTAGAGATAAAAAGGAACATGAAAGTATTTATAGTTCATTAGTTGAATGATTCTTACCCATTGTGACATATTTCAAATAGTGCCTTACAATAGATGTATAGCGTCTCATTTCATCCTTGATGCATTTCTCATTGTTTGAGCAGATGGTTAAAAGGTGTTTTATTATACTTAACAAACTGGTGAAGTCAGTAGCTAGGTTTATTTGGTTTAAATAATTGTATGCTCATTGTCTTTTTGTTACTGTGAACACAAAATTGTTACACCTTGGTTATTTGGGCTGAGATCATTCTATTCTGTAGGATTTGCATATAAACTTGCCTTTTGTCATGTTATTTGCAGACTAACTTGTTATTCACATCATATCATCCATCTGTTGGAAAATCATCGTTTGGAAGCTGTGTCATTCTACGAAAGCAAATGCCATATTTATGCATTTGATATACTCTTGTATAGTAGATAGTGTTTAGGTTAGTACAAGTATCCTAGTAGATAATAATGGACTGTTCTTTGTGCAGGGTTTGTACTTGGACTGGGATCATTACAGCTCAAATTTTAATACCTATGAGAGGGATCTAGCATATGTTAAATATTGTGAGGACCTAGCAAATGAGACTAAGGTATGATTAATTCAATCAAAGTGGGCCATATGCCATCTAATTATCGTTTTTTGATGGCCTTTTTTCAAATTCCAGTGGTATGAAGATTATCACCGACTTGTTACACCTGAGAATAAGCTAACCAGGGATGAGGTAACCATGCCATTAGCCATTTGCGCCTAATAAACTGTTGCACAATGTATATTTATATGTTATAATGCATCAATTCATGGTAACTGTTTCCATTGTTTAGTGTGATAAAATTGCGAATATAGCTTATCTTCAAGCAGTGAAGATTGCACTAGCCACTTGTACTGTCTCTGCAATGCAAGTTAGGGCTGGTTTCAAGGTAATGCCACCTGCTGTTAATTTTAGTTGGCAAGCATAAGTGGTGATGGTATATAACAATAATACCATTTTTTTATTTAGGATCATTTGCGGAGCATACAGTTTGATTATTCTTTCCATAAGGATTTTGATGGTGTATATTTTGAGCTTTGGAAGCGTGTTGCTAAGCTAAAGGTTAGATTACTTCAATGTGCACAACTATGCAACTTATTGCCTTTTTTGTCTGTGCCTATCCTTACTTAGTGACATGCTTACGCTATTTCATCTTTTGTCAGATGGAATTCACTGATGCTCTGTTGGATCTTTATAGAAATGATATGTTTCCGTTGCGGAATAATGATATTAAGATTGAGCTTGACAGTACTCGTGTGAGATTACATGTGATGAAAAAACATGTAAGTGTGCCTTTGCATGTTTTGTTGCAATAATGATCTTCTCAGTTTTGTTACATCAGTATGATTTTCAACTTGCCAATCCATCGATTTTTATTCTCTTTTTGTTTGCTGTTCAGTACGATTTCTACGTGGCTTGCATTGATGAAGCGGTAAGTGTGCCTTGGATGAGATTATGCACAACTGGAATATGTTCTTCACACTGATGTGCCATCTATGTGTAGGTGCCAGAAATTGAAGCTCATCAGTTGATCAAAGAGGCTGTTATAAAAATGGTTAGTTGATTTATTTCCTTGCCAAATAAGTATACTGGGTATAGGTGATATTTCCTAGTTGATTTTTTTTGGGGATCCTAGTTGATTATGTTGTTGAGTGCCTTCGCCAAATTGGTCTTATTTTGCTAACATAGTGGCAAATTTTCTCTCTAGACTCCAAAACCGCAGACTTATTTGGATTACGCCAGGAACAAGTTACAAATCGCAAAAGATATCGGTTTGATTACCAAAAGTAAGCACACTCGATATCTCAAAAGTCGGGCATGATGTGCACATCTCTAAAATGGGAATAATATGTGGATTATATTTTTTTTACTTCTATAGGTACAGTTGTATCAACTTCTTCAGAGTGAGGAAAATCTTAAGCGAAAGTACGTTGTGGCGTACTTTCCGGATTATATTGACCTCCTGAGGAATTCGTACAAGAAATTTGATAAATTACCAGAAAATGTAAAGGTAATTTTTAAATAGATGTCTTCAATATCACAACATGGTGCAGTACTGATATATTACATTTTTTACAGGCTATATGCATAAACCGAGAGGGATTCATTAAATTGATAGAGGGCTGGTCTCCTGAAATATTTACCAAGATATATGAGAAAATTGGTAAAAATAGCATTTCTTTGGTTTTAGGATTTTTAGACTTTGTTAGTTTAATCGGGTAGGAGATTTTTGACCGTGTTCTTTGTTTTGCAGGGTGGCCGAAATACAATATTTGGGATTGACCGTGTTTTTCCTCTTGTGGTGAGTTGTTTTGCATTGGGATAATTTAGCAAAGATCATATTAAAAAAGAGCTTCTGAGGTTGGTTCCTCCCAAATTTGGAGAGGGCTGATCCCAGCAGGTCGTTTTGAGTAGAGTGTGAATGAGGTCGTTTTGAGTAGAGTGTAAATGAAAACTAGGAGATAGAAAACATATTCAGGACAAGTAAATGCTTACTAGTAAGACAAGATAGCCATTGCACCACTATTACAGAGAAAAAAAAAAGATAGCCAGTGCACCAGAAAGTTGCTTACAAATAAGTAGGATGATTCGATCTAAGTTGGTCGTAGACTGATCGACTCAGTGTTGTGTTGTAAGCTCTAAAATCCTACTTGGCTAGCGAAATCTGTACTTTGTTTTTCTTAATGGTCACAGTAGTTCTAATACTTATGAAGTCTTTTCACTCCATTTTCTGTTGAAAAATGAAGTTCATGAGATGCTGAAGAAGTGTGAAGTTCATGAAAATGTTCTCTGTTGAAAAATGAAGTTCATGAGATTCTGAAGAAGTGGTGTGAAGAGATCGTGGAGAAACTGAAGTTGCTGAAGGAAGTTCGACTTCCAGCGTCGATTGACTGAACTCGCTGCATTTGCTTTTGTTTTCAGTGGGGGGCCTTTTGGTGCTTAGGCAGTTTCAATGCTGTAAAGATGTTAAGCTGGCAACCCCAGGATGCTGTATCTTGATGTTTTCTTTTCTTTGTTTTTTCTCTGTAGGATTCTGTTTGCTTTGGGGCATTCTTACAAAGCCATGTCAAAAAATTAAGGTGCAAGTTAAGACTAAGGCTACCCCCCAACTTCCCAAGTTGCTACAGTACTATTATATGAAAGACGTTCTTGCTGTGACATTGTTACCCATTTGGACAAACTCAAATCAAAACAAAAATCTTGTCGCTGTTTTGGTCATCATCCTTGAAAGTCGGCTAACATAGATTACTCGTTTTCTTGACCGTTCTGGACGATCATAGTGGTTACTAATAAGCCAGTGAATAATTAGACCTTCTGAAGGTGAACACAGTCAAATAAAGGCATTTCTTTGTATTAGTTGGGCCAGTGAGTGCCTACTAACACAAGATAGCTGGTGCACCAGCAAGTTAGTCACAAACAAGTAGTAGGATCATTCAATTTAAGCTAATCATGCATGGAGCCATGGACCAATTCAGTGTTGTGTTCTATGCTCTAGGTGGTTAGAGAAATCGATATGCAAGAATTCTAATACTGACGAGAAACTTTTTCCCTTTGTTATCTATGATCCATTGGCAGATGGGAACTGGGAAGTAACGACGATAAAGTGGATCTGTTATTTGGTCATTCTCAGTGCTGACTGCTGAGAGCCCATGTTAATCGCTGGGCTTATCTAGTCCTTGACTTGATTCAGTATTTTCCATGAGCTCTAATACTGGGAACTGGAAGCTTGGGAGGAAATGCTGCAAGGACTTGGTGAACAGGTGATGCGAAGCCAAACACCACCTAATCTGACGATGGTACCACCACGAGTTGACCAGTTTCCAGTCTTCTCCGTCATGTCTCGAGCGCTTTGCTGCTGACTGAAGTGGTAGGTTTTGAACAGATGAATGACTACTGGCGAGGCTAGCGTTGATTATGATCTGACCATGTTCATGTACTGTACAACAGACAAGTCTCAAGTCTGATTCTCCGCCACTTGCAGCGCGTGCGTACCTACCATGAGCATGAGTTGTGCTTCCTAGGGAACGACATGTACTGTTATGATTCTTAGGTTGTACTTTATGTACAATTGTAACCAGTCACAGGCAGTTATTATTATTTTTTTTTAGACCAGGGTTACAGACAGTAATATAGGCCCTGTTCGGCTGGCTGGCTGAGCTGAGCTGGCTGGGCTGAATAGATTTTTTGAATAGTAGTTTGGCTGGGCTGAGTGCCTTTTACCTAAAGGTTGGCTGGGCTGGCTGAACCAGCCCAGCCAGCCGAACAGGCTGATAGTACTAGTACTACTAGAAAATATTGGGGTCTGGGATTGAGGTTGTGCGGTTGCGCCGGTGAAAGAGATTGAAACGCACAAAATGCTCTCCTCGTGGCCTCGTGCGCGGTGACCGCAAAATCTGCGCTCGATGAGCATGGGGATTAGCTAGCTGCGTTCGAGAGCGTCAGTATACCATTCGGAGCGGAGAGCCACCAACCCGATGAGCCAGTGCCACCCACCACCACCCTGCCTGCCAGATCGAGACGCCGCGCGCGCGCGCGCGTCACCGCGACCGCGATCCGATCGCGTTTCCCGCGGTCTCCCGTGCGCGCGCGACCGATCGATCGATCGTACGTGTTTCGGCTCGATATGCTGCTGACTTTGTGCCTCCTCCTCCACTCCACCCGTGGATGGTAAGGTTGGGGATGCCCGAATTGCCGATGCCGGCGCGAGCCGCTTCAACGAACGCGTCTCCCTGACCAATGCGCGCGCCGCGGCGTTTTCTTCGGTCGCCAACCACCAAAAGTCAGAGGACTCGGCCAGCCGCGCCAATGTGCCTGCACGACCTCCACCCCGTTTCTCACCGCAAGACCCTGACTTTTACTCGTAACACGCGTCGTAGCCCTCCTCACCTCACCTGAGTAACGAAACCAACACATCGCTTCCAAGTGGTTGAGGGTATCGTAAGCAACGGAAATACTGTACCGGTCTATGTCATCCACTAGCTCGCATTTCCATTACTTTGTTTGGCTATCTTGAACACAAGAATATCTCCATGACATGCATGTGTAAGTTGGGTTTCCAGAAATCAGCAGCAGCAATAGTTTGCTTGCAGGACGGTGGCTTGGACACTCAACTCTGAACAGTCGATTTAGTGAGGACGGGAAAATAAAACGAACTTTGAACCGTCGTGAAAGAGAGAGCCACGTGCCCATGCATCGCCGTTTCATGGTCTGAAACGCTTTTGTTCTGATGTGCCTGAATTCAAGCAAGCTAAAGAAGCCCATTACTTTTCAGCAAAGTCCAAGCGAATTCTAACTGCTCTTTTCATCCCCTTGGAGTGGCTAAAGACGACTGGGGGTCATACACTCATACCTGCGCAGCTGCATCTCTGCATGTTTTCATGTTGTTGCCAACCACTCCCCCACTATACTGCAACCGCACAAGATTTTGTCCGCGGCGACCTTTCGTAGCCGACGACCAGACTCTGCAAGTATTGCTTTTAAATATTACACCTCGTTGCAATATAATTGTGCTGCGATATTTCAGCTGTTGACTACAATGGGTGATAATCTTGTTAACTCTCATCAGTCTTCCCATGGCGAAATGTGCAGAAATGGATTAGGAACACAAGACATATTTTGCCAAAAAAAAATGGTATGATCTTTCTGTCAAATCTTAAAAATAAGCATTCTGAAACATTCCTTCTTTGGTTGTCTCTATCAGCCCGGGACAAGTTCAAATCCGTGGAAATGTAGCTTCTTTTAGCTGTTCGTGTCAGTTGGCATTTGACAAATACTCCAACTTCACTGATAGTTGAGTGAGATGTATACTTGTACGTTTGCTGGCTACCTAATCTACTAATCTAGCGCTAGTTCAGAATGAAAGCAACTTTGACGGCCCCAAAATACAAAGGCAGGTCACTGTACTTGTCAAGTGCATCTGTATATAGCATGTTGAATGAAACCACAGAGTTCTAAAGCTTCAGATCCTCTGCAAGACTGCAAACCTAACCTAAACCAACAATATATACTTATGCAGCTATGTAAAATTATTGTCTATCTTACTGGAATATGTTCTTGAGGCAGCAGCAGAGCTAGAAATTTTATCATGTGGAATATTTTTCTATTTGCTCCATATTTGAGTGGGTCATTATTATAAATTTCAACAGTTATATGTGAAATTCAGACTTGCAAGGGTGTTTGCTAGTTTGGGTTTGGGTTTTTGTTAGTTTCTATAATTGGTAGGTTTTAGAGCAACTTTGAGGTGATGATTTAAGGGTCCTTTGGAACAAAGAAAAAGTGAAAGAATTATGGAGGATTGCAATCAATTGATTTTCCTGTGGGTGTCCTTTGGGAAAAAAAAGGAACTCTCACAAAATCCTTTAAAATTGGTATGGAATAGCTCATTTCATATGAATTTTGGAGGAAATTTAACATGAGGCTAGATCTCATGTTTTCTCTTTGTTTGACTCACAATTCACATGCATTTCATGTTGTGCTACCAAACAATTGTTTTCTAGAAATCAGGTGTTGCTATGGCGTGACTTATTATTCATGTGGTTTTTCTGTTGCCGTTATTTATTTAAGAACCATTGTTTATGTTTGGCTGTGTGTGACGAAAAATGACATAAACCACACAGAAGAAGTACAAGACACCATCTCATGGAGATGGTTCAATACATGGGAATACAGTGCCAAGTCCGCTTATCAGTCTCTTTTTGTTGGCCAGACCTTCTCCGTTGTGCCCCCCTTGGCTTGGAAACTTTGGGCTCCTTCGAAGTGTAAGGATTTTACCTGGTTGCTCTTACAAAACATGCTTTGGACTGTAAACAGGCTGATGACCAGACAGTGGCTATTTTTGTCAGCTCTGCTTTAGGAACCTGAAAAAATCACAACACCTCTTCAAAGACTGCCCTGTGACCAGACATATTTGGGAGGCCTCTGCACCTAGGTTCAACTACCAAAATGTATGTTAGACTACTCTCTAGAAGTCCAAATGACAAGTTGCTTGACTGGTGGTTGAAAGGAGCTCAGCATGGCGACAAGCACATCATACGTGGGATGCAAGAATAAAGAGCTCACGGTCCAACAACTGTTGGGGAGGATCAGAGAGGAGATGGGCCTTTAAAAAATCTATAGGGGCAAAAGACATTGCGAGAATATCCACATGGTGAAAAACTATAGGCGCCTAGTGCCATGGTCATGCTATATTTGTACATCCACAACTTTCTTTCTTGTTTAATATAACACCAACACAAGCTGGCCATTTTTTTTTTTTAAAAAAAGAATCATGCATTTCAAAGGAGTATTTTTTTTCATAGGAGTACTTAAAGGCAACCTCCACGATATTTGTTTGTTTTCTCTTAACACATTGATCATTTTCTATCGTCACTCTTAAAATTTATGTCGGGATGACTCCTCTCTATAACCCCTTTAAATAAGGGGTGACTTATCTCTACCATTCTTTCTCTCCTCTGCATCATTATTTAATTCTTCTTTCGTGAATACATAAATTCTATTTTTAGCCAATTACAGGCTTTCCCGAAGGTTATTCGGCAAAAACAGAAAAAACACAATGTACCGGGGGATGTAAACGGAAAATGAAAAGGAAAGGGAACAACCCCACCAACCCGGACCGTTTCGCTTGCCGCTTGCCGGCAGTAACCACGAAGGAGAGGCTCCGTTCCACACGACACGCGCCCACGCACCCAACTCCCCAACCGGCCAAGCATCCCATCCCCACCCCCGACCGCCGCATCAGCGCGCGCACGCGTCGGCATGAGGCACTCACTGCACACCGGGACCCACCAACCTGTGCCCCCACCTGTCATCCCCCGCCCGTGTCAACTCCTCTCCTCGAGCTCGCCGATAAATAACCGAATTGGGGGTGGTGGTGCTCCTCTCCTCACCATCGTCGCCTCGCCTCGCGTCGCATCGGCGTCGCCTCTCACCTCACCACCCAACCACCACCAGTCCACCACCCACCTCTTTCCCTCCCCTCCCCTCCCCTCCCGAACCCAAGGCAAGCGCGGAATTTCCTTTTTGGTGCGACGACGACGAGCCCCACCGGCCGGAGATCGCCATGTCGCTCGACGAGCTTACCCAGAAGGTAACCGCGGCGGGTTTGCCCTTTGTTTGGGAATGGGGATTTTCGGCGGCGGGGCGCCGGCCGGATTGCGGGCTGCAGATTTTGGCAGTAAATTGCTTAGGGTAGCTAGCTAGTTAGCTTGCTGCGTGCTTCGTGGATGCTGAGCATTTCGCGAATTCGCAGGAGGTGGCTGTGGAATCTTAGTTTTGAGGTTTGCTGATGGGTGGTTTGGTTTGTTTTTCTGTGTTTGTGTGTGCCAGAAGCTGGCATCCTCCGAGGGAATTCAGTTCGCGCGGTCGGATTCCAGGTTCCGGAGCCTTAGCCCGGCGCCCATCCCCATCCCAACTGCCCCAAGCTTCAGATCATTGGTCGACCCGGTACGTGCTCTCGATTGGTTACTGGATTGCAAGGATGTGCGTGTTCATTTCCATGACGTCTTGTTGTAGGCATGTTGTTGCTTGCGCAGTTGCGTTTGCGTAACATTAATGGTGTCTCTAGTATTGTCCTTAAGCTAAACATAATGTGTTCCGAAGTTACTTTTCACAAAATGTGTTTCACAATGTTTCAATTCTCTGCCTCTCATATTTGGCATGTTTGTAGAGCACATGCCACATGATCTCGTGTCCCCCATTTTTGTGGGGAAGCCTTGGTCATCGACATTCGCATTGTAAGGCACGTTGGGTTCAGTCCAACTCTGACTTTTTTATTGTTTGGGATGGGGAGGGTGAGACCACTACGGTCCTCTACCTTTTCGTTGAATTCTTTAGAAGCAAGTTGCGAAAAATATACTTGATAAAAAATGGAATAGAGGAACATACATGCGCGAAGGGGAAGAAGTCGCGAGCACAAAGATATTTTTGGGTGGTCATGTAGAGCCTGCACCCATATTTTGCTTTCTTATTTCTTTTGACCTGTCTGCCTAGCATCAATGGTTTCCACGAATGCTAACACTACCATATTTGAAAGTGTTCGGTCGTAAACTTACAATTCTTCGCATAATGGCATGTGTAATCCATATGGATATTTCCATATTTGCAATCGGACAAGTTTGGAGAGTGCCATTTGTGCGCTTTTCTGTTTGCGTACTGGACGTCAAATTTGAACTAGTACATTCTACCAGATCATGCACTTGATTGTATTGGCCAAATTTGGATATAATGTTTGAGCTTTTAATTTCTAATCAACATCAAATAAGCCCAATAAAGGGGTATGGAATTTGCTAAGCTTAAAATTTTGTCTGTTGCTCGATTTCATTGAAAACCTGAAGCCAGTTGGGATAGACTATGGAGCTTATTACCAGTTCCTTCTCATTGCAGGTTTCTGATGAGAGAGTAAACCATGATACTGTGACCTCACATGAAAGTGAAAATGGATCCATCTCCACTGTCAGCTCAACAGTTAGTTCAGTAGAATCAGAGAAAGCAGCTTATGAATTCCTTGCTCAAACTCCTATCAAGTCATCTGATGCACACCTTGTTGAGTTTTCAGAAGCTATGAGAAGTAAGGAGACACAAGCTTTACATGGCACTACCAAATGCCTGATTGTGTACAGTAATATATATACCTTTTTGGTGCTTTTACTTGCGTTTAGAAAACATAATATTGATGGATATGATATTTTATATTGAAGCTGTTGCAAAAGCATTGCGACGAGTTGCAGAAGGAAAAGCTGCTGCTCAAGCTGAGGCAGAAGAGTGGAGGCGCAAATATGAATTAGAGATGTCACACAAACAACAGAGTAAAATCAAAGGTTAGTCTTGTACATTCGTAATTGCTATTCCAGAATCATACCTCTCAATCTAAATTGGTATTCTACCCTGTGCAGGCTATGGCAGTTGTACAAATAACGAATTAGAAAAGTTGGCCAGCCAACTAACATTGGAGAAACCTGCATCTGATCAAGCAGGATGTTGTGGAAATCATGGTATATGTTCACATGAGGTTCTTCAGGATGAAAGTCCTGGCACTAACCCCCGATCTAGTCACAAGATGGTGAGTAGAAAGGCATCATTTAGACTTTCATGGGGATGCAATGGAGATAAGAACGGCCAGCACAAGCATGACTTTGTGTCGTTTGAAAAAGGAGATATAACAACAGCAGAGCGCAGTAACAAGCAGGTTAGTCCTCACCACAAATGTACTTGTTCCACTCCAGTAAATGTAATAGCTAGACCAATGAATCATCTCTTATGCATGTCTATTTATATAACAATGTTTTTTCTTCTTTTGTTTAGATTTTGCTGAAATGGGAATCCTCACCACAAACAGTTCTTTTCATAACCAAACCTAATTCTAACTCTGTTCATGTTCTTTGTGCCGAAATGGTCAGGTGTGTACTCTTCGGTGCCTTGCTTCATTTATTACAATAGTCTCCTGCTTACTCTCATGGTTATGTGAACTTTACCTAATTGGCATCTTTTCCCATTTTTCCTAATTCAGTGTGAATTTGTCACTATAAGAAATGTTGCTTGTCTTCATTTTTACATTTTTAATACCTAAATATCTGACAGATGCATGCACAGTTTAATTATTGTGCTTTCACCTCTAAAATGTACAATTTTTTTTTCTTCAGATGGCTTAGGGAACATAAAAATATAAATGTCGTTGTAGAGCCACGTGTTAGCAAGGAACTCTTAACAGAAGATTCCTACTACAACTTCATCCAAACATGGGATGATGGTAAGGCATTTTTCTTAATGTACTGAAATATGAAATGAATATGATGAGAATTAATTTGGTTGATTACTGCAAATTGGTATGGATATATAGTACAGACATGCTTTTACTGAACTTGTAGTGGTGCTTTATATTACGTTTATGTATCCAATCTTGTTTTACATGGGGACAAAATTTACATTCTCATTCTACGGCTTGAATTTCTGATGTTTACTACCTCTGTGCCTAGAATCGCTGACATCATCCAATCACATTTAAATAAAGTTATATGCTTGCACTAGATTTTGGCACAAGTCATTCTTGGCATTTGATTGGACAGACAAAGCTGTATTTTGTATCATTCTTTACTACCTCTGTGCCTAGAACATTGGACATCATGTTTCAGTTATGCAGTTATATCTGTTCACTTGGCACACTCCCTTTTCTGCCCAACTAATTAGATATTTCTGATAGATGAGGAGATAAAGAGGCTGCACACGAAGGTTGATCTCATTGTAACTCTTGGCGGTGATGGAACTGTTTTATGGGTAAGCAAATTCAATTCTTTGTCTAGCTCTGCCTGAATCACCTTATCTTTGATCAATTCAGACCAACTAGAGAATTAACCTTTTTACAAGGTCCATGTATTGTTTGTCAATAATTATCTGGTAGAATTAGCTGACAGCTGAAATGGAAAGTCTGTTGATATCATGATAACTGCTTCTTCAGGGTTAGAATCACTAGAAAGATCAAATTTGCTATCAAAATCAACTATTCTGATGCTAAAAAGATCAACTGATCTGATATTGCTTTGTTGTTCCACACTTGCGCGTACAAATATTCCTGTGTTTAAAAAATTGCTTCTCAATTTGGATCAGTAACTAGTTTTTCTATATTGCACTGCTGAGCTGTTACTTAATACATGATGAATCAATCTCTTAACAGGCTGCTTCGTTGTTCAAAGGGCCAGTTCCTCCAGTTGTTGCATTCTCCCTAGGATCACTGGGATTCATGACACCTTTCCGTATCCTTTATCATGGATGTTGACTGCTTTCTCAATTTATTTATTTTTTCTTTGTAATGATTGGTTGTTACTGTTTTGCTATACAATTTACATTTTCGGTAAGATTGGGTTTGATAAAAAAATTATCATGCTTCTTAGCCGATAAATCTCATATGAACATCTCTCTTCTGTTAATATCTGTATGTTATCAATGTTGTCCTTAACATGCTTTTCAGCAAGTGAGCAGTATCGTGATTGTTTGGACAATGTTTTGAATGGGCCATTTAGCATCACACTGAGAAATCGTCTACAGTGCCATGTAATCCGTGATGCAGCAAAGGATGAACTCGAGACTGAGGAGCCAATCCTAGTGCTAAATGAAGTTACAATTGACCGTGGAATATCATCATACCTTACCTACTTGGAATGCTACTGTGATAGTTCTTTTGTCACATGCGTACAAGGGGATGGACTAATTATATCAACAACATCTGGAAGCACAGCATATTCGTTGGCAGCTGGAGGATCAATGGTTCATCCACAGGTATGCACTACTTTGTATTATACATCCTCAGCTCTTGAGTATATACTGATTATTCGATTATATTCTTGGGAATTACCTGATCATACACCCTTATATTTCTGCCATAATCTTAAGCCTTTTCTTTTTCCTTTCGTGTGATTAAAATAGTGTAATATGGTTAAAAAGTTTAGATAAGTTTTTTATGATAAAAAAAGTTAGATAAGTTTTTTTTATTTTTCGAGAATACGCAATTGCGTATCTTTCTGTATTAAGAAGGAGAATAACGCCATCCCGGCAGATCACCAGTTACAAAGAGCTGTACAAAAACAGAAAAAGAAAACTAAAGATAAGTTTTTTATGATTTGTAATTTCTCTAGCTATATAAATTAACCTTCAGTGCCTATTTACAATCATGAAATGTTGCTATTCCTTTGTCCAGCTGCTCAACATAGCTGTCCGTTTGGCCTCAAAAAAAAAAAAAAATTAGCTGTCCGTTCTGCTCTTTTTGTGGACTCAACATTTTGCTGGTATATGCAGGTCCCAGGAATCCTATTCACACCAATCTGTCCGCATTCCCTGTCATTCAGGCCTTTGATACTGCCTGAATATGTAACTCTTCGCGTACAAGTGCCATATAACAGCAGGGGCCAAGCTTGGGCATCTTTCGATGGCAAAGATCGGAAGCTGCTGTCACCCGGTGATGCTCTCATCTGCAGCATTTCTCCATGGCCTGTGCCTACAGCTTGCCTGGTGGATTCAACAACGGATTTCCTCCGGAGCATCCACGAGGGTCTCCACTGGAACCTGAGGAAGTCCCAGTCATTCGACGGCCCACGTGATTGATCCAGCTCCTAAACACAAGTCCAGAGTCAGAGTTTCAGCTGGGCAAAAACGCTGGTTGATTCGTTTTTCTGCCCATCAGAAGAGTTTCCCACGAGTCCAGCTAACACCAAGCGGATAAATGTACCTAGCAGAGTTCCTTGTTTGTTGTTGGTATGTCTCCTTTACCAAATACCGTTCCATATATACACATATAGAGGCTGTTGCGTGTAGATTCGGGGTAGTATTGGGGACTGGAATGAGTCCAAATAGAAGTATATACGGTGTCCATGAATGAATAACAAACAGTAGATATGGCAGACAACATACATATACTGATGTTCACTAGCATCTGTAGTAGCATGGGAGAGTAGATACCGGTGACAAGCCATCAAAGTGTAAAAATTACAACATGTGTATACTGGTATATGTACCCCCATATATGATATGAATGAAATAATTTGACCATCGGAAGGAAACTCTATGTCTTCAGTTACTGTGCATAGTTGGTGTTCATGCAATCAGCTGACAGTTGAGGTGTGGAGGAGTGGAAGCTTCACTCCAGTTTCCACAAATCACAACTGATGCATGGTGAGAGGCTGAGAGCAAACCCATTTGGAACCCGTATGGTCGGTCTCGGTCTGGCCATCTTCGTCGCCTACGGTTCGTTGCGTCGCGTAGCTTTCCATGTGATTTTGGGCTAAAAAGCGTAAAAACGACCGGCCCATGAATGGATCTTTAAATTATTCCCCTCTTCTGCTGAATGCTGCTACATCTCGACTGCTAGTTGCGGTGTGTGTGTGTGCGCGCGCCTCAGTTCCCGTGCGGTGTCGTGTTCCTGCGAGTTGGATTCCCAGTGCCGGCCGGCGACCCCATTCATCGGCCACCCAGCGGCGGACGAACGTGAGGTCTTTTGTTGCTTTCTATCTGTCCAACAACCTACCCCCTCCCTCCCAGTCACGGGCCTCGCCACGCCAATGCCATGCACAAGATCGAGAGGCCACAAGCCAAAACGCCCAGCTCCCTCCTGTCCTAGATCGACCTCCTCCACCTCCATCCATATCTGCCACTCCACTCCCTTCGTCATCGGCAGCTGAACCTGAACCTGAAACACAATGGCGTCGACGCCGATCGTGTCGCTGCTGTTGGTAGTAGTCCTCGTGGCGTTGGCGGCGGCCGACACGATGCCGATGCCGGTGAACGAGGAGGTGCTGGGCCTGGTCGTGTTCCGGTCGGCGCTCACCGACCCGGCCGGCGCGCTCTCGACGTGGGCCGAGTCCGACGCGACGCCGTGCGGGTGGGCGCACGTCGAGTGCGACCCGGCCACGTCTCGCGTCCTCCGCCTCGCGCTCGACGGCCTCGGCCTCTCCGGCCGGATGCCACGTGGCCTCGACCGCCTCGCCTCGCTCCAGTCGCTCTCCCTCTCACGCAACAACCTCTCCGGCGAGCTCCCGCCGGGTCTCTCCCTACTCACCTCCCTCCGTTCCCTCGATCTCTCCTACAATTCCTTCTCCGGCGTGCTCCCCGGCGACTTCCCCCAGATGGCATCCCTCCGTTACCTCGACCTCACCGGCAATTCCTTCTCCGGCCCGCTGCCCGCCACGTTTCCGCCGTCCGTACGATTCCTCATGCTCGCCGGCAACCAGTTCTCCGGCCCGTTGCCGGAGGGGATTGCGAAGAGCTCGTTCCTTCTCCATCTCAACCTTTCCGGGAACCAGCTCTCCGGCTCGCCGGACTTCGCCGGCGTGCTCTGGCCGCTGTCGCGTCTCCGGGCACTCGATCTGTCACGCAACCAGTTCTCCAGCACCGTCACCGCCGGCATTGCCAATCTTCACAACCTCAAGACTATTAATCTCAGTGGCAACAGGTTCTTCGGCGTCGTCCCTAACGACATTGGGATGTGTCCTCATCTCAGCTCCGTCGACATAAGCAGCAATGCTTTCGACGGCGAGCTCCCTGACTCAATTGGCCACCTCACCTCGCTTGTCTACCTCGCCGCCTCCGGCAACCGATTCTCCGGCGATGTCCCTACCTGGGTCGGCGACCTCGCCGCATTGCAGCATCTCGATTTCTCCGACAATGCGCTCACCGGAATCTTGCCGGAGTCGATCGGGAAGCTCAAGGATCTTAGATACCTCGGATTGTCGAAGAATCAGCTCTCCGGCGAAATCCCCAACGCCATCTCCGGCTGCACGAAGCTCGCCGAGCTTCATCTGAGGGGGAACAATCTCAGCGGCAGCATCCCGGATGCTCTGTTCGACGTCGGGCTGGAGACGCTCGACGTGTCGTCGAACGCGATCTCCGGCGATCTGCCGTCGCCGGCGACGGCGACGAGGATTGCAGAGACGCTGCAGTGGCTCGACCTGTCCGTGAACCGGCTCACCGGCGGCATCCCGGCGGAGATGGCGCTGTTCATGAACCTCCGTTACCTGAACCTGTCACGCAACGACCTCCGCACCCAGATGCCGCCGGAGCTCGGCCTTCTCCGCAACCTCACCGTGCTCGACCTCCGCAGCAGCGGCTTGTACGGCGTAATGCCCGCCGATCTCTGCGAGGCCGGCAGCCTCGCCGTTCTCCAGCTCGACGGCAACTCCCTCACTGGCCCCATTCCCGACAACATCGCCAACTGTTCGTCCCTGTACCTACTGTAAGTACATTTACAACCACAATATCATTGCATTAATTGAAGACGAATTGTGTGCCATTTGTTTGATCGATCGATTGACATTGCAGGAGCTTGGGGCACAACAGCTTGACGGGTCCAATACCGGCGGCCATGTCGGAGCTGAAGAAGCTGGAGATTTTAAGGCTGGAATACAACAACCTGAGCGGTGAGATTCCCCAGCAGATGGGGGGAATCGAGAGCCTCCTCGCCGTGAACATCTCCCACAACCACCTCGTCGGCCGTCTGCCGGCGTCCGGCGTGTTCCAGAGCCTCGACGCCAGCGCGCTCGAGGGAAACCTCGGCATCTGCAGCCCACTCGTGTCAGAGCCGTGCCGGATGAATGTCCCCAAGCCGCTCGTGCTCGATCCCAACGAGTATCCTCACGGCGGCGACGGCGACAACAATCTCGAGACAAACGGCCGTGGTGGGCCCGCGTCGCCGAGGAAACGGCGGTTTCTGAGCGTGTCCGCCATGGTCGCCATCTGCGCGGCTCTGTTCATCATCCTCGGCGTCATCGTCATCACGCTCCTCAACGTGTCCGCGCGGCGGCGGAGGGTCACCGGCGGTGGGGACGGGATGACGTCATCGTCGTTGCCGGAGAAGGAGATGGAGAGCGCCGTGTCGAGCTCGACCAAATCGAGCAAGCTCGCCACGGGCAAGATGGTCACGTTCGGCCCCAACAACAGCCTCCGTTCCGAGGATTTCGTCGGTGGCGCCGACGCGTTACTGAGCAAAGCAACGGAGATCGGCCGCGGCACGTTCGGGACGGTGTACCGCGCGTCGGTCGGCGACGGCAGAGTCGTCGCCATCAAGAAGCTCGCCACGGCGAGCATCGTCAGCTCCCGTGACGACTTCGACCGCGAGGTGCGAATCCTCGGCAAAGCCAGGCACCCAAATCTCCTCCCCCTCAAAGGCTACTACTACACCCCCCATCTCCAACTCCTCATCACCGACTACGCCCCACACGGCAGCCTCGAGTCACGTCTCCACGGCAACAACAACAACAAATCGTCATCGTCGTTCCCGGCGCTGACATGGGCGGAACGTTTCCGCATCGTGTCCGGCACGGCGAAAGGGCTCGCACACCTGCACCAGGCATTCCGGCCACCGATGATCCACTACAACGTGAAACCCAGCAACATCCTGCTCGACGCCGAGTGCAACCCGATGGTTTCCGACTTCGGGCTGGCGCGGCTGCTGCCCAAGCCGGACAAGCACGCGATGATGATGGGCAGCCGGTTCCAAGGCGGGAATGGTGGTTACGTGGCGCCGGAGTTGGCGTGCCAGAGTTTACGGATCAACGAGAAGTGCGACATCTACGGGTTCGGCGTGCTCATCCTGGAGCTCGTCACGGGTCGGAAGGCGGTCGAGTATGGAGACGACGACGTGGTGATTCTCATCGACCAGGTGAGGGTTCTACTCGAGCAAGGCGGTGGAAGCAACGTGTTGGAGTGCGTCGACCCGAACATGGGCGAGTTCCCGGAGGAGGAGGTGTTGCCGGTGCTCAAGCTTGGGATGGTTTGCACGTCGCAGATCCCGTCAAACCGGCCGTCCATGGCCGAGGTTGTGCAGATCCTGCAGGTCATCAAGGCCCCCATAGCTGCTTCCTCCAGAATGGAACCTTTCTGAGAAATTCTGAATGTCTGACACGTCCATGCATCCAGATTGATTACGTACTAAACCACACGGTTAGTGAATGGATCGTCGTCGCTCGATCGATCGCTTTTTTGCATGCTTCCGCAAGTACTACTTGTTCATGATATATGTACGTACGTGTGTGTTCCCCTGGTAGTGCAAAATTACAGGTCAGGTCCCAGCAGTAGTAGTACGTACACTGTTAGTTTCATCAGGTTTTTGTCTCGCTTTTGGATGTCAGATAAATCATCATTAATTACGTGGTGCCTGCCTCTGCCTTGTTCGATCTACAATTCTACAATCCTTCTAGCTACCGCAAGTACGTGACTCATTACTGCAGCATTGCTTTCGACCTCCGCTTTCTTAATACTGCCACGGTCCATGCCAGCTCTGGATTCTGTACATGCACGTATGGAGAAATATGGTTTCTTGTGACTAGTGTGAGTTGTAACAAAGTTGGCGTGTTGCATTGTGCCCACTAAACATATGGACGGTTCCATCTGGGCGTTAATTTGTTTGTGCCATACTGCCATAGTGTCATACTTACTAGCTATCTTAGCTTGTGGTTGACGAGATGCCCATGACTTGGAGCTTCATGAGGCATGTGAGTGCACAGCTAAAGTGTGAGTGAATTCGGGGTCCACTGCACGAAAAGCATGAGAAGTTTTATGGATAAATTAACCCTCTTGCACACATGAGCCCTGGATATATGCATGGCCTTGGAAGAAAATAATGCAGGTTAATTTGGCGCCATTGATAGGACTGGATCTCGGCATTGGACAGATGTTCAATGCTGCATGCGTACGCTCTTTTCCCTTTGGTGCAAGACACTGGTTGCTACGTGACAAACTGGTTGAGTACTGTATAGTAGCTATCACTCCTTGCTGGTGTCATATTATATGTTTCTGCTCAATCTGAATTAACTAATCGATTAATCAACTATATATGTTTCGGATTTAACTAACACGTATAGAATAAAGATGTCAAATCAATGCATTATATAGTAAGGCTTGTGCAGGTCATTCTCATCTTACCAATGAACTGTACCCCTGTGAGTGTACTTTTTTTTTTTTGGGAAAGGAGATGAGTGTACAGTTTTAAGCTGCAACTAGTAATTTGGTTTTGTTACTGGGTGTACAGAAATTTTAATCTGTGGGGGAACGCAGTCCAGATTTCTGCCTTCGCTTTTTTTGACCTGTCAGTCTACTCTTTTTGACGTGTCAGCTGGGTAGTTTACTGTTGGCCCCGTACCTCGAATGATTATTTGGAATGTGACCCTAGCCAGCTCCAGTGCCCGTGCAGAATGGTGATGTCTCAATCAATCCAATGAGGGTCGGAGTTTCAATCCCCCCCCCCCCC
>CM002476.1:32024809-32046682 GCA_000325765.3 Leersia perrieri
GGCGGCGGCGGGCTCGACTACCACTTCGCGTCGCGCGCACACGCCGCGCGACTCGTCGACCTCGTCACGACGCTGTCCCCCGCCCGCGTCGGCGTCGCGGCGTCGCGCGACGGATCGCAGCACACGTTCGCCGTGGAGCTCTGCCCGGTGTGCCGCGACGACCTCGTCTTCGTCCCCAAGGAAGCTCGCCGCGGCCTCGGCGGCGGCGGCGGCGGCATCATGCTCTGCACCAAGGTCACAAATTCTCTTGCACTCCTCGACATCGCCACGCTCCGCGTCGTGCACCTCGGCATCAGGGAGTATGACAGGTCAATGGTTTATAGTGTACTTATCGTATCATACCATACTAATTTTGTTTTTACTATAGTATTATCTCATGTGTATATATATAGACTTTGCTGAAAGTCGTCGGTGTCGTCTGACACATCGACCCTAACACTGTAGCTCCTCCACTGCGACAGGTACAGGTTCGAGCCCGTGCTCACCAGCCGGCAACTCGTCGAGTACGTCGTCCTTGACGTCGACGATGACGACGGCGACGTCGCGTACGCGCAGGTGGCGCGGGTGTCGGACTTGGGCAAGAACGACACAATCTTCACTGTGAGGACGCACATCGGACACATTCTGAACGCCGGCGACCGTGCGCTTGGGTACGATCTCTACGGCGTCAACGTGAACAACGATGACGTCGACGACAGCTTGCCGGATGCAGTGCTTGTCAAGAAGATCTACGAGAAGGAGGGTAGTAATAACGGCGGCGGCGGCGGCAGGAGGTGTGACGGCGATGAGATTGGAGAGATTGCAATGGGGATCGGTTGCATTGATCTGAACCCGTCTGATGAGAGGGAGCTTGATGAGTTGCTTGAGGATCTCACAATTTGATGATATATACCACTGCTACTGCTACATACTCCTTCGGTTTTTAATGTTTGATGCCGCTGACTTTTGAGTGAATGTTTGATTATTTATCTTATTCAAAAAAATTATCAACATGTTATTTATATTGTTACGAGTTGTTTTATTGCAAAAGAAATATCAAGCATGACTTATATTCATAAATAAGTAGAGGTGGCAGGTCCGTTCAAACGGGTACTGTCCCATCGCCTTTCTCTAAATTTTAAGATTTTTATATTTCTACAAGATTTTTGTATTTATACTTGTACATACTTACACACAAAATAGAAATGCAAAAATCTTAAAGATTGAAAAAAAAACACAGACATCTATACTTACATTAAAAGTTCTAACGAGAGGAATCAATGGTTAGTCTACAAGGGTAGTTTAGATATTTGTATAAAAATTATCTAGCTCAATGATATATTGTATAATTAGGTAAATCGTCAGTATATTATGAAAAGTGGCAATGTCAATAAGTAAATTATTGTAGTGGGACAAGACTTAGGCATACATAGATTCTCTCTTATTTAGTACTTCCAATTGTTCTCCATGCTACCTCTCGTTCAATTCAGCATTTCGTGTCGCTTTCTGAGTCATACTACTATCAGTTTTTCCTTTGTTCACGCCTTGATTCAAGTCAAATTCAGCTTGCCGCGCAACGTGCAAAATTACCGGTAGTCCCCGTACGTAGGTTCAGGACACGGCGATGGTGGCCACGCCCTTGTTGGTGACGAAGAAAGTACATGCCGACGATCGATTAGGTCTGTCTCAGCCAAGTAGAGTCTTGGTAGATTCAGCATACACGTTACAAGTCACTACAACGTTACAGTTGCAATATCCATGAAAGACAGATGGCATCATGGCATGATCGATTATAAACGAATACATCTGCGCTGCAAATGCAAGGCGGACGGAGTGTACAGCGGAGATTGTTTAGGTTAATCAAGTAAACATCCAAAATTGTCATCCAATTTTGCTGTCAAAAAGGTTTATCTGTGTCGGGGCTGCTCTCGAAATCCGACTTGTATCTGGTATGTACGCAGAGTACTCCTATTATGTCTATATATATCCAGTGTATCTGGCCTCTCTCTTCCCCAAACCAGATCTCAGGATTGAGGAATTCGAGCCAGAGAAAATAACAGCGACGGCGAAAATAGAGGAGACTAGAGATCGAACACGCAGCGAGATCGTCGATGGCGGCGGCGCTTCGAAACGCGGTGAGGGTCCGCGGCCGCGTGCTGCAGGCGGCGGCGCAGCCGGCTCTTAAGGAAGAACAACGGAGGCTGTTGCCGGGGCTTATCCCCGGCGGCCGGATGCCGCTCCTCCGCTCGTTGAGCTCCGCCGGAGCACAAAACATTAAGGGTAGTACGCACCTTCTCTTTTACCGTACGACAGATTATAATGATGCGACTGTGATCTTTTTCAGTTTAGCGCTGCATATTAAATTTGTTTTTCTCATACATCTTTTCTCTCCCTTGTATGACCAGCTTGATGATTTGCCTCACGCTAAACCTAATGCGATTACGGGTTCCTGTATGCCTGCAAGCCTTAGGGCACAAGTCGATTCCTGGTGTGAAAAGCATATTAATGCAAAACCTATTGCGAATGTGGAGGTCAGCAACAAAGAACTTAGGGCGCAAATAGAGGAGAAGAAACAAGAGTTGTTTGATCTGCTATGTCAATTAGACAGTAAAAGTGACACCAGTGGTGAAAAACTCATCCTAGAGGATGAAAGGTTACTCATGGAGCTTCCACCATTTCGTGAGCTTAAGGAACTAGTCCATAAGGAAGGGTAAGTAAATACATTATTGCGTAATCTCGTAATACATCCGTTCCAAAGTATAAGCATTCATGTTCCATCAAATGAATATGGACATATGTTTGTCCAGAATGTGTAGTAATGCTTCTATTTTGAAATGGAGTTTGTCGGTGATATGGATACGGGGTATCCCATATGGTTGGAGAAAGTCGCCCCGAACCAGCGTGACACGCCCTAAAGGGGGTTGCACCCGGGTTTTGGACATGGGTTTCCTTTAATACCAGGTTCGGGCCACCCGAGGCCATGTGGCACACCCCTGGAGAGGGCGCGCCTGGAGGCTTGCGGGGAGGCCACACATCGCATAAAAGGGTTCGGGCACCGAGCGACCACGTGGCCACCCCGAGGGGTATGGCCCGGGGCGTTAGTCGGGGGCTCGCCTCCTATAGAGCTAGGGTCCGGGGACGCCCGGACCCCCGACATCACTCACCCACGGTTCCCTGTTAGAGGTGCGGGGAGCAAAGCCAACTACCAACCACCACATTCAATGTCCTTGGATAGAGAGGAAGGTCTGACACCTGCCCCCATCGCATTTATTACGACAAGAGGCGCGGCTGTCAGCCCCTCATCATCACCCACCTTTTGCCCGTTCCGAGGGGAAGAGCATGGGAGAAAGTCTTCGGTATGTGACCGCGAGTCAACAGCAGTCACATGCGTCTGCCCCGCGGCATGCCTGGTCACCGTCGCATTTAATGCGTTGGACGGCTGCGTGGGAGAGAGGCATCACACACCTCATCAGCAGTATGATGACCACGCCGTCTGCTACTTCACCAACTCTCGCAACAGGAACAAGACATGGCCCTTGACAAGACAAAGCTCGCACAATATTAGCAGTAGAGGACCACTGTGGTGTCCCTTGAACTATAAAAGGAGGTCCTGATCCTACGTAGAAAGAGGAGGCTGGTTGGCTTTTGCTCACCCGGGTCATCCACTCTAACCCCTAGGGAAGAACTCCTTTCTAGTGGGGGTTGGACCATAGAAATCCATACATCACCTCAATCACCAGCTCTAGCACCATCCGAGGGAGAACTCCTCCTTGTAATTCTTCATCCGCCATATCAACAACAAGAACAGGAGTAGGGTATTACGCTTCCCAGTGGCCTGAACATATATAAACTCTTTTATGTCTTGTGTGCATAGCGGGGATTTTCCTTCCTGCCCACCTTCTTCTTCCCCTTAACTCAGGCCTTGGCATCCCGCACCCCTGTGCCGAACCGAAAAGGGGTCCCTCGGATTCCCGCGTGTCGAGCACACGCATCGACAGAGTTAATATTAATAATGTTTTTTATGACTAAATATATACTGCCTCGGTCCCAAAAGGAAAGGTCTCTGTTGGTATCTGGACAAGTGCACGTAGGTACATGCTTAGAAAGACTTTTTATGGAACGGAGTTAGTATATACATATATACGTGCTGTATTTTTAAACTCATCTTCTGTCTTGTGTTCATTCTTGTCAGAATAAAGTTATTCATGAAGCAAGTTGGGATATGCTGTGTTTTGGCTGCCATTATATCGGCGGTGTGAATGCGGAACGTGTGGCCGCTGGAAGCAGAATGAATCTCAGTTGTCATCGAGGGATACCTCTTGCTAGTGTAATGCTCATGGTTGCTACTAGTGCTAGTGTTGAAGTGACTCTGTACATTTTGCCTATGGCTGTTTAAGACCCAGTTTAATTACTTTGTCATGGTCGCAAGGTGCTAATCTATTCATAATGAGACATGTAGTGTCTTAACTCTGTATTGATGTGTACTGTGTCCATCTTCTCATGCCCTCCTATTTTCATGAATAACTTCATTCTGTCAGCTTGTAGGATGTGTCCTAATAAACCCAAATACATTATTGGAAGAGGGAAGGAAAATGAAAAAGAAAAGGTAGGTGATATGAAGATCTTTATGCCAACTAACGAACACCCGCAAGCGGAGCGAACACAACGGTTTCATTTTCCTTCCCGTCTCCTTATTAAGACACGTGTCTCTTCGAAAAACCTTATTGAGAGTATCCTTCCATAGTGACTTAGTCGCTGACATGTGGACCCGATTGAGATAGTGACTTAGTCGCTGACATGTAGACCCGATTGAGAGTACCCTTTCATGGTGACTTGGTCACTGACATATGGAGCCGAAGGGTGATGGATCAACACATCAGCGGCTGAGTCCCTCCGCATAGGATCATCTTCTGGCGGACTTAACTAGCAAAATCCAGTCCAATGTGGATTCTCGATGATGCGCCAGCAGGACCAAGTCTCTCAGCCGAGTAGAGTCTTCGTGGAGTACAACGTTACAGGAGCAATATCCATGAAAGACAGTACAGGCACCAACCAGATGGCATCATAGCATGATCGATTATAAACGAATACATCTGCACCGAAATGCAAGGCGGACGGGGTGTACCGCTGAGACTATTTAGGTTAATTAAGTAAACATCCAAAAATGTTATCCAGTTCTTCTGTCAAAAAGGAATTCAGCGTATGGCCTCCAAAAGATACAAGCACTGCATCTGAAGATTGCCTTCAAGGTTTGGGCAGCATTAGTACGGTTTGAATTTCCGTTGAGCACGAAGCTGCTGTATCCTTTTCTTGTCCTGCTCAAACTTGCTCTGCAGCATCGCGAGTTCTGCAAATGAAACACAAAGTTGGGAGTCAGCTCCAAGCAACTTTTGCCTTTTTTTCGGCCCTATCGAGTTGCAGAAAGCCAGATGCGAGTGGTCATGAGCAGTTGAACTAACAAACAGAGCACCAAAACCCAGATACGAATCTAAATAGTAGTAACACAGTGTTTGAATCAAATCTATTAACAAAGCACTAAGATGGACATCATTTGCAGTTGAAATGAATAATGTTTCAGGTCCCAGATGTCCATGCTATAACAAAAATGGCATAGTGAGGTACATATTTGGAGTAAATAAAACTGAATAAAAGATGGCAGCCTGGTAGGAAAGCATTATACATACCACTGATGTGAGCTTCTCGCTTTTGAAATCTATAGAAATTCATATCAATTTCCTTGGGTTTCTTATTAGCCATTTTCTCCTGCATTGCAGCTAAAGATACAGAGCCAACAGCTGTTCCAGTTTCAGTATCTGTGGTCTTTTTCCTACCCTTATGATGAGCCACAACTGTCCATCCATCCTCTGCAGCACGTGCCTCCCGCTCTTTCCTCTCCTGAATTAATCAAGCGTCAGGCAAAAATCAAAATAAAGTTAATTTTAGCAACAAAAGTAGGTGTGCATTAGTGTAGACACAACATCAGAAGCATTCTTGCACTCTCAAGAATAGTGAAACAGGTATTGTAAGTCACTCATGGCGTACTTCAAGAGACAAATCATAACTTGCACAAAATTGAGTTACTGCACTAAACGTTTCCAGCTAGTACTTTCCAGAGAAGAAACTTGTAAAGTAAATGAGAATGTCGTTTGATTCTTGAACATGTGGCAGGAGAGGAAAGTAACTCACTTGTTCTTGTTGTTCCTCATGAGCAGTTACAAACTCATCTATTCTTTGCTGCAACACTTTCAAGCCTGGTCTCTTCTGTTTGTACTCTAAGATCCATTCTGTTAAGACATAACAGGTAATTTTTCTTTGAGTGCATCAACTTGCAAGTTGCAACAGATATATTGGAACATAACTACATTAAATAAGAACCTTGCAAGTTTAGCACATTAACTGGGTTTGAGAGTTGATCTCATTGCAGAAACCAACAAGTTGGATTTATTGATCTTCAGGTTCGCTTATCAGTTCTATTATGAACCCAACACCTGAATAAAATTCCCTCGACTCTTTTTACTAATTAAGTTACTCAATTTCAACAAATATTTGATTATGCTGTTTTTTGGATGCATACATTGAATTTTTTGTTTTCTTTTGTGAAATTTACTTTTCCACCAAACAAATTAAATGTATGAAGACAGCTTGGGACTACCAAAAAAACTATCAGTGATCAAGACTTAAAACTAAAAAAAAAATACTTTTCATTCCTCTGGAACAGTCTTCATCAACTGATTCAATCTCATCGACATTTGCATTATCAACTTCAACAAGCCTGCTCATCTTGCCCTCTTTGTTTGATGCATGCTTATCTTTTTTGTTGATTTTCTCCGACTTCTTTATTTTCTCTGCAGTCAATAGATTGAATACGGTCAGCAAGTGTAAGCATGTATGCAGAACATTTTTTTTTCAAACACTTCAGAATAACTTTGATTTTGAGATAAATATAAAGTCCCTACTGGTCTTGTTTTTCTTTCCCCTCTTTACTTCTTCAGGCTCCCCCATATTCATATCTCCACTCTCTGCTCCGAGTTGGTCAACACAGGCTGCATAAAATAAATTCAGATACATTGTTTACAAAAGGAAATGATGGGTAAAAACAGGTAAAAGCAAATGGTGTACTAGCATCTCGCATGAAGCCACTAGGTAAAACATTTATTCACAAAATCCAAAACAAGGTAGCAGCATTGTGAAGGAATATAGTCCGGTACAAGATCATGGTAATGGAGTAGCAAACAAGATAGAATACCACTTGGAATTTCTTTGTCTTGATTCCCATGCAACACTTCCTCTGCATTATTGGGTTCATTGGAGCACCTCCCTTCTCTTCTCCTCCGTTCCTTTTTCAGCTTAGGTGTTCCTGCATTAATTCTATCAGAAGGACTGTGATGCCCCTCGACGGGATTACCGCCTTCATTGAGATTCTTTTTGCTTTTCTTCTTGTTCTTCAACTTTGTCTCATCCTTTTTACTCGTCAGGAGTTCCACCATGTCATCAGACTCAGCAAGAGTGCTCTTTAGTTTGATGTGCTTCTTCTTCTGTTTCATCGCTACAACCTTCTTGCTGCGTACCACTCCTTTATCTAGCAACCAAAGACGAACAGGTAAAACACTATGCAGCAACCATAACTAAATTCCATGGTTTTGTCCACTAAAGAAATGACATGAAAACATACCCCTAATAAACAACATAAGAAGCTAGGAATAAATACAAGACTAAGGAACTCCCAGGGAATGAACTGAGTCTCATGCTACAATGCGACTAACAATAAGAATTAGTTTGCTGATTTTAGCTACGTCATCGCTTTCTTGGGTAATCAAGGTGAAAAAATTGAGCTACTGAACTATTAGGTTTTAAATAAAGTTGGGAGCACATAACTAGAAACAAGCACAGTTAATAATACCCTCCGCTGTAGCGTGTTGAGCAGCAACCTCACTCTCAACAGGACCATTCAAAGCCATGTCCTTCTTTCTCTTCAAGCTCTTCCTCTTCACTCCAAGCGCTAATTTCTTATCCACTTTCGCTTCCCGCGAGACCTTCTTATCTGTAGTAGAGAAAAGCAAGCCATTTTACCTCCTCCTCTGATACATCTAACAGAGAAACTGCGAGATGAAGAAAGGCCGCACCTTTGGATTTTCCCATGCCAACGAATCGAGTAGCAGCGGGGCGCTGCGCCGTCGCCGGCGGTGTCTGACACCGTCGAAGAGCTCGGGGCCAGGGGCGGTGGCGGCGGCGACTCGGAGCCTGGAGAGTAGGGTTTCGTGGATTTTTCTCTCAAAGAAAAAAAAAATAGAGAGCTATTCTGACAGGAGGGGACGGACGGCGAAGGTCGGGACGGGCGGCGCCGCCGGAGCGATGCGGTCGGCCGATCGGGGCGTGAGGACTGAGGACAAGGACTCGGGAGCTAGGGTTAAGGTATATTGGGCCGGAAGGAGCCTATGAGCCATGAAGTTTTAGGCCCAACAAATCAGTTTCCACCCCTCCGGGCGCCAGCGGCCGGCAAGACACGGTACGTAGCGCTTGAGTTGGAGCGGAGAAGGGGGGCAGTGTACAACTGACTCTAAGGACACCCGCAATATAATATGGAGAGCATGTTCTTATAACTCCATCCACATCACCTATAATTAGCACTATAGAATAGTCATCTAACAAACCATCTATTAACATGTATTCCAAAATTATATGTAGGCCCCATACTGTTTATTTGATGATTATTTGGACTAGCTAATTAATTAGCTGAGGTTGCATGGCTCATGCATGCCTGTATACAGGAAGCACTAGGCTTATTAATGATCATGACCTGCATGCACCTGCAGATGTGCTGCCATATATTTGTGCTTAGCCAATGCACGTGTGTGTCTATATATATGTGTGTGTGTTATAGCTACAGACGTTCATGGGCCAGGCAGTGGCAAATCAACAAGGAATTAATTAATTAAACCGTGTGATTAGTGTGATGCATGCAGCCATCAACGTGCACAGGATTAGTACGTATACATATATGATCAGCTGGTTCTTTGGTCAATGAAGCAGTGGCTAAGTAATGAATTAACTGATGGGCTGCGTATAGATCGGCCAGGTCATCATGTGTACCGTATACCTCAACTATACGATCGAGGGATCGAATATACGTAGCTGGGCCTCCATCAGTGAGCCAACGAACCAACAGCGCCCGGTCAAGCAGCTCTATCCGTCCAGCTAGGAGCGCTTATCATCACGTCTTTCACGGGCGGCGCCGGAGGATTCGCGACGACGCTGAACGATTCCACCCAACACTGGCATTCGCTGCGCCTATAAAAGGGAGACCTCCCTTCACTCTCAACAGAGAAGACTGAAGGCAGAACACACACAGCTCTCTACTCTCTCTAGAAGCAATCTCTCGCACAGCTCTTCTCTCTCACACACAACACTTTCATTCTCACAACAACACAGCAGCTCACTCTCTCTCTCGCGCGCGCGCACGACTCACCTCTCTCTTTCACAATACACACGCATATACACACTGCTCTTTAGTCATCACAGTCATCTACAAAATCCATCCATCCATCAGTTCACCCATCCACCAAGAAGGAACACCGGCCGGCGACGAGCAGCAGCCGGCGGCTTTCGCCGGAGTACCTCAGCGGCCGCGGAGAAGTCGGTGTCCAACAGGAGAAGGCGAGCCGTGGAGGAGACGATCGCTGTCAACTCCAGGAAGGAACAAGACGATGGCCTTTTCATCTGCTAACATGGGTATTGTTGCCTAGTTCTTCTCGTTCTCTTTCTTGTTTGCAGCCTATACATCAGTTAATGCATGGAGAGGTGTGCGGCTGTGGTGCTGTACGTGTGGAGAAGAAGGCAACGTCTGATCCGAGATTGATGACGATCCACGTATCCGAACCACGACGACTCGCCGTCACCACTCCGCTGCCACAACGTCTTCCGATTGGCAATGCCTCGACCAGCGCTCCATCGACCTCATCACCGAGCAGGCTCTCGCCGGATGTCGCGTTGTCATCTTTCCGGCGACGCCCTCACGCTCGTCGCCGACATCATGCCATCACCACGTCATCTCGCTGGCGTTCGTCGCCACTTCTTCTCTCCACCCCGCCGAACGCCGCGGAGGTCACTGCAGCATCCACGGGAGATTGTCATCACGTTCTTCGCCGGTGTATAAAATGGTGCACCTGTTTGTGGATAGTGAATGAACGGTGAGGTACTGAGGTAGGAGGAGAAGATGTGTAAAATATACTTTTTTTATGATTTTACATGGATATACCGATTTTGAACAATTTTGCACATATTTGTTTCTGGTAATTTACAACTAGGGTTTGGAGGTAGTGAGTGAGTTGATGGGCCTATATATGCATGAAGTATTTCTAAAATAATTCTCACTTTCTCAGGATATATAAATATGGGCCTAGCCCATTTATTGTAAGATGGTAAGTTGGTGGCTAGGGTTTGGAGGAGATCAGGGATTCAGTGAACGAGTATGAAACTACAAGCGTCGGATCTTCATCCAACAGCCACAGATACGCGCAGCTACTCACAAGACAAACCAGTTTTCACCCAGACAGCCTCTTTAAATTTCAGCAAACTCAAACACACTCACCTCCGCCGCGCTAACACACAAGAGCAAATCCTCCCACCTGAGCACACACATCTAGCGCTAGGTTTAGATTTTGCTACGTCTCCATCCACCAATGGCGAAAATGGCGGCCGTCGACTGGTCCCTCCTCCCCTCCGAACTCATCCAGCTCGTCGGCGACTGCCTCCTCGCCACCGAGGATTTCGACTGCTACGACAGCCTCCGCCAAGTCTGCCACAACTGGCGATCCGGCACGGCCGACCCCAAGACGGCGGAATTCGACGACGCACGTTTCCTCCCCAAGAATCTTGCCATGATCAATCTCGACGTCGACGGCGACGCCGTCGCGACGTTCGTCAACCTCGCCACCGGCCGATTCCTCCGCCGTCACGTCGCGGCGGTGGGGATCGGCGGCGACTACAACTTCGTCGCCGCCACGGCCGGCGGCCTCTTCGTTTTGTCGGAGAAGTCGCCGCCGCACGAGGCGCGCGTGCTGAACCCGTTCACGGGACACGTGGCACGTTTCACGGCGCCGATCCACGCCGAGGAGGTGAGGGAGGTCGCCGTCACGATGACGTCGTCATCGCCGCCGTCGCTGATGCTGTTCGTGTCGTGGTTCCACGGGAGACGTGTCAGGTGGGCCGACCAGCAGAGCGAACAATTCCACGAGATGGCCGTCGAATTCCCGGCCAATTGCATCAACCTGACTCCCTTCTCCGGCGAGGTCTACGTCACCAACAACAGATGGCGCAGATCCGTCTTCTCCACCGTCCTCGCCGCCGATGACGTCATCGCCATGGCACCAATCATCCCCTTGCCACCGCCATTGACGGTGCCGAACGCCTACATCCTCCATCACATCGTGGAATCAGCCGGCGAGCTGCTCCTCGTCGGCGTGTGGTTCGAAATACACATCGTTCACAAGGTGGACACCATGAACAAGGTGGTCGTGCCGGTGACGAGCCTCGGCAGCCGGGCGCTTTTCGTCAGCGAGATCAGGAGCTTCTCCGTCGACGCCGCCAAATTCCCCACCGTGGAGGCAGGCTGCATCTACTATGTGCGGCGGGGCATGTCGCTCTATGATTGCTATCATCTTGCTGATGGATGGATGGAGGAGTACATTCCCGTGGCAAATCTGTGGATTGCTGTTCGACAACAAGCTTGCATCCTCCCTCTCACCCTGGAGCAGGTGTTGGTGAATTACTGCATCGACACTGAGAAATCTTCAGAGCTTAATTCCGATTGATTTGGATTCCGATGAGGAGGAGTTCTTCTGATCGATCCTAAGTGGAAAGAGGGGACATGCATTCATTAGCTCTAATTAGGCCATCGTCCTGATACGATCAATATGATATATCCCGGGAAACTCTTTTTAGCACCTAGGTGCATATACACCTAGGCTTTACATGTTGCCCAAATAGTTATATAAAATTTTGAAAAAAAATTGGTTAGATGTGTTATGATAATATAAGTTAGCTCACAAACATGCAAATTCAAATTTGGCCTACATTTGGAGAAACCAAAATAACAAATTATATATACACTGCGCAATGTCAAATTTTGTTATTTTTATATGTCCAAATGTAGGTCAAATTTAAAGTTGCATGTTTGTGATCCAACTTATATTATCATAACACATCTAACTAAATTTTTTCAAATTTTTATATAACTATTTGGGTCGCATGCAAAGCCTAGGTGTATATACACTTAGATTCTAAAAATCTTTGTCCGATATATCCCTCTTGATTTACATTTCATGTCGTTTGTTTTTTCTTGTTAGATGAGATACTACTGCGTGATCTCATTTATTCTTTCTCCAGAAAAAAAAACATGTTTGCTTAATATATGTGATTCACATTGTTTAATCGTTTATTAGCTTCATTTTGTCTTGCATGATGTTACAATCATTTTTGGAGGGTTATGATGATTTTAGAGTTTGTGCGAGGTTGCTTATGTATGCAGTCCATCTACTAATTTATTTTGTCAGCTGAAATTAAATTGTGTATGCCACACTGAGTAATTAACTAGAAAAATGCTTGTGCATTGCAATGGGTATTTGTTGCAACAATGTGGCATTTGGATGGAGAGTAATGGGTTTATAAAAGATAAATGTTCAACAGACTTTTGATTTTAATTTTAATCTCGGTTTACGTTGGGCTTGGGACTAAAATTATTTTTAATTCCAACGCTTAAAGAGTGGGGGGAGTACGCAAGGTGTGGCAGTTGGATGGAGAGTAATCGATTGTAGAGTTTTCCAACATTGGCCCTGAGTTTCTCAAAAGGGAAAAAAGAAACCAGAGAGGATTATACAGGTACACCGAAGGGTGTCAAAGGTGTACACATGATGCATGCATGAAAAAACCAAAACAGAAAAAAAATTTAAAATGTCTTTGAACCGTAGGCAAATCAAAGGAAACTCTACTGATTGAACGAGGTTGAAACGGTCTAATGTTAGTTCGTCATCACCAGGCACTTATCTGTGATAATATTTGTCCCTTCTCTCATCAATGGTTCATATGTGTGACACGATATAAATTGCAGTGCAGCCCATTTATACGTGTTACGAAAGTCACTGGCCATGATCTTAAACAATTAGTTTTCTTCTCTTGCACATATAGTTTAAGATTGTAGCCGGTGACTTTCGTAACATGTAGAACTAGTCCACTATTACGGTATTATATTTCAAAGACTTCATGTTATTCTACTGTTATGGTGACCGGCCATTATGTAAGTTGACAATCAATAGTATGGTTAGTACTTAGCAATATCTCTATCAAAGCTGAGTGTATTGTAGTCTTGTAGTACCTCGGTCTTAAATTAGATGACATTTTGACTTTTTTTTTGTAATATTTGACCATTCATCCTATTAAAAAATTTGACGTAAATATTAAAAAGGATAATTCACGCTCAAAGTATTTTTTATAATAAAACAACTCGCTAATTTAAAAATAATATACCATAGTTTTTTATTATACAAATTGTCAAACGTTGTAAATAAAAAACCAAAAGATCAAATACTCTAAGAATTGAAGTAGTTATATTAGTATATGTGTGAGAAAATGTAGACAAGCTTATATGCCGGAAGAAACATGCACACACATGTCCTGTCATGGAGGCTATGAACAAAAATAAATAATTGCATGCTCTGACTTTATGTTTCTAGATCGATCACTCTCTTAAGGCAGTCCATCTATATATATACACACGCAACGTTCGTTGAATATACATGCCAACAGATCGACTCACTAACTGATCGCGCGGGAAGATTTAAATATGGCGGCAGAGACCGCAGAAATTCAAATCCTCTCCATCCTGATCTTATCCGCCATAATACTCCTTAATCAGCTCAAGCTAAGGACGAACTTCTTCTTCCTCTCCCGGCAGCAGCAGCAGAAGCAGAAGCACAATACTAACCTTCCTCCGGGGCCATGGTCGCTGCCGGTCATCGGCAGCATCCACTGCCTGCTCGGCTCGCTGCCGCACCACGCCCTGCGCCGCCTCTCCCACCGGTACGGCCCCGTGATGTTCCTCCGCCTGGGCCAAATCCAGGCTCTTGTGATCTCCTCCCCGGCGGCGGCGAGGGAGGTGATGAGGACCCACGACGCCGCCTTCCCCAGCCGCCCGCTCACGCCGACGATGGACGTCATCACCTACGGCGGCAAGGGCGTCGCCCTCTCGCCGTCGTACGGCCGGCGGTGGAAGGAGCTACGCAGGATCTGCGCCGCCGAGCTGTTATGCCCGCGGCGCGTCCGGTCCTTCCGCCGCGTCAGAGAATCCGAGGCGGCGAGCCTCGTCGCGCCGTCGCCGCCGCGTCGGCGTCGCCGGTCGTGAACGTCAGCGAGCTCGTCGCGGTGATGATGAACGACGTCACCATGATGGCCGCCGTCGGCGGGCGTTGCCGGCGGCGAGAGCAGTATTTGGGTGAGCTGAGGAAGGTGACGAGGCTCGCCGCCGGGTTCAATCTCGTCGACCTGTTCCCGGATTCGCGGATTGTGCGGGCGCTCGCCGGCGCCGGCGGCTCGCTGAGAGAGGCGAGAGCGACCCACGAGAAGATCCATGGCATCATGGATGACATGATCCAGGAACATCTGAAGGCGATGAAGCGCGGCGGCGGTGACGGCGACGGCGAGGAGGAAGACCTTCTTGGAATCCTACGGAGGTTGCAGAGGGATGGTGGTTTGGGGATCACTCTCACGACGGAAATCATCAGCGCCACCGTGTTTGTAAGCAACTAAGCATGTTTGTCACTTTGTCTCACTTTCATTTAATCTGGACTAATACTGTAGGTTGTCTGACTTAATTAGTATCTGCGTGTATAGCCTTATAAGGATGGAAAAGGCTTTAAGGCTGTGTTCGGTAGTGACCGGAGAAAAAACAGTACATCGCTACAGTGATTGGCGCACGCAAAACGATAAACAGTATTAGCACGTGATTAATTGAGTATTGATGATTTTAAACTTGAAAAATGGATTAATTTAAATTTTTTAAACAACTTTCGTGCAGAAAATTTTTCAAAAAACATACGGTTTAGCACCTCGTTTTGCGTGTGCATGTTACTCACTGTGTGTTTATGGGCACTGTTTTTTCTACCTTCTGCCGAAACGCAGCCTAAGACATCGATTAATAAATTAAGAAGGCCTAGAAACTTCAACAATCATCGTGCATGGTAGAAGTTGGATTGATTTTGCATTTTTTTAAGTCTATCCAAACCGTACATTTACAACATTTTATTGGTCAAAGACAGAAAAAAGTCGTTCTTGCCTATTCTAGACGAACCTTGAAGGATATTGTATTTTTTTTCAGCTGATGTAACTGGTAGGGTCAAAGGGATATAACTTTAGTTCAATTTTATAAAGTACTATGCGCCACCCTTCGTCCATCCAAGAATATAAGCATTTTGTCTTAAATAGGATACATCTAACACAAATAGATGTTATGCTTAGATTCATTATACTATGATATGTTAAATTATAGTTTAAATGTTTATATTGTTGGATGAAAGACTACCAATATACCATATGTTATATTTACAATTTCAGGATATCTTGGCGGGCGGCTCTGACACAACAACTATAACTGTGATGTGGGCTATGTCTGAGATAATGAGGCACCCTCGCGTAATGCAAAGAGCTCAGCTCGAGGTCCGACAAGTAACGCAAGGCAAAAACAAGGTGGATGAGGCTAACATTGGAGGGTCCCTCCATTAATTGCAACTGATCATCAAAGAAACATTAAGATTGCACCCTCCGTTCCCTTTGCTTCTCCCAAGGTTATGTACTGAAAATTGCAAGATAATAGGATATGATGTACCCAGAGGAACTATGGTGATTGTGAACAATTGGGGAATTAGTAGGGATAAAAAATACTGGGATGATACAGAGGATTTTCAACCCGAGAGGTTTAAACTTGCTGGTGTCGATTACAACGGTACAGATTTTCGATTTCTCCCTGGTGGTTCTGGTCGAAGGATGTGTCCATGTTGTTTGTGCAACAGAACATTGAGATTGCACTCGCAAGCCTTCTCTATCATTTTGACTGGGAATTACTGAGTGGTGAAAACCGAAAGGACCTGGATATGAGTGAGTCAGATGGGTTGACAGCTTCTCGACGCATTGATCTTTGCCTAAAAGCAACTCCTTTTGTTGCCAGTTGCCACCGCCTAGATTGTTGAATTTCTTGATGTTTCTACTAGTAGCTAGCTATAGGCTATAGCCACTTGTTTTTCGAGAAACAACTCTAGCTAGCTACTTGGTCTTTTGTAGCTCATCACCATAAGTATTGTATCATTGCGTGAGTAATATGATAAGGCGCTGTCATGTGCAAAAGGCCATTTGGTTCTGTATTTTTATCACTATATTTAATTCCACCTTTGATGGAGAGGTAATGTTAAACAACTGCAAATCAGAACTAGTAGCATGTACGCTTCGATTGCCATTTTGGTAGCATTTGGATGCGCATATTAATTTGATTACCTGACCCTAGCTAATTATTCGTACTACTGTGTCAATATATAATTTGCCGTTTCCGTCTAGATGCAACAAACACAGTACTATTTATCGCTATATATTCATTCCTCCCTTATCATTGGATTGACGATCCTTGTGTTAATTTTCTGGCCTTTTGGGGTAACGTCCCGATATAAATCATTATAAACTACTCCCTCCCTTTTCTTTTATTTAATGTTGGTTAGCTCAAATATATAAAAACAAAGGGAGTATATTTTGATACCAGGAACGTAATTAGTGTACCATGCAGAAATTGGCATGCTTACTCCCTCCGTTCTTTTTCTTTGACATTGATTTGTTAGCACAAAACCATAAAAACCAGAGGTAGTACAATTCTAAGCACAAGCTAACAATATTGATTAATCAACAGGTTTGTGCAATTAATGGACTCAATTATGGATAATTAAGAAGAACGAACGTGCTACATACAGTGACACTGACGCACACTATTAATTGTGATATTGTCTCTGTTCAGAGAGAGTGAGATCAACACACATATCTGAATTAAGCTAAACTATATATAGTATCCATCCGAGTATCACGAGGACCATATATAGAATTATAAATCCATATCATTTTTCTCTTGTAGGTATGACATAGCTGTCAAAACTATTTCCCACAGGAGAACTTCAGATTGGACTATAAATCTAGCCACTGCAACCTCCAACTATGCAGCTCGATCACAAAAACCACACACCAACCAAACAATATATGGCCGCCATCATGGTCGACAGCATCAGTGCGTGGTACACCACCTTACTGTGCGGCGCCAGTGCCATACTACTTCTTGCCACAATCATCTTCAAGCTCAAGAACACGTCGTCGACGAAGAAGATCAACCTCCCTCCGGGTCCATGGCCGCTGCCGGTGATCGGCAGCATCCACTGCCTGCTCGGCTCGCTGCCGCACCACGCCATGCGCCGCCTCTCCCGTCGGTACGGCCCCGTGATGCTCCTCCGCCTGGGACACGTCAAGACGCTGGTGATCTCCTCGCCGGAGGCGGCGAGGGAGGTGATGAAGACCCACGACGTCGCGTTCGCGGCGCGCGCCGTCACGCCGACGGCGAGCGTCATCACCTACGGCGGCCGCGACATCGTTTTCGCCCCCTTTGGCAAGCATCTCTGGGAGCTTCGCAAGCTCTGCACTTTAGAACTTCTCAGCCCAAAACGTGTAAGATCGTTCCATCGCATTCGGGAGGAGGAGGCGGCGACGCTCGTCCGCTCCGTCGCCGCCGCCGCATCGTCGTCGGCGGTTGTCGATGTCAGTGATCTCGTCAAGATCATGGCGAACGACATCATCATGAGGGTGATGATCGGCGACAGATGCCCGCAGAGGGAGGAGTATCTGGAGGCTCTGGACAAGACCATGGATCTTCTCGCCGGATTCAATCTCGTCGATTTGTTCCCCAACTCGTCGCTGGCGAGGCTGCTCGGCGCACGGTCGCTGCGTGCGACGAAGCGGGTGCACGCGAAGCTGCATCAAATCACGGACGCGATAATCCGGGGACATGGAATCAAGGACACTGTTGGTGATGACAAAAAGAGACGTGACAACAATAGAGGAACACGCTATGAGTGTGTGGGCATCCTTGATGATCTGCTGCGGTTTCAGAGGGACGGTGGGCTTGGAATCAAGCTCACCAAGGAGATTGTCAGCGCCGTGTTGTTTGTAAGTATACTCGAATTTACTCTTACGTTGTTGTTTTTAGATAATGGAATAATATTTGTCATTTACTTCTGAGAAGCTACGTCAAATTATTAATTACAGGGTATGCATGACTATTAACCGTGAATTATAAATTACATAATTTGTAAAAAAAGACTACTACTAATAAAACAGATATCACCTATAATTACTTATGTTAATTACAAAATTACGTTAATTAAAACAATTTAATTAATCCTATGTTAATTAATTCTACAATTACTAGAGTAGTTCTGTCATGCATGTCGTGTCATGATAATTTTCTTAAAGAAATGTTATGTCATAATCACATGCATTATATGTAGGAGAATCGGTTTGTATCTTACAAAAGTTTATGAAGTGTAAATTTTAATTTATCAGGATCTATTTGCTGCTGGCTCGGAAACTACATCAACAACGATAATTTGGGCCATGTCTGAACTTGTGAGGAGTCCACACGTGATGAAGCGAGCACAGTCTGAGCTTCGGCAAGTCCTTCATGGTAAAACCATGGTTAGCGAGGCGGATATCGAAGGCCGACTCCATTATCTGCAACTAATTATCAGGGAAACTCTTAGGATGCATCCTCCGGTGCCATTTCTCATACCAAGGCTATGCTCTGAACCAAACAGTAAGGTCATGGGGTATGATATACCACAAGGCACTTCGGTGTTGATTAACGTGTCAGCCATTGGTAGAGACGAAAAGATTTGGAAAGATGCAAATGAGTTTAGGCCTGAAAGATTTAAGGAGGATACTGTTGATTTTAGTGGTATGGATTTTAGGTTTACTCCTGGCGGCTCTGGTCGAAGGATGTGCCCTGGTTTAATATTTGGAGTTTCCAGTATTCAGATAGCGCTAGCAAATCTTCTTTACCATTTCGATTGGAAGTTGCCCGATGAAACAGGCACACATGAGCTAGATATGACGGAAACACATGGGATCACTGCACGACGCCGTACTAAGCTTTTACTTGAAGCTACTCCTTATTATATATGATTGGGTTGGTTCATCAATTCATGTATAAAATTTCAAGACGAGTGATTGGTTTCTTAATAAATTATTGCAATTGTCTAATGTATGTTTGCCTAATTAATTTTGCTTCTATTTGAAATATAGGATACTAAATATATGTGCCCTGTTTAAGATGTGATAATGTGTGGCTACAATGATTCAATGAGTTGGATTTTGAAACTCTTTAAAACGTTTGTTTGATTGTTATATTGCATTACTTAATAAACGCCCTATTCAGCTAGCTGGCTAGATTAAGAAAAAACCATTCAGCCCAACCAACTTCTATACGAAAAATCATTCAACTCAGCCATTTTCAGCTCAGCCTAGCCAGCCAAACAGGGCCTAGTTTTGCGGGTTGACACGAGAAGCTATAAGCGCTAGCTCTTGTTGTAAATGGATCCATTGCTCCTCGCAATTCACAAAGTCAGAGCAACAGTTTTTTTTTTTTATGTAGAGTAATTTTTATGGTTTTTCTAACTTGCTTAATTAGGTGTAAACAACAATTAAAAGTCATTGATGATAGTTGGAGGGAAAACAATCGTACCTGTAGGCTGTAGCTACTTGTTGTAGACTGTACATGTATATACTGGAGTGTTGGATACAACTAACCTGTTGCTCGACGTTACGATCGAGGAGGGCCATGAGAGCTGAGCTCCGATCCATTGCTGCTGTGCGCGTACGTGCCGACGAGATGGCAGCATCAAACAATGAAACAACAACGGCTTGTCGGTCGCATCTCGTGAAGGATGATGCCCAACTAGCTAACTGATCGATAATCTCAACGCAGGGCCGTTCCGTTAAATTCGGAGGCCCTGTGCGAAATCTTAGCACAATACTCAGCTAAACTAAAATGACAATAATTTATTTCAAATCAACATAGCATAGTCTAAAAATTGCATCTAAACATAATCTTCACTGTGAAACCACAATTCTTTTTGTGTTTTTTGAAATAAAATCTTCAATAATATCTTTATACCTAATTAGTCTTCCCTACCATGTCACTCAGTGTGTTACTGTAACCAATCCAATAAGAACTTCCTGGAAAATTTTTTTGGCATTATCTTACCACTATTAGTTTCACCGTCAGCATTATAAAAAGTGTCTAATCACCGGATATTGTGATTCTTATTTTCTAAATTGAGTTAGATCTTCCATTTTATTCTTCTTGTGATTTTCATAGGGGAGTCATATTTTCTTGTCTTATTTGCAGTATACGTGACCTCAAAATTAGAATACTACAAAACCTATGCACATATATATATAGATACAAAGAACAATAGTACACATGCTTGAATAACCTATGCATTATGGACACAAATTACCAGGGCTAGAATCCTCTCTTGGTGATCGATCTTGTCTTCAATCTAGAGTAGCAGGCCTATAGCGGGCAGCCGGGCAGTCGGGCAGACAACAACGGTGGCACCGGCACGGCACAACACCTGCGCCAGGTCTGGCCGGCTGGGCGGCGATGATAGTCCAGCATGGCGGCACTTCGGCAGGCAGACGCCACAGACCGCTTCAGGCCGACCGGCCGAGAGGAGACGAGGGCCGGTATGTACGACTACACAAGGTCATTCAGCTTCGGACGGCGGCCGGCGGTGGCTCCGAGGACGAGCGGAGAGGGCACAGCGATCGTGATCGGCGGCGAGCGCATATTAGCGAAAATCCTTCGACTTCTGCACAGCTGGACCGGCTGCTCGGATTCTTTTTGATGAGCCAATGGGCTTCTTATCTATACTAGTCTAATTGGGCCTAGGGGCCCCTGAAAAGTGGGGGCCCTGTGCGGTCGCTCTTGCCGCACTCCCCTAGAGACGGGCCTGTCTCAACGGTGCACGTGTCTCAGCCAGCCGCTGCCGCTGCATTCGCGCGCGCATGCTGGCATGCACACCACAGACACGTATACGCCTCTTGGCCATATGGCAAACGAGTTCGATCTGGGAGATTTTTACCTATTATGTCATTAAAAAAGATGGTCCTTTTCTCGGTGCCACTAAAAAGTTTGAGACTCCCTCTATGCTATCGCCAAACTTAATCGCTCCCTCCACGTCATTCCGTCTGCTTTTGGTCCTAACGGTGGTTAACCGTGGTGCAAAAAGACTTGGTTGCCCTCACATCATCCCCTTTCTTTCTTTTTTTCATCCTCTCTCTCGCTGCTCCATCTTTTTCCCCACCAATATCTCTCTCTGCTCGCGTTCAGTCGGCGCGTCGGCGGCAGCGGAACTCCCGTCGGCGGCGCGGCGGACGGCGCGGAGGACGGCGTCACCATCGCCAGCGCGGGGCGGTGAGGGTGCGGCAGCGCGGAGGACGGCGTCGTCGTCATCGGTGCCGGGCGGTGAGGGCGCGGCAGAGCAACGGACGGCACGGCGGTGGCGCGGAGGACGGCATTGCCGTCGCCGGCGCGGGGCGGTGAGGGTGCGGCAACACGGCGACGACGCGGAGGACGGCGTCATCGTCCTCGGTGCAGGGCAGGCGCGGCAGCGCAGTGGATGGCACGACGGTGGCGCGGAGGACGGCGTCGCCGTCGTGGGACGGTGAGGGTGCGGCGGACGGCGTCACCGTCGCCGGCACGGTGCAGTGAGGGCGCGGCGGCGCGAAGGACGGCGTCGCCGTCCTCGGTGCAGGGCGGTG
>CM002476.1:32046782-32115173 GCA_000325765.3 Leersia perrieri
CAGCAGCACGAAGGACCGGCGTGGCGGCGGCTCGGAGGACGGCGTCGCCGTCGTCGGGGAAGCACCCGGCGGCGAGATCCGGCGTCCGCCTCCCCCTTCGACGAGGCAGACGAGGCCGCACGCGGGCACTACTGCTCGCGGCGACGGTGGCTGTTGCTGACACAAGGTGCGAGATTGGGAAAAAAAGGAAAGAGAGAGGAAGGAAGAGGATGGGAAAGAGAGAGGGGTAAGATGGACAATTTACCACCCCGGGCCCACGTGTAAGAGCGGTCAAACGGTCAATCTCTAACAGAATAGCGACGGAATGGCATGGAGGGAGCGATTAAGTTCGGCAATGGCACAGAGGGAGTTCCAAACTTTTTAGTGGCATAAAGGAAGACGCATCTTTTTTTAATGGCATGCGGATAAAAGTCACTCGATTTGACCGCTTACGCTGGACTACTTTTTTTTTCTTTTTTTTTTGAGATGCTTGCTGGGCTTTTCTGGAGTTGTTCGGTGCGGCACGTTACCAGATCACCGGTGGATGAGTGCTGACTTCACCAGTAACCCGTGATGGCAAAAATGATGGGAAAATTTCATATGTACTAGCACAAACTTTTTCATCTGTACCAAAAAATTCCATACAATCTTTCGACTTCTCAAAAATACCACAAATCTAAATAAAACGTAATGAGAGGGTAGTGTCCATATTTTTCAGGACAAAAACACCCTACACCACATCTCGTTGTCGTTGTTGGCTTGTTGCTAGTTTGCTATGCGTGAAGCGTATTTTGACGTGCTCTCGTGAAGGAAGGAGAGACACTTGAATATATCAGTTTCGATGCTGGTGAGTTGGACTACGGTGAAGCGGAATGCATGAAGGTTAGTTGGCCTATGACTTATGGGCCTTATCCCTCCAACTCCACGCAGGCCGGGCCGCCTTTGGAGGCAGAAACTTGTGGCCTTGTGGGCTATTCGGCTATTGGGCCAAGGCACATACAGAGACAAAGATGGGCCGGCAGGTGTGAAAGATGGCAGTGGGATTTTGTAATTTTCCACCACCATTTCCTCGTACATATGGACATGATTGACCCTCCAGGTTTCCCAATTGGGCAGACCGGCAGAGAGAGTGTGTCATGGCATTACTGTAATAATTAATCAAAACAACTAGGGGTATAATAGTCTTATATTTTAAACCCTAGAGCAGCAGCCAAACAACCAACTCCGCCGCCGCCATCTCCCAAAACCCTTTCTCCTCTCCGGCCATGAAGCGGAAGCAGAAGGCCTCGCCGCCGGCGGCGGCGGCGGCTGCGGCGGCGGAATTCGACGCCGACGAGCCCTCCCAAGCCCCGCTCCCACTCGATGCCTTCTCGGGCGACGTCTGCGCCGCCCTCGCCGCGCGCTACGGCCGCTCCACCGCCCCGCAGCACCGCCACCTCCTCGCCTCCGCCGCCGCCATACGCTCCATCCTCGCCGACGACGGAATCCCCGTCACGCCGGCGTCCTACCTCCCCGCCGCCGTCTCCGCCCTCCAAGCCGCCGGTGCGGCTGACATCGCCGCCGCTTCTGCCCTCGCTTCGCTCCTTGCCATCCTCCTGCCTCATATCCCCTCGTCCCCTTCCTCCCTCTCGCCAGCTTCTGCCTCTGAATCTGCCTCCGCGCTCGCCGCCTTCCTCTCCTCCCCCGATGCTTCCAAGCTCCCCACCGGCACCGTGCGGTCGGTGGTCAAGTCACTTGGTCACTTGGTGCTCCATGTCGATGCTGCTGCCGATTGGGGCTCTGTGGCCACTCCTCTGGAGGCTCTCCTTGCTGCTTCCGTCGACCAGCGGGCCAAGGTGAGGAAGCTAAGAGATTATGTCACACACTTCAGGGTTAAGATCACACTCATGTGGATGTCACATTGTTAGTTATTGCTTGGTAGGTTCGAAGATGTGCACAGGAGAGTGTGGAGAAGCTATTTGCGTACTTGAAACATTGTGGTTGTGGGAAGAAAGTTAGTAATGCTGCAATTGGCATGTTTGAGAAGCACATTTCATCTGTCAAAAGTCATGTCGATTCGAATTCAGATGCTTCTGAGGGTACGGAGACGGAGGCTGCAAATGTGCTGAGTGCAATGGTTGTTTTAGTTCCATACCTATCAAAGAAGGCGATGAAGGCGGTGTTTTCAGAAGTTTATCAGCTGGTAGCCCCTTATTTTAGCCCACTCACAAGGCATGTCCTGAAGCTTATGGAGACCTTGTTGGACCATCTGAAGGCTGAGAATGTTGAGTCAGACTTGGAGAATCTTATCCCCTTGTTGCTGGCGTACTTGCGTTATGATGAAAAGAAGCCTGATGATACCATTGTTGCAGCATTGAAGCTGATGAAAAATTGCTTGGTGAAACTGGTTGGTCGACCAAATTTGTGGACGGAGGTTCTTCCATCTGCATTTGAGGCAGTTTCAGGTTTGCACATCTACTGTTTCATGTGTCAACATTTCATATGAGAACGCTTCTTTTACAAGTTTTCAGTTGACCTACTTGTGTTTGATTTATTCTGATCACCATCGATGGGACATGCTGAACCTATGTCCCACAAAACATGCTTCCTCATGTTCCATTTTGCACGGGTGCATTTGAGAAAAGAACTTTGCTCTTTCTTGACAGTGACAGTTAACTCCTATATATTTTCGATGAACTTCGAGATACCGTATGATAATGTTGTATGCCGTCTTTCTTCTAATGAATACTTACGTTTATCAGATAGAGTATTTCATTGCTATTCCTGCGGATCAACCATTTTTTGGATTTAGTTCACTGCTTTTGGGTTTCTAACACATGTATTTTAGACATCATCTTCTAATTTTTTTTTGAAGTAAATCTTCTTAATTATATGTATGGTAATGGTTAACACTTACCAGAGCTAACTTGGTAAAATTTTCTCAACTGGGCAGGATACCTGATTAATGATAGAAAATGTTCTGAAGATATAGCAGGAATTCTACAAGACTGTATTGATTCTCATATTGACCGGAATATTATATTGACTGGATCACAAAGCGACCAAGATTATGAGAGCTTAAGTGATGCGGCTGCTGTTAAATCAATCTGTTCATCAATTAATAACATGCTTTGCACATGTGCTTCTCCTCCCAATAGTATCTTAACAATTGCCATGGTTTTGTTTCTCAAACTTGGTATGGCTCCAATAATTTTAGTAAAGTACGTTTTGCCTATATCTGTATCAGAATTTATAAATGACCATTCATGAGCATGCTTGAATTCGTAGAAGTAATTACCTTCGCAGTAAAGGTGCTTTTCTTGTTTATCACGGCTGCAGTTACCTATAATTCTTATATGTATTATCTACAATCTATATGAAACACTAGGTATCTTTTATTCTATCTGATATGCAAATTCCAGCATGCAGCATATCATCAGAATATGCATGTTAGATACAAATAATTACATCTTGCATTACAAAACCAAAAATATATCTTTACTATTTACTTGTGCAAGCGCCTACAGAACCAATTTAGACGTATGCATGACTGACAGTCTCTCCCAGTACCTATTATCCTTCTATATTTTGTCATGCATTGTGTGACTTTTTTTTTTTGGATGAATGATATTGCCTGTCTCTATATGATTCATTTGATCGATTAACTCATTTATATTATTTGGTTCTTCTCCAGGGGAGAGTTCGTATGTCTTTATGAAAGATATCATACTTATCTTGGCACAAATTGCCATGAAAATAGACAAAGAATCTGAGCGGAAGAATGTAAGTTTATTTTCTGATTGTTCTCACATCAAAGATAGAACATCTATTTGCTTCTTTGTGGGTACAGCATTTATATAAGATTACTCTACAATTTATTTAATATATATCTAGTTATCCACCTCTTGTTGCTTATGTTGCAATACATGAACATCGTAACTATTTTAGGGCCATGCTTATGTTTCCGCTCCTCATGGAAAAATCTGAACCCTGGCAACTTCCACTCAAATAGGGAGCTACCGCAGTGCCTGTGAAAGTTAAAGTACCAAATAAAAACAAGTTTATAGATTACCTTACTCATATCATACTATAATTGCATATTTGTTTGTCTCTGTCAGATAAAGTGAAAAGACTTGAGCATAGCAATATTGACATTTCATTAACTTGCTGCATTTGCAGGTTGAAGAGTGCATTGGGGCAGCTCTGATTGCTTTGGGGCCGGATAAAATCCTTTCGCTAATTCCAATAGGTTTTGATGAGGACCGGTTAACATTCTCAAATACTTGGCTTCTGCCCATTTTAGATAAGTATATCTATGGGGCCACGCTGCAACAATTCCTAGAGTGCATTGTACCGCTAGCAGAATCTGTACAAAAAGCTTCTAACAGGGGTAGGTAAAGCCAATTCATTAGATCTTACATACACGTGCAACATGATTTCCTAACCTTCTGCTTTAATTTCAGTAAAATCAGCACGGAAATGTGAAAACTTAAAATCACGGGCTGATCAGTTGTGGAATCTGCTTCCTGCCTTCTGCCGCTATCCGGTTGATGTATGTCAGAGTTTTGGTTCTCTTTCCAAGTTGTTACTGGAAATGCTGAAGTGTGACCGGTATCTTTACAAACCTGCCGTTAATGCCCTGCAGGTACAGTTTTCATTTACAGATATACTACACTGCCCTAATGTTATCTAACCCATTTTTTCTGGAAATTTTGAACTACAAGGCCGTTCCATTTCTTCTCTCAATTTGTTTTTATTTTTTTATCAGCAACTTCTAGACGGGAGTAGAAGATCAAGTAGTAGTGATCAAAACAGAGAAATACATGTGGAACCTTCTACTTTGTTCTCCTCAAAAACTATTAAGTTAAGCTGCCTCAGCAAGAGGTGCTCTAAAGAAGATGCCCGTAAGATCATGAAAGTTCTGGAATCACATTCTGTGGATCTTCTTTGTACTGTCACAGATTATTTTCTTGATTCGTCATCAGAGAAACGTTCCCATTTGAAGGTGTGTCACTTAGTATTTCTAATTATTATCAGTTGATTATCATGTTATTTGGAGGTTTTCAAACCAATTAAGTCTACAAGACCTACTTAAAATCAGCTGCAGACTCACATACTGAAACATTGTCTTATTTTCTATTATGCGGAATTTGTGGTTTGGTTGATCTATATACATTAGAACGCCACTGATTTAAAAGAGGTCATGTGTCACAACTGGAGAAAGGCTTAATGTCGCTTGATGCAGCCCAACATTGACTGCTGTGGGCTGTGCCCTATATGTATATTAAAGAGAGATTGCTTTTTAGTATAACATGGTTATGTTATTGACTTATTGTGCTTGTACTTTTTTTACCATCATTTAACCATATTTGGTTGTTATAAATAAAACAATAAGTGTGTTATGTAGGTGCAAATTTTATAAAAGCACTTTTGCATGTTATTATCAATACATAAGTAAAGGAATCACAACCTTATTTCTTCTGAGCAATGCACATTTCAATTGACTACATACATGACATATACACACTGAAAAATGCCTGAGCAATTAATATCCTTGTCCATTTGGTCAATCCATATCTGTGCCCATGGATGCTTCAGTTGGATGGCACTGAATAGTTGTTAGTTGTTAGTTGTTACAGTTTGTTTGATGCACTGTTGAACCTGTGAGATGTTGAGCTCTACTAGTTATGGTCATACATTAGGTTATGTACCGTTTGCTCTAGCACACCATTTATTTATACCTGAAAACAGCATTAGTTCGTAGGCTTGCGCAATATCTTATATTTTTAGTCTTGCAGGATGCATTGAGATGTTTGGCTCAACTTTCTGGTAGCACAAACATACGCAACCTTTTCCTTGCACTGGTTAAAAGATTTGGTTTAGAAGATACTCAATTGGAGCAAGAGAATACTGAATGCCAAACTGATAAGGTATACGATAAGGATGAAGAGGCTACTGATGCAGACGAGGAGAAAAATAAAAAGAGGTTTGGTAATTTCTTCTATTTGATCGGTGATGTTTGTTTTCAATGTAGGTTACTTATTCACAAGGTATATGCACATGAGAGAAGGAAATAGTTACGGGCATGTTAGGGAAATACTCATTAAAATTGCATCCAAGAATTGATCAACAAACATATTCAAACTACATGCACTTTATTTTTAAATGTAGGGACTATATGATTATTTCTGTCATCATGTATCCACATGTGGTTACTTTCTGCTAGCATGCAAACATGTCATACATGTATGATTGTAACTCTGCCTGTGCAGGTCTCTTGTCATGGAACTTATTTCGACATTCGCTGAAGCTGCTGATGAGGATTTGCTTGATTTACTATTTGGATTTGTGAAATCTTCTTTGTTGGTATTGTTTACTAATTTGTTCTCTTGTCTGTCCCCAATACCCAACTCTTATCAGAGCATTCAATATTCATACCAGTATATCTTTTCTTCACAGAACAACAAGAAGCCTTGTGAGGGAAAAACTCTATTTGCACTAAGTGTAATCTTGAAGGTCTGTAAGACTATTTTGTATGTAGCACATTATCTGGAGCATAATTTAGGTTATGATAGGCTCTCTTGCGCATTTTTCATGACCACTTTTGCTGTTAGTCACTATCCATTGCTTCCTTCCTTCCTTCCTTTCTTTCTTTCTTTCAGGAGCACAATGAATATTCTTTGGCTCGGTTGGATGAAATAATGATGCTTCTTCATGGAATAAAGGCAGATTTGGATACTGAAGTTTTAGAAGGACAATTGTTATGCTACCAGTATTTGTTGGTTCATATGATTAAGGTAGGTGGACATATTCTTCTCCTCTCTTGCAACAACCTTTGATGTGGCACATTATCTGGATCTTTTTCTTATTTATTTTTGACATCATGGAATTTCGTGGTCACTGTGTCAAAGTTCTATGTTCATCTCTGAAACATTGCACAGAAGCCAAAGCATGTTCACCTTGTTTGCCCTGATAAAAGAACATGCTGTTCTGCGTGCACTTTTTGTTCAGTACTTGGAGTATTCTATTGCACGTGTCAAATCAATTGGTACTGCTAGCATGTAAACATGTAAAGAATGTCCTACTTGGTGCGAATATAGAAATCAATACACTGATATGGCACTTAAGTAATTAAATAATTGTTCACATCTATTTCGAAGCAGCAAAACATTTTTAATATGTCTAATAGTTCGAAAGCTCAGAAGCTTTATCTTATTCAACTTAAATTGCATGGAAAGTGGACATTAATAACTAATCATTGTACCTGTCCTTCTAGAAAGTTCTTCTTTGCTACTCCCTCCGTCTACATTTAGGACTCAAATTTGTCTCAAAATATAACTACTTCTAGAATGTGCCACATCTCCACCAATCACAACCATCCCCCATTTAATTTCTCCACCTACCCTCTCCTCTCAACCAATCACGGCCCTTCCTCACCTCAACTTTAGTGTCTTCAAAAAATGGCATAAGTAACTATATTTTGAGACGGATGGAGTATAGTTGTAAACTTGTAATAAACATGACTAGAAAATATCAAAGCACTACAATAACTGTGGTAACTAGTAGTATAATTTTTTTTTGAACTGATTAAGATAACATAGTGACTTAGCTTGGATGTCTTCTTGATTGGATGTGTCTGCTTCAATGAGAGCATCGAGCCATCAATATGATCTTTGATGGCGTTTATCCCACCTTGTATGTGATGTGTTCCTATAGTCTAGTTTTAAACTTTTTTGTTTCATTTTACCAATCCTACTTGTAGACTCATGTAATGTATGTTTTCTGACTTCTGTTCCATCATTTTTAAGGTTAATGAAGAGAACACGAGCAAGAAGGCATTCCTGATTCTAAACGAGTTAATAGTTTCGTTGAAGGTTTGCTCCCTACCCTTGCCTTTCTCTCTGTTAACAGCTATGTATCAGGAGGACAAATCCTGTCAGTCATAGACCTGTTGCTATTAAATGGACAGCCTTAACAACTTAAGGCACACCACTAACTACTTGTTCTTGCCCTGCTGTCACCATATGCTTTATTCTATCCTGTTCCACTTTTATTCCTTATGCAGTCCAAGAAGGAAAGTAGAAGATTAGCATACGATGTGCTCCTGGCTATTAGTAATACCTTGAGAAGCTCTGAGTCAAACAGTGAAGATTCAGATCTTCAACGGCTCTTCACAATGGTATGTTAAAGAAAAGTTTTATCTGCTCTTTATATCCCTATGTTTTACTTTTATCTGGTATAGTAGGACAATTTATGTGCTGCCTTGTCTGAGGGACACAATACTTTTTTATTTCACATCCTAATCATCACACCTACACATGTTCATTTTGCTTTCCATGAAGAAAATCTGGGAATGTATTCTCCCCATTTATATTATTTGAGCGTAAAGTATGTGATATGAAGATTTGCGCAACTAGGTCCTTCCGTCAGTTATGAATGCTTACTACATTAAGCTTGTATAAAAACTCTTCATAGGCTCCAATTTACAAAGGAATACAGTTAGCAGCAACCATGCTTTGGAGTGTACAGCTAATTTTGGTTATATCTGAGAGAGCCTCAATCTCTAGGATCATTGCGATGATGTTCTGCCAACTTGTACATCTTTCCTTGCATATAATACAAAATCAATTTTGGTAAAAGAAATTATATTCTGCCAATAATTAGCTAACTGACCTAGAAGACTAGACTTCTATTGGAATTTTGTTTTAGCCAACAGCAACTTAGGCACTTACCCTTTTAAAAGTGAGGCCAGACTTGTATCCTGATTCCTGAGTGTTACGAGTTGAGACCATGCAAACTGTTTCCTATGGACACAATCCAACTGAGCTGTGAAATTCTTGCTGCATCAGATAAATACAGATTTTTCTAACCTAAGCATACAGATGATTATGAGCATCATGAAGGTGTTTCCCTTTTTTATGCTTCCACACAATGAGATCTGTAGTGCCCAAATGCAGTACACGCTAGAGATCTGTCATGTTTAAAGTTTTTCTTAAACAATGTACTCATGATATATAAGAATTATCTGTAAAGTTGTAATATCACATTTTGTTTAACTTCAATTCGAGTAAGCAATATTATTTTCGTGAAAAGCTAGCAATATAATTGCACAAGATCATTTACATGTCTATATTTATGACTTTCCTTGTTGAACTTGGAATTGATTTACAATCAGCCATATATGTATATAATACTAGCTGAATTTCCAGTGCCTTGCAACAGAATTTTAGAAAAGAAGAAACTCATTATAGTATTATACATATTCTAAAGAAACCACATTCTTTTTCTCTGATCATCTAGCTGTTTTTGCCATCACTTTCACATTGAAATTTGGAAAGTACACATATTGCACCTTGACAACATGGACCCCACCTGTTAGGGAGTAGTTGGTGGTAGATCCCACCTGTTAGGGAGTGGGTGGTGGATTCAGTACTCGCCACCAGCCCACCAACATTGGAGTCTTTTAAAATGGTATAGATGTCAGGCATTTTATAGTTGAAACTTGGAATTGATTTACAATCTTGTTATTTTTCAGGTGATGGGATATCTTTCTAGTCCATCTCCACACATTGTGAGCGGGGCAATAGCTGCACTATCGTTGCTTATATACAATGATGCTAACTTCTGCATGGAAGTTCCAAATCTGATTCCATCAGTTCTAGTTTTGCTGAAGCATAAAGCTATTGAAGTAATCAAGGTGAGTAACGTTTCATTGTATGCTTTCCTTAATTGTGTTCTTATTATTGAGAGTTAAATCAGTTCACTGTACATGTTTTAGGCATCTTTGGGCTTTGTAAAGGTGTTGGTAACATCTTTACATTCAGAAAAACTATTGGATTTGCAAGCAGATATCATGAGTGGCATATTACCATGGTCATCTGTTACAAAGCACCATTTCAAAGGAAAGGTTAGTCAGTAAAATTATTCCAGTGTTTATTTTCCTCATTGGCTCATATTTTTCTTAGCAAGTATTAATATGACAATGTGCAACTCTGATATTTAATTTGCAGGTTATGTTAATATTGGAAATACTGATTAGGAAATGTGGCCTTGATGCTATCAACTTAGCTACACCTGAAAAGTACAAGGCTTTTGTTAGAAGTGTTGAAGAGGTCAGATCCCCTTTACTTGATTGTGCTAGCTGCGAAAACATGTTGTAGCCATAATGAATTTACACAATTAGCTGCTGGTGCTCTGGATCCGTTAATTACTTAATTTATCGAATATAATGCTTAATATTGTCATTTTTTTGAAAATTTTACTATACTTTGGCTTCTTTGCTACTTGTATACATATAACACTAAAATGCTGGGAGGTCAAGTGACCCCATTTTGGAGAGATGTGCATTTAGAATTGATATGAGGAAAAGTTTACTATGGAGTACATGCTGAACAGGATGTATACTTATCAAACAATTCCGATATTCAACTCAGTATTTTCTTGAGGCAACTAATTTGGATTCTGGACTGTTCAAAGTATTGTATTCCTTGAACGGCTCTGATACTTACAACTTGCAGGGTCGCAAGGGGAATCACAATCCAGCAGATGGCACAGAGTCTGAGACACAACAACCTATGCAACCCGCTGCTAAGAGGTTAGCCAGCAACACTGTGCCAATTTTCCTTTCCCCTTTTATCATTTTTACAGGCTAATAGTATGTTTTATCATTTCGTATATATGCAGAAGAAAACAGTTTGATTCTAATGTTGAAACCGGACAAGAGAAAAGTCACACTCGTGCGCCATCGGGTAGTTTGCCAGCTGGAAAGAAGGAATTCTTCGTTAAAAGGGCGAGGAATGCTCGCACTCCTGGTGTGAAAAGCCAGCGAAGCAAACCACCAGGCCACAGAGGTGATAGAACTAATTTCAAATCCAAATCTGAAGCACAGCCAGGAAATAGTCAAGGTACCAAAGGTGACAAGTCTCATGGTTACAACAAAAGAACCAGAAGTGGTGGGTTCAACAAGAATCAAAATCACGGGGGCAAAGTATCTGCGCATACTTCTAGATTCAAGAAGCCTAGAACTGCAACAACAACATGAAAGCTAAGGTTGTCATTTGCACCATCTAGCTAGCCAGGTCCTTGAGTCCATGCTGGGACCTTGAATTTTGCATGCACCTTGACTCCTTGAGGACTTCTGAGAACTGCGGAATCGAAGATCATGGAACAAATCTTTAGGGAATGCAGAGTGTCAACTGGAGATGCAAATCCTCAATTCTTCAAGGAATGCACAATGCACACTACGGCAGTTTAAGGAAGCAGTATGTCGATTAAGAATCCACCTTGTTGTACAGTAAAATTTTGACTTGACGGTGGATTGAATCATACGAGGCTATTGATCTGGGGGGCAGTCCCTTGCTTTAGTGTTTACTTGTATAATTTTACACTAAGGTCAAATTTTGAATTTATTTGATTCAATTATCGACAGGCGACAATATGCCGTTGTTTGGGTCGCATTGTCAATCTTGATCAGCATCACTCATTGCTTTTTCATAGTTTACTTTTTTTAAGAAAAAAAATACAGATCCAAATTATGATCTTTCCTCCTGTTGGGGAGATTTGAGAACTCTAAAATTCAAATAAATAATATTTTTATAATTATTTAAATAAGATGAATAATCAAATGATGCAAGATGAATATCAAAATCCCTTAGATTTAAATAATATCAATGGCGATTTTGAGTTATAAGCTATAGCCAAAATTTGATTTTTTTTTAAACTTAATATAAGGTTGAGGTTTTTCCATTGCATATTTTTCTATCTTTGGATTTCAAATACTCCCTCCGTTTCATAATGTAAGATGTTTTATTTTTTTTGTTTGTAACGTTTGACCATTCGTCTTATTCAAAAAATTATAAAAATATTATTTATTTTGCTTGTGACTTACTTTATATTATCGAAAGAACTTTAAGCGTGACTTTTTATTTTTTATATTTGCATAAAATTTTTGAATAAGACGAATGGTCAAACATTGCAACTAAAAAAGTCAAGGTAGTAGCAAATAGTACAGATGTAAGAGTTTTACTCGTAACTATTTTTCGTTGCTTCATTTATGTTTCTACAACTTACATTAGAATAAACGAAACAATCACACCTAATAGTAAGATTGTGTACAAAATTAGTAAATCTTTTTTGAGCGGATTTTGTCAATTTATTTGAAAAAGTTTGTATGAACTTCTCCGACTTAGAATCCAACGAGGACATGGCCCGTATAATTTCCGGCCCTTTTCCCCTTCTCTTCTCCGACCCAAACAGAGTCAAAACGCGGAGGAAGTCCGACTCCCGAATCCGAACCAAACCAACCCTAGCTAAGCACCACCACCACCACCCCAACTGTCGAGAGGAGGAAGAAGGGCTCGGTTCCGGCGGCCATGGCGGTAGCGGCGCCCGGGCAGCTCAACCTCGACGAGACCCCTTCCTGGGGCTCCCGCGGCGTCGACTGCTTCGAGAAGCTTGAGCAGATCGGCGAGGGAACCTACGGGTAAAGACATCTCGTCCACAAACCCTAGCCATGAATTCATCGAGGGGGATTGTTATTGCTCGTCTCTAATCTGATTCTCTTCGCCTTCGTTAGGCAAGTTTACATGGCCAAGGAGACGGAGACGAACGAGATCGTCGCGCTCAAGAAGATCCGCATGGACAACGAGCGCGAAGGCGTAAGTTTTTTTTTTTCTCACTTTACTCCTCCCCGCCTTACTATTTTTTCCCCTTTGCTGATGTGTTGTTGATTTCCTCGTCGCAGTTCCCCATTACGGCAATACGCGAGATCAAGATTTTGAAGAAGCTCCACCACCAAAATGTTATCCAGCTCAAGGAGATCGTCACCTCACCAGGTGGTTTCACCATGGCAAGCTCGGGTTGATTTCTAGTGTATCAGAACCGAGTTTATTTTTGGTATTAACTGAATTTGGATTTTAATTTTCAGGCCCAGAGCGAGATGAGCAAGGGAAGCCAAGTATGGCTCATTTTATTCTTGCAATTCTAGTAGCCCTTGGTTTGTTTGGGGGGTGATTCTAGGTTGTAATGTCTGATGCATTGTCATCTTGTTGAAACAGTCGAGGGTAACAAATACAAGGGGAGCATCTACATGGTCTTCGAGTACATGGATCATGATCTTACTGGGCTTGCAGATAGGCCTGGAATGCGGTTCACTGTGCCGCAGATTAAGGTAAAACCACCTGTTTGTGTGATTTCAGTGTTTTCACTTGGATTTAAAGATTTTATAACAATGGACTGGTCTTCTGATGTGTGATGCTCTCTTTGTTGCAGTGCTACATGAGGCAGCTACTTACAGGCCTGCACTATTGCCATGTCAATCAAGTGTTGCACAGAGATATTAAAGGTGCCCATCTTAGAGATTTCTTACATCTTGCTGTGTGTCTGTTTTTAACCTGAGCTAATACGTTGTATTCGGTTTTTTTTTCTCCTTGCAGGATCTAACCTCTTGATAGACAACGAGGGTAACTTGAAGCTTGCTGATTTTGGCCTTGCTAGATCATTCTCTAGTGATCACAATGGAAACTTAACTAACCGTGTGATCACTTTGTGGTATAGGTATGTATCCTTGCCATGAGGAGGTTATTGTTTTTATATTTATCAATTGTCATACATGCTTTACCTTTTTCTATCTTATTTGTGGATGCAGACCTCCAGAGTTATTACTCGGAAGCACAAGGTATGGCCCAGCTGTTGACATGTGGTCAGTGGGTTGTATTTTCGCCGAGCTTCTCAATGGAAAGCCAATATTAACCGGAAAGAATGAGGTAACTGATCCTGAGCCATTGAACTGTTAGTTGGATAACTGAATCACATTTTAGTTAAATCTCGTAAAACGATTCCTGCTCCACATTGATGTGCACTGCACATAAGTATATTTTTCAACCTTCAAGTTTCTCTATTTGGTAGGTTTTTGCGGCCTTGCGGGCTCACCTTAATCACTTCCAGTTAGCTTCTGGAATATTTAATCCCATGCATTAATATCTTAACATTACGTTCGTCTTTTTTAAGAGAGTCAAGGCATCCTTTTGGAGCTCATGTTTGTACTTGTTCATGCAACAGTTATAACCTCGTCTGATATTTTACTATTGCTGCAGCCAGAGCAACTGTCTAAAATCTTTGAGCTTTGTGGTACCCCTGATGAGTTAATCTGGCCTGGTGTTACCAAAATGCCATGGTACAACAATTTCAAGCCTCAGCGACCTATGAAGAGACGAGTTAAAGAGTCCTTTAAGCAGTGAGTGATATACTTGGCAATGTTTTCCTTATGTAGCTTTGGTCTCGCCATTGATGTTCACTGTTCTATATGATTTGCAGTTTTGATCGTCACGCATTGGATCTTTTAGAGAAGATGCTGACGTTGGATCCCTTGCAGGTATACTACATTAATCAGTCCTGACTTGTCAGCACACCACCTATCATTTTCATTTGCCCTTTGTTCTATAAATGAATAATCATGTTGGTTGTAGAGGATATCGGCAAAAGATGCACTTGATGCGGAGTATTTTTGGACTGATCCTTTACCATGTGATCCGAAAAGGTATATATCATGGTTGCTTTTGTCATACTGCGAAGTAGCTTATTTCTAGCAACTTTTTTATGAACTTTTCAAATCCTTACCATGTTAGCTTTCCCAATACAGCTTGCCGAAGTATGAGGCATCCCATGAATTCCAGACTAAGAAAAAACGCCAGCAGCAGAGGCAAGCAGAGGAAGCTGCAAAGCGCCAGAAATTGCAGCATCCTCCACCCCATTCCCGTTTGCCTCCAATCCAGAATCCAGGCCAACCACACCAAATCAGGCCTGGCCAACCAATGCACAATGCACCACCTGTGGCAGCTGGCCCAAGTCATCACTATGCCAAGCCCCGAGGACCAGGTGGGCCTAATAGGTATCCACAAGGCGGAAACCAAGGAGGCGGGTACAATCCAAACCGCGGTGGACCGGGAGGTGGCTATGGGAGTGGCCCGTATCCTCAGCAAGGACGAGGACCTCCCCCTTATCCTGGTGGTGGCATGGGCGGAGCCGGTGGTCCGCGGGGTGGTGGTGGCGGCGGTGGCTATGGCCCGGGCGGACCAAATTATACCCAAGGTGGACCTTATGGTGCATCTGGTCCAGGTCGAGGTGCGAACTATCCTCAAGGTGGTTCTCGCAATCAACAACAGTATGGAAACTGGCAGTAGCAAGGCAGTATCATGAGTGACAAACGCCCTTCTAGCAATTTGTGTGTTGAAAGAACCAAACCATGTTGTATTTGAGATATATTTATTTTTATTGGATGGTATAATCCGATCCAGGCAGCTCTTGGAAGTATTGTCTATGACATAAGCTGTACAGTGTGACACCGATGTAATGTATCAGTTAATGTACTATCCTGTATTACTGGAAGGATGTGAAAAGACATGAAAAATTTGTTATCAAGTAGCAAAGCTTTATGCTGGCAATTCCTGCATTACAGTATTAGATACTGGCAATTTGTCATAGTAGCCTTTCATGAGAAAACTGAACCTCTTGGTTTGAATTACAGATTATGGTGCACACGAACGCGGAACCAGATCCTCTACCGTAGAGGAGTTTTACGTTACAGGGACGTTCAGCCGGATCACCGTTCCTTCTTCATCCGACGTTCAGCAACATCGATTCACAGCAAGGAGATATTATTCCTCGTAAGAACCAACAATTCAGCTGGAAAACAGCAACATATGTTAATCCCTTCATCTCCCGAGCGCAAATATCTCCAACGAACTCTAAATGCCAGAGTACTGGACATACAACACCAAATAAAACGAGCAAGAAACCTCTTGCCACCACTGCAATCAAGCACAGGAGGCACACCTCGAGGTCTACGGTCTGTATCCAGCCATCGATCTCCAAACTGGGGGTAGAAGAGCTCCTGGGCACGGGATGGGGTCTTGGGGAGTAGAGCGGATGGGCCTGGCCGATATTTCACTACTTTGGCCCAAGATTCTCGGATGCATGCGGCTCAACTCCCGGCTCAATGCTAATCACAATTAGTTACGAGTACTGGTTAGCTCTAATGACTACCAATAATCACAATTAATTCTTACTAACTATCGTTTATAATCCTCTAAAAAATATATCGTTTATAATAATAAATAAATGAGTTAAAAATTTTCAATTTTGGCTGAATTTTTGTGGGTTCCGGTGATTTTTTTTTAAAAAAAGGGTTAAATTGAGTTTTTTTAGATTTCGGTTTTCAACTTAAATTTTGAAAACTTTCAGTGCAATTATTTTACAAGATAAATTTTAGAAATGAATTGAGAGAACTTCAAAATCAAATTAAATATTTTCAAATCTAAGTTAAAATTTTAAAATTCAATTCAATTTTTTTAAAAAATTGTAGTAAAAAATTCAAATTATAGTCGAAATTTTAAATTTTTTCTTGAGTTTCGAAAAAAATGCTTGAATTTTGATTTTCAATCAAAATCTGCTTTTTTAAAAAAAGAAAAGAAATGACAAACGACTAGCCAGACAAAATATTACTCACTAGCCCATTATCTGGCCCAACAACCATTCCGTACATGATACGTGCGCAAGAGCTGGCTACTGAAAATAGGTCGTTGCGCGCAGGGGGAAAAAAAAAGGAAAAACGCATTGTATGCATTTTGTCGTCATCCCCTTCGTCCAAGTGTCAACCTGGATGTTACAAGGGGCCGGCTTGTACTCCTTTGCTGCTTCAAGTCTTCAACTCTGATCATAGGCTTGCGTGGCTGCGAACCTGCGATGTAATCATCTTTCTAGTATGAAATGAAATGGAGGTGTGTTAATATGAAAATCTGTCAGCTCGTAAAAAAAAAAGGTGACTGCACTGCATCCGAGTGTAAACCTATACTCCCACTTATCCTACATATATATAGAAAGAATTAAAGATTCGTACTAACTGCAATTAATACCAGAGCTGTCTGGTTGGATTGGTACTAAACTACAGGTAGTTTATGGGCCTAGAATGAAGCCCCAGGAATCCACCAGCAGCCCATAACATATCAGATGCGTTATCAAAAAAAACAGAGGAGTGTTATGTCCATAATTGGAACACCACCAGCCCATCCATCAGTGGAGTTAACAAAGAGGCCAAGAGATTATTGTCCATAATCAATTGGAATAAAATGGAAATAATGCGTGATTGTTCACTTCCCCCGATCGTTGTGGTTCCACGCTGTGATGTTCTTGCTCTTCTTTGTGCCACAAAATCAGGAAACGGATATAGATGCCTTTCATGACTGTCTTTGCATACACACCATCTTTAAACCGTAGCACGACGCTCATGACAGTATGTCAGATTTATCTCAGGTTCATCATGTGGGACTATTAGCAGCTTCCATCATGCCTGCTGGCTACGGAGTTAATCCATTGCAGTATATTGATCAATCCTTTTTTCCATAAGAAATATTTGCCACTCTCCATCTTAGTTGGGGATTATTATGCACAGATATATGCCTGCTGGCTGCCGCAAATTCGTCATATGGTACCATTATTTGTTGTAATCTTCTTCACATAGGACAATGGCTGATTCATGCATTCCTGTTGTCCACATGTTTCTGCTCCATGAGTCCTCAAGTTGGATCGAGGTATATTTTCTTTTTCCTCATTTAAGTTCATTGGCTACAAAATTTGAAACAGGTGGCTTGTGGATGAGTTCTGTCTGCTTCCTGTCCCTTTAAAGCATACATCAATGCTTTTGGATGAGCTCTTTCACCTTTGATCATATATGCTCTTCCCCTAATTGTTCGGAAGGTAAACCGTAAACCCTAATCCAGTTTTTGTTATCTTATAATACTGAAAACTCGCACCAAAATATCTTATCATAATTCAGTTTTATTTAGAGTTTGAATGATTGGCCAAAAAGAATAGTGCAGGTGAGCCCTGTTTGTAGCAGAACAAACAATGAACAGCACAAGAGGTATAACATTGTAAGAATATGTTACTTATCATTTTCCAATTTTAGATCTTTTATCGGCTATTACTCCGCTTTCACGATCTCCAAGGTGATTTTGCACATCTGTTTCCTAGATGTGTGTTCAGGTATTTTAGGCCTTGTTTAGGTGGTGAATATTTTTGGAAAAAAAATATCAGATGATGTTTAACCAAATGTTGAAAGGTGTTTTTGACACGAATGAAAAAATTAATTTTATGACTTGTTTAAAAACTACGAGATGAATTTTTTAAGCCTAATTAAGCCATCATTAACACATATAGATTACTGTAGCACTTATGGCTAATTATAGTCTAATTAGACTCGAAAAATTCACTCCATCTTACACTCCCCAGCAGTTATATCACTCCCCAGTAGTTATGTCACATAAATTTAAATTTAACTGGGGAATTATGGGAAATGCGTCTACACGGTCGTGGGATGAACGATGGATTTTGCAGGCGCAGGCGCAACGCGACACAACTACACAGTCACACAGGAGTACACTACGCAGAGCGACACAGCTACACAGCTCAGCGCTATACACAACTCCTGCTCACTAGCCGCTAGCTCCTGCTTTTCTAGTACTACTGCTCCGTAGCACATGCAGCTTTGCCATTCGTCCTGCCTTCACATCAAAGTAGCGACAGTAGCTAGGTCTACGTGCTAGGCACGTGGTTTTCTGCTCATGTTCCTCTCTCGTGTTTCTCCGGTGCTTGAAAATCACCCGATAGTAATCTACTCCAGTCTCCAGTAGATGTTGATATGTGCAGAGAGAGCAACGAGCATCGAAGCATGTGGGTGCCTGTGCGGCTGTGCCTGCCTTGCCTTCTGCCTTTCTTCTCATGCTCCTGATTACTCCTGCTGCTGAAAAGCTGCAGCTGGCATAGGGATTCAACCAATAAAATCCCAAATACTCCTGATTACTCAACAGTCAAGGCTCAAATTACTCATCAAGGAAGTTCCAGGCTTTTTCAGCTCACAAATAAACTGTCCAGATATATAATTGTTCTAGGCTTTGGTTACAGTTAACAACAACTATTCGACAAACATTACATTTTGCAAGTTTATGTTCAGGAATTACATCCCACAAGCAATGCCGTCTGCAGTGATGCTCATTAAGGAAGTTGACGCAATGCCTTTTTTCCAAGACCCAATGTCCAGCATCAAAGCACGGGTATGAATTAGTTAGCGTACTAGTTAATTGTAATTTTCTGTATTGTAGTTAAGCCACGCGACCTAAATTAAGGAGAACCGTTGGATGACTGATCTACGACTCCTGTTCGCCTGCCTACCCGTTGGATGGCTAATGTGCAACCCTTTTGCAGCCTAACGAAGACCCAACGAAGCCTAATTTGAATGAGAAGGCCTAATTGATAACGAGCGGAGTACTGAGTTGATGACCATGTCAGATAGAGGTTGTGTGCGCCACCTCCCATGGTTAATACTATGAGTCAATCAACTGTCCGTTCACGTCTTCATGGCCATCACTCCAGTCCAACATCCTCCTTCAATCCTCACATCAGCTCCTGCAAAGAATCCTCGCATCAACTCCTGCAAAGGACCAAAGTTATGATCTTTTGCCCAGTCGGCCACTCCATTCCGCCAGGTGTCAGGGTGCATTGACAACTTGCGTCGACCGTAAGCTCTGCGCCTGGTGCATCCTGCCTGTACAGCTCCAACACGGCTCGTACAGTAAAAAATTCTCACTATTCGGCGACCGGTACTAATCGATGATGGCAGCATAATTCGTGGTGCTGGACCGGACTGCTTTTGAGTTTTGCCTTAAACTCCTCAACACTTGAGAAAACTTTGAAGTGGATCGGCTGGTGCTTAAGATTCCATCAACTTTACTTTTCTTTACTCCATGTCGTATCGGATATTTGACACTAATTACTAATTAAACGTAGACTATTAATAAAACCCACCCTATATTTTAGACTATTTCGCGAGACGAATCTATTGAGCCTAATTGATCCATTATTAGCGAATGTGATGCTACAGTAAACATTTGCTAATCATGTATTAATTAGACTTTAAAAATTTGTCTCGTGAAATAGGCTTCATTTATATAATTAATTTTGTTATCATTCTATATTTAATACTCCTAATTGACGCCCAAACATTCGATGACACAAACTTAAAAAAAAAGTAATTGGATCCAAACCACCTCTAAAACGCGGCCTTCATATATCACCTTCCTCCACACTTGTGGATCGGCACACGGAGATCGCCGCCGGCAGCGTCAGCCTCCCCATCCACCAGCATCACAACCATTAGCTGTCCAACTATTTACCACTATTCCAAAGTACCCACTCCGTATTTTAATATATGACGTTTTTAATACTAAAATTAGTGTTAAAAGCATCATATATTAATGACTAGAGGAACTAGCACTATTGAGATGCTACCCTTTAAAACTTTCCAACAAATTTGTTATTAGAGAGAGATTAGTTTCTAATAATTTGTCACTTTTTTCTAGGTGGACTGCCACCTCACCCTGCCAGCATGGCTTGTCCACACTAATTTACTGTCCTACGGTCCTACCCCTTCCTTACCTTGTGTACGCTCCCGAAAAGCTTGATTTAAAATGTACTACATAGATCGATGCAGTTGACAAATTGTCAATAGTAGTTAAATTCTTGGCAATATGCATAATTAATACATTTGGTCAGGCAACTATGAAATCAATCAAAAGAGAGCTAAACTAATACTCCCTCCGTTCTCGAATGTTTGTCGCCATTGACTTTTTGACATAAGTTAGACCATTCGTCTTATTAAAAAACGTAATTATTAAATTTTTACATATCATTTGATTCCTTGTTAAATATAATTTTATGTATAAATATAGTTTTACATATTTTATAAAATTTTTTATAAGAAAATAATCAAATTTGTGTCAAAAAGTTAACGGTAACAAACATTTAAGGCCGGAGGGAGTATATATTTTAAATAAATTTAATGGAAGATAGATATATGAACACGTTGTTTTGATTTTCGAGTAAAAGAATCTGCAACTAAAGAGCTGTTGACTGTCAACAAATGCTAATAGCAAGTACATTTCTGTGCCTAAATTGTCAGATCCAATATTCATTTTGTTTTTGTTGAAATTATGTTGAAACTAAGAGAAAATTATGGGGTAATTGATGTCTTTGACATACATATTAAATATGATGGTATCTGAAAAAACTTCATGTATAGAAATTTCTTTAAAAAAATTAAAAAATATCTAATTTTAAGTCAAAATAGTTAGCACTTAAATTAATAATATACTAATATTTTTATTATTTTGCGTGCCCGAAATAATCCAATTCTCATATGCCGAATAGAATGTGGCCTAGTCGTTTGGTTGTTGGACGACCTCGATAGCCATCCGCCCATCCCCTTCCATTTTTCGTTTCCATCCTTCTTCTGAGTACAACAACAAACAAACAACAATCTTGCCATGCCATTATTACTAACGCCTAAAGAAGAAATAATAGCGATAATTTTGAGCTCAAAAGTTCATCCGTTTCTAAAATCAAACATTAATTTCGAGATTAAAAAACTAATTTTATGTTTCCTCTACAAAATTTTAAATCGTACAATTTATTGTATTTTTGGATGCATGGAATAACTAAACACTTAAGCATGTGCAATGTGCAATGCAAAGCATTAATAACTAAACACTTAAGCATGTATACTTATTTTGGTTTGAAACCGCACCACCAATTGATTACAGTGATTAACTAAGAGATGCATGTGCAATGCAAAGCATTAATATGCATATCATGCATGCAGGCATATGGCCGAACGAGTCCAAAAGGCCAAAATGGTGTACAATTAAAATTGTTGAGCCTTTTTTTTTTGGAACGGGAACATACCCTCATTCCGATTTTTTTTTATCATGGAAATACTGATAATAATAGTCTCACCTCCAACACATAAACATAATTAAAGTTCAAAGCAACGGTTAACCTGTCACAGCAGACAGTAGCTACACGATTGCAGAACAGAGTACGTACGACATACTTAAGAGTACTTAATTAGTCTATTACAACACAAATACATGAATTAATGCATAATAATTGCAGCACACCACATCAGGCAGTAGCTACACGAATTTTTCTGCTTGTCATGCAGCGCAGTAAGTAGTGCAGTACCGGTGGTGCGGACAAACTCAAGCAACAGCCCCCAACATCACACTTTGCTCTTTCCCTGTCCACAAGTTGAACAGCATAGGCAAAAAACTTTTTAAGACAGGGATGCGTCCATGAGTAATGTAGTACTGATGCATGCATGACTTCTCAATGAAAATTGCAAGACCATTGTGACGTATGCTCTTGTTGGTTATCTTATGCTCTATGTAGTATATATTGTGTAGATGATTAATTTCACATATACATTGCTTAAATCATTACATATGAATATATGATCCTACTGGATCTATCTATATATCCTAAACTAAAACTCAAAGTATCAAGCCCTAGCAAAGGTGATCTCCATTATCATCATTAGCCAAGTTGCTCTCATGCCACAAAGATGCTAGTTCAGCTAGCTATCCTATTAAACTTCTCTAAAATGCTCGAACGAGAGGAATAGTTCGACAATAAAATAGTCAATGACTAAAAAAAGGGTCGAATTGGAACTGGTGGGAGTAGATGATACCTGTATCCTCAATCATCATGGCATGTGGGGCAATCACAGCACACAGTAAAATCGGACAGCCTACAAGTTACGACATGTTAGGACTTTTAAGTTTTAACTTCTGAAGAATAGCTAATAAAACACATTTCTAAGGCTGCCTTTAGTTCCCCTCCTCAAAATTCAAACTTCCAACTTTTCCGTCGCATCAAATGTTTGGACACATATATGGAGTACTAAATGTGGACGAAAAAATAAACCAATTGCACCATCCGACTATAAATCACGAGACGAATATTTTGAGCCTAATTACGTCATGATTAGCCATAAGTGCTACAGTAACCAACATGTGCTAATGACGAATTAATTAGGCTCAAAAGATTCGTCTCGTAGTGTACAGTTCGAATATGTAGTTTATTTTGTTATTAGTCTATGTTTAATAATTGAAATATATGTCCAAACATTGATGTGATATTTTTGGGCAAAAATTTTCCAACAACTAAGCGCGGCCTAAGTTTAGATGATATACAACTGAGAAAGGTTAACTCCCGTCAGGACTGCATTTGCAACAATGCGGGCAACAAAATCACCAAAATAATAGGGTATCATAAGCTCAATTCCTGAGTCATTTGGAAACCTTTCAACACGACCATCCGGCTAAAAAAACAAACAAACAAAGTTACTTTAGAGTTCTAGATGAAAGGTAAAAGGAAAATAAATAATAGCTTATTTCATGATTAAATGAAATGCATTGGTTAACTTACTCCAAAACGATGTTCTGGACCATGTAGCGCTGTATTTTTAATAAGCCTGAAGGCTTCGTACCTTGTAGTTCCATATGGCTTTCCTTCTCTCATTGAATAATTGAAGAGATCCTTATAAAGTATCACTCCAGACAAATCCGTATGCCAAGTAGTTGGACAAGTAGCACATACTATTGCATTCTGCCACTTAGGTGTATCAACATAATTAGCACCTTCATTGTAATGTACAGTTGAACCATGAAAGCTGCCCTGTTATTTGAGGTCATGAAACACATGTGTGTTTCCAGAAGCACCTTGTACCTCGGTGATAAGGAACCCTGAGTCATTTCAAGGTTCCTAAGACGGGTTAAAAAGTCACTAAAATAGGGAGGTTGATTTGATATCAATGCACTATTCTGACGAGTGAAAATACATTCAATCTTTTCAATAAACTTGATTATGTCAGCATCCATTTCCTCCTTGGTAGAACGTTTTGGCTTTTTAATTTTCCGAACATGGCCATTCAAAATTTTGAAATCATCAAGAGTGAAATTTCCTTTCCAACTAGTTCCTCTAGAAAACGCTTATGTGAAGCATTTTGTCCATGCTGACAGAAAAATGCAACCTTCTGTGGTCATCTCTAATGAATATTGGTTACTAGGAAGTTTAACCATTTTCAAAAAAGACACTTGTCGGTCATCCAAATACTGTTTCAAAGTGGGAGCCCTGCCATTTATAAAAGTGAATAAAGTTAAGATCGCAAAACTAGACAAAAAAAGAAGATAAATTTCACACAAATATGGCCAAATCAATGTAACAAACTATGCATGAAAAAAACTTTAAAAAAAATGGCAGCTAGGAAAAAGTAGCACGAGTTCTTTTTAGGAAAAATGTTAGCCGATTTACCCAAGATCAATTTACAGTCTTCAAAAATCCAGTGCGAAAGAAACAACTAACTAACGCTTCCTCAATGCAACCTCGTCGCCATCCCGCGCCCGCCCTCAGCAACCGCCGGTGTCGTCGCGGTGCCGACGAAGGGCGGGGGCGGTGGCCGCCAGCCGCGCCCCAGCCGGGAAGACTCGACGGTGGCAGCGGGGCAGATGTGGCCGCCGGGGGAGAAAAGAAAGATAAGGGAGAGAGAGGATGACATGTGGGCCCCACAAATCAGTGGGTTCCACATGTGCCACCACGTCAGCAAAACTACCTTCCAAAACCGATTGAGGAGTCAAATTGCACCGGTTTTACAAGTTTAGGGTTCAAAATGTCTGGTAGTGTAGATGAGGGATACGATTCAGATTTCGTGTATACTCGAGGGAGTCAAAGTGGACTTATACCGGAAAAGAAAAACACAACATGGGATTGGATGATGGAAGTAGTACGCAGGAGCCATGGACAATTTAATGGGCCGTTCTGTACATGGGCCAACCAGCATAGAAAGTAGCAGAGCTAATGCTGTCCGTTGGATAATTTTAAACGGTAGAGATTTGATTAAAGTCAGCCTATAAGGAAAGAGGAGCCGCTCCCGGAATCATCGACTTTCCCCACCAACCACCTAGCCACACCAACCCCGTTCCCCATTACAAGATTTGGATGCAAACCCTAGATCTTAAACTCCGGCGACATGGCGTCGCCGGTGGATCCGCTCGAATGGATAGTTCTCGACAGCTACGCTCACTGCACCACGATGATGAAGGAGGACGAGGAGGACGACATCACGGCGTCGGCTCTGGGCATCACCTGCACCGGAATCCCAATCCGCGTCTCCCTCCGCGTCGCCGACACGCCGGCGATCTCCCGCCTCTACCTCCACGTCCCGCCGACATGGCCGGACACACCCCATGTGAGATACCCCACCGTCCTCGCCGCCCATCGCGGACGCATCCTCTTCAACGCGTTCGTCCCCTTCGCCGGTAACTGCAACAACATGGCCGGATACTACCCGCTCGACTACTTCGTCTACACCGCCGGCGCCGATTCGCCGCCGTCGCTCACGCGGCTGCCGCCTTGCTTCATCCGCGGCGGAATCACCGAACCGGCAGAAGATGAGCTGTTTAGGCCCTACTGTTACCAGCGGCAGCGGACCATGTCGGACCGTGACGTCGGCATCCTCTGCAATTCCAAGGGCGGCGGATTCACGGTGGCCGACCTCACGTTCCGTATGCGCAGCTCGGCGGAGCTCTGCTTCGTGCGACAACCGAAGGACACGCAATGGAGTATCAAGCACCTTGACCTGCCGCGCGGCTGCGGCGCAAATCTCCGCCTCACGGATTGGAACACGGACGTCGTCCTCCCACTCCACGACCGATTCCTCTGCTGGGTCGACTACTTCGAGGGATTGCTCCTCGTCGACATCCTCAACTCCGGCAATCGATTCTTCCGCTTCATCCCGCTGCCCACACCCATCAGTCATGTCAGACGGCAGACTGACATCGACTACACCACCCAGTATCGTTCTGTTTCCGTTACAGCTGGTAACAACTGTATTCTCAAGCTGGTCTGCATCACCACACGCAAGACGGGTTTCACCATCACGGGATGGACTCTTGCCAACATCCATCGACACACTTGGGAGCTGGATTTTAAATTGGAATCTAATGAGTTCTGGCATTGTTGTGATTTAAAGAACATGGATGGTGTGGTGCCAAATTTTCCTGTGGTGAGCTTGGTCCATCCAGGTGTCGTTTCCTTTCTAATGGCGCTCAAGATTGACGGTGAGAATCGTGTGCTCTGGACAACTGAGGTGGACATGAAAAATAGAATGCAGCTGTCGTGCCACGCCCTTTTCATCGAAGAGGAGGAGGAGGAGGAAGAAAATGAAGAGTTACAAAGATTTTCCTTTCGCAAGTCCTGTAGGAGAAAGTTTTGCGGCGAATACTTCATCCCCAGCCAGGTTACCTTGTATTTCGGAAAGAATGCCATCCAAAGGTTAGATACATGTCCCTTCTTTTTAAAGCAAAAACTTTCCGTATCATTGACTCATTGTATTATAAGAGGAATATTGTATACCTTCTAGTTGAGATTACCACTTATATTAGGCACGTACTTGCCAGACACCTTTTTTATGAACTAGTTACTATGTTTTTTTTAAAAAAAATAAATAAAACATGACAGTTAAAATGAATAGGAAATTGACATATTGAAACATACCAAAAATTTATGGCCATTTGTCTGATCACCACACCCTGCTGTTCATGTACATTGCCTTTCTCTAACTCTTCTATATGATGACATTGCCTCCATTAAATTGCATTACAATCTCTATTTTTTGTGAAGTTCAACTAGTAGAGCTTGTCATTTCCATGTTGTTCTGATTTGCCAGCACATGGCCTTAAATAATTTGGTCAGCTGAGCTAGTTTTGGTGTAACCGATTACAAACTATAAAAATCATTAGCTTGTTTTAAAGAAAAATCATGATTGTGGTATCAAAAGCTACAGCTCAATCTGCTGACTGTTTGGTGTGCTCAAAAGCAAAAATACTTCCCCCTTCGCTAAATACAATCATTTGGTGCTAGGTAAATCTGGACAAGTGCTTCTCCGGATGTATGGCCCCAAATGCTTATATCTGGGGACAGAAGGAGTACTGGGCATGCATTAAGATAGCTAACACAACAGTTTAGACTTTCTTCGAATATTGTGTTCTGTGTACATTTATTTGCTTCTATTCTCGTAACCTGAAGCTAGTCACATTGATTGCCTTGTCAATTTGCTTCCTTACCTTTTTTTTACCCTTCCTTTTGGGTGTAGTCGGCTACAGAGCCAATTGATGCAGAAGGCAAAAATGCTAACTTTGACCGAAAAGGTTCAAGGTAAACACGACTGAACAAGTTAACTGTATCTGGTTCTTTTCATCTGGCCTGGAATGAGTTGCATTGCTTGTGCTTTGTTTTCCCCCCCTGATATTTAGGTGCACTCTACGACATAGGAGTGAAGCAGAAGGAAACACTACTGAGTTCACTGCAAGAGAAACTATCTAGCGCAAAAAAAGATTGGAGGTAAGCACAATTGAACTAGTTATTCACATTTGGTTCTTTCTATTTGGCCTGTAATGAGTTGCATTGCTTGTGACATTGCTTCATCCCAATATTTTGGTACAGTCCACAACATAAAAATGATTCTGATGCATAAGAAACAAAAGGGTGTGATGCAAAAGACTCCAGGTAAGTACAACTGAACAAGTTATTCGCATGTGGTTCTTCTCATCTGGCCTGGAGTGAATGCATTGCTTATGACTTTGCTTCTTTTCAATTTTACGGTGCAGTTTGCAACACAGAAACAACAACTCAAAAGAGAGACACAGAGGCTCAGTTGACCAGGACGATTGCTGAATTCAGGATTGCTTAGTATATCCACGCTGAAGGATGGATTGGATGGATAATTGAACAGGTACTCTATCGTTAGGATATTCTAATGCCTTAATTATCAACCACAATCCCCATGTTTAGTATACCTGTCCACATGTTTTTTCGCATGGCCACCTTGTGCAGTGTAAGCCCTTGATGAAACACACTGAGGTAGTGAGGTCCCGATGTTGGAGACAACGATGGAGCATATATAGGAGGCAGTACCAGCTTGAGCCCCTAAGCTTTTGTGCCCGAGATTTTTTTTTTTACTTTTAGTTCAGTGTCTGTGGCCAGGCATTTTGGAGGTGTTTCTGTGCCAGACTAATTGTAAGCTGGTTTACTACAAAGCCAGCAAACAAATGGTTCCGATGTTGGCTCTATTATCAAAGCCTGGACTATATGGCCTTTAATATTACTCCTCTAAGAGATCGACGAGATCTAGCTGATTAAGCCGGAGATCGATCGACCGATCGATGTTGCTGAGATGAGATTTTTGCCAGGGGTTAAGATGAGTATATATTATAGGTGCTGGAAGGTGCGTAAATTGATTGCTGGAATGCTAATTATGTGTGCGTTGAAATGATCAATCCTGTTTAATTTTGCTTACGCGGGCAGGGCAGCCGACCCGTATGGATAGCGAATTACTACCTCAGGTTTGTTTTATTTGACGTCGGTTAGCTAACCGTTGTCAAGTATAGATACAGTTAGCTAACCGTTGTCAAGTATAGATATAGAAATTTGGAGGGAGTATATTACGTTCTACTATTACGTTAGCTTGTTTGTCTCTATATTGGTTTGTTTTATTTGACGTCAGTTAACTAACCATTGTCAAGTATAGATATAGAGATTCGGAGGGAGTATATTACGTTCTACTATTACGTTAGCTTGTTTGTCTCTATATTGCCTGGACCGGAGTAGCTCTCAGGTGCATGAAGACTGAAAAAATTCAACTTGTAGCACCGTTTATGGCCCGGTTCCAAAAAAATACCCCTCGGGAATCGCTTCTTTGATCTATACCAGCGCCTCGTCTCTCCGTTTCGATCCGTCGCCCCTCCCGTACTCCCCCGTTAAGAGAATCGGAGTGGATTATAACCCAAGCCGTCGCCCGCTTTTCTCACGAGCAGCATCGCCATCCCCTCCTCCCCAAGCACACCTCCTCCTCCCATGCAGATGTGATGATAATCGAAGCAAGCGAGCAGCAACAGCAAGAATTGCTAGGAGTAGTCTACTCCTTTTATTTTTTTTTGAGATCGGAGTACGGGAGGGATGACGTGGGTGCGTCGGATCGAAACGGAGAGACGAGGCGCTGGTATTGATCGAAGGAGCGATTCCCGAGTGGTATTTTTCGGAACCAGACCAAAAACGGTGCTACAACTACAAGTCGAATTTCCCAAACTTCAATCACAAAATGTGTCAAGGTATAAGTACTAACTTGTAGAAAAGAACTCTTCTTTCGTGGGAAATCGGTGGCTCGACGCGATTAAGGATCAACAGAAAAATTCTGATCTCATTAATTAGTATCGAAAAACAAAATTGTGCCTTTCGTTGGATAATCGATCGATGTCCGGGACACCAAAACAGAGCCACACGTATTTACGGGTTACGGCGTATGTGTGTAGCTTCCTGCTGCCTTTCTTACCCGGCCAGCGTACTATGCGTGTTATGTACCCAGCACTGGTAGAAATGGCCCATCTGTGACGTTTCTCTCGTGACGATACATATTTGTTATTGGATAAGTAATATATATGACAAAAAATTTTATTTCAACATGGATCATCTCTGACTATGGTTCCTACCCAACACCTATGACGAACGTTTAAAACGCGTTATAAAAAGGAAAAAAGTGTTATAAATTCGGCTAATCAACCGATCGATCGATTGCGTTATTATGCAAAATACTTGTCAAGTTTCAAGTTATTATGCAGGCCGACGGGCCGTGTTCTTACCTGTACGTGTTGGCAAGCACTACATAAACTTTCTCAAAAAAAAAAAAAGCACTATATAAACACAAGCAAGCAAGCATGGCTTCCATCACAACCAATTTTTCATCATCGAATCAAAGCACGCACTTTACAATCTAGACCGTCTCAAGCGATTGAGAGTAAGAACAAGGAGCTACGTACGGGGCGATCTATAAATAAAGATAAAATCAGACGTCTGCCCACTGGCCTGTCAAGACGCCGCCTCCGGCAGCAGTTGAGATTGGCGCACCTCGACCAGGCCCCGTCCTCTGCCACCTACGCACCGTGCCCCTGGTCTGTTCTCTCTGCTCTGCCTATCTCTCTCCCGTGAAGTTTGTCTCGTTGTTGACTAAGAGAGGAGAGAGAATGGAAGATTGGAGATTGGATCGGTGGGACTGGTGGGACAGCTTGGTGTGGACTGGTGACGTGGACTTGGTCCGTTGACTATCAACGGAGGTGTTAAAGTGGTTTGCGTCGTCCACCGCCTCATAGACATCTACACGCGCTTCTACACCAACATCGGCATCGACTCCTCACCACCGTCGTCTCGTACCGTTTATGATCGGCTTGATCACCCGATGAAGTGTACGACTACGACACACTTCTTCGCGATGTTCGTCTTTAAGCACGTCTACTACGCCATCAAGCTTTGGGTTGTCATTGTGTCGCCTCCTTAGGCTAAAGTGTCGCTGCTTGTGGTCCACCTCCACTGACTGTTGCAGAGGCGTCCTCCTCAGGGTCGCACCATTGTCGGTGGACTTCTCGTCGCTGCATCGACATGGAGCTGCCGTTGTTTCGCCCTCTCGGGTCACAACGTCGCCGCTCTTGTTGTCTTCACCGTCGTTTACGCGTCAACACCCTCGTCGTCCGCACTGGTCGTCATCAGCCGTCAAGTTCTACTTCACCTACTTCGAGCACCGCTGCCGCGTCTTCCTCAAGCTACTGCTGTCGCCACTCCAGGCCGATGGTTCAGCTACCTCTACATCTGCTACCGACGTCGCCTTCACGTTGTTGGTCCTGCTGCTTCACCTTCGTCTTCGACTACTACACCTCGTCGCCTACGTCGGCTCTTCCTCGACTGCACTTCACTCTTCTCCAGCAACTGCTTGCTGCTCCGGCATCTCTCCATCTACGCCGTTCTCTCGTCGCGACTGTCTTGGAGGTCTTCTCTGCTGGTTCCCTCCGACATGGCGTACGGTTCCACACGGCCCGATTCAGCAGCTTCCACCAGAATAGGAGATGTGAAACTTGTCTTAGATTCTTGAGATGGAAAGAATCTCTTTGGACAGGGAGCCCTGGACCTCATGTCTGATTATTACGTCACGCGCGTTATGCAATGAAGGCTGTGTTTACTTTGAGAGAAAGTATGGCAAAAAATATCACATTAATATTTAAACACACATTTAAATTATTAATTTGTCATTAGTATATATTGATTATTGTAATATTTATAGCTAATTATGACGTAATTATGCTAAAAAGATTTGTCTCGTGATTTACAGTCGAACTGTGTAATTGATTTTTTTTCGTCCATATTTATTACTTTATATATGTGTCCAAATATTTGATGTGACAGAAAAGTTGAAAGTTTGAAGTCGTTTTTAGGTTTGGTTTTCTAGCGTTTGACCATTCATCTTATTTTAAAAAAATATTATAAATATAAAAAAAATAAGTCACACTTAAAATACTTTTGATAATAAAACAAAACATAAACAAAATAAATAATAATTTCATAATTTTTTAAATAAAACGAGTGGTCAAATGTTATAAAATAAAAACTTAATAAAACTATAAATATTCGAGGAAGGAAACTAAACATGGCCGAAAACAGAAATCATCATGGATTAGTACCAAGAACCACCCTCTCTTTCTCACTCCTCCAGAGAGGTGGTATGTTCTTGAACGAAGAGAGGCAGGTGGAGCCGCTTCTCGCATCGCGTCTGGGAACGGCATGGGCGCCATGCCCATGGCAGACGTCACGGGAGCGTCGTCGTATCATAGAAGTTGTACTCGTATTTTAGAAAGAATGCCATCCATCCAAAGGTTAGATACATGTCCCTTCTTTTTTTAAGCAAAAGCTTTGTGTATGAGTGTATCGTTGTATTATAAGGGCATCCTCAATATTTATTTACCACACCTGGTATTAGTGTGGGCCCAGCAGCAGGTGGCAGTAGCATTTGACAGGTTACACAGTGTATATTCATGGTTGTGGGTAGTAGCGCGGGGCTCGCTTAAGGAGAAACAACAAGAGCTGTCTCTGTGGCTTCTCATTTTTTTCGGATGGCGTCAGAAGCATAGTAAAATCAAGATATTTTATTTTCTTACTCCCGATAGGTGACCCGGCATTTGTTCTTTACCATCTCCACAATGGTTATTACCGGGTATTAGGAATATATTAAATGTCTACTATCTGATTTTCTAGCACATTGTGAATGCCCTAGGAGGAATATTGTATCCCTTCTAGTTGAAGTTACCCCTTATAGTAGACGAGTATTTGCTAGACACCTTTTACGAACTAGTTACTATGTTTTCTAAAAGAAAAACATAACAGTTAAAATGAATAGGAAATTGACATATTGAAACACACCCTATCTTCATGAACATCTGTGTGAGCACCACACTCTGCTGTTCATGTACATTGCCTTTCTCTACTCTTCTATATGATGGCATTAATTTGTCTACATTAAATTGCATTACAATCTCTATTTTTTATGCAGCTCAACTAGTAGAGCTTGTCATTTCCATGTTGTACTGATTTGCCAGCACATGGCCTTGAATAATTTGGTTAGCTAAGTTAGTCACTTAGTCTTGGTGTAACCAATTACCAACTATAAAAATCATTAGCTTGATTTAAAGGAGAAAAAAGTTGTGTGCACTTGATCGCGTCAACGTACGACAACAAGTCAACAAAAAAAAACGTTTTACCCTGTACATACAAACTTACTTTTCTCACGTTCTATTAATATATACAAAGTAAATCTTTTGTCCTCTTTTTTTAAAAAATAAACAAAACATGTTATAAATTCAACTTGAATGCCGTCGGTGAGGGAGGGGACTATACAGAGAAAGAGAAGATAGATTGGGTGTCGGCAAGCAGAAAGAAAGAGGAGGAAGGAGTAGAAGTGATGAGTGGGGTCAGGGGTGTTTTGGACCTTTTATGTCTGAAATCAGCTAATTTCTCTTCACGTGGGCTGAAAAACACTTCCAATAAAATGATGACATTGTCTACCAGCAAATATTCACTCTCACTTTTGCAACATGTTTTCTCCTACTGACTGGTGCGTTGCATCTGATTTTTGTTTTAATATTTTATTTTCAAATTGTTAATTTTTGTTTCATATGCTACGTTAATGCACATCAAACGAAGATCGAGTCAAAATAGTCACGTAGATATCACATCAGCTAAAACCGTTGTCCAAACCACCATGGAACTGTATTGCACCGGTTTTGAAGGACGAAAATTGGATTCGTTGACAAGTTAAGGGACCTCAGATGACCTTGTTCTGAGGATCTATTGCTAAAATAAACGGGCTGGATTCCGGGGCCCGTGGGAACAAGCGATCTGGACGTGGGCCTGATGCTGGAGCCTGTCTACGGGGGACGTTTCGTTAATTTAATCAATAGATCAATCAACTAACTCCGGCGACATGGCGTCGCCGCCGGAGGCGGAGGAGGATGATCCGCTCGAATGGATAATTCTCGACCACTACGCTCACTGCACCACGATGCAGCACAACGACGACGACGGCGAGGATGACATCACGGCGTCGAATCTGTGCACCACCTGCACCGGAATCCCAATCCGCGCCTCCCTCCGTGTCGCCGCCACGCCGGCGATCTCCCGCCTCTACCTCCACGTCCCCGCGACATGGCCGGACGAACCCCATGTGAGGTACCCCACCGTCCTCGCGGCCCATCGCGGACGCATCCTCTTCAACGCGTTCGTCCCCTTCGCCGGTAACCGCAACAACATGGCCGGATACTACCCGCTCGACTACTTCGTCTACACCGCCAATTCTCCCCCATCGCTCACGCGGCTGCCGCCTTGCTTCATCCGCGGCAGCGCCGCCGATCCACTAGAGGATGAGCTGTATAGGCCCTACTGTTACCAGCGGCAGAGGACCATGGGCGACTGTGACGTCGGCATCCTCTGCCACGGCGGCGGATTCACGGTGGCGGATCTCACGTTCCGTGTGTGCAACACGACGGAGCTCTGCTTCGTGCGAAAACAGCAGCAGCAATGGACAGTCAAGCACCTGCAGCTGCAACAATCCCATCGCAATCTGCGTCTCAGTCTCTCAGGTTGGAACACGGACGCCGTGCTCCCAATCCACGACCGATTCCTCTGCTGGGTCGACTACTTCGAGGGATTGCTCATCGTCGACGTCCTCAACCCAATCGATCGTCACTTCCGTTTCATCCCGTTGCCCAAACCGATCAGGCATGTCAGACGACTATGTGGCATCGGTTCCACCACCCAATATCGTTCCGTTTGCGTTACAGAAAATAACAGCATCAACAGCAGAAGCAGAAGTATTCTTAAGATGGTATGCGTCACCACTGCATCAGGCAAAAACAACAGGGGTAATTTCACCATCACGGGATGGACTCTGGCCAACATCCATCAGAACACTTGGGAGATGGATTTTAAGGTGGAATCATATGAGTTTTGGGATTTTTGTCGTTTTGAAGACATGGTTGGTAAGGTGCCATGTTTTCCTGTGGTGAGCTTGGTCCATCCAGATGTCGTTTCCTTTCTAGTCATGCTCGACTTCAACGGTGAGAATCGTCTGCACTCAATTGAGGTGGACATGAAAAAGAGAATGCAGAGGTCATGCCCCGCCCTTTACATCGAAGAGGAGGAGGAGGAAGAAGAAAATGAAGAGTTACAAGGATTTATCTTTCGCAAGTCCTATAGGAGAAAGTTTTGCGGCGAATACTTCATCCCCAGCCAGGTTACCTTGTATTTCAGAAAAAAATGCCATCCAAAGGTTAGATACATGCATGTCCCTTCTTTTTTAAGCAAAAGCTTTCTGTATCATTGTATTATAAGAGGAATATTATAAGCAAAAACATGAAGGGAACATGACGGTTAAATGAATAGGAAATTAACATATTGAAACATACCATTCTTTATGAACATTTGTCTGAACACCACACCCTGTTGTTCATGTACATTGCGTTTCTCTACTCTTCAATATGATGGCATTGCCTCCATTAAATTGCATTACAATCCCCACAAAAAAAAAAGGTCAATCTGCTACTGTTTGGTGTGCTGAAGGTAAATCTAGAGTTCTAGACAAGTGCTTGTCCGGATGCATAGACCCCAAATGCTTATATGACTACAGAGGGAGTACTTGGTATTAAGATTGCTAACAAACCAGTTCAGACTTACATGCTTCTATTCTCGCAATCTGAAGCTAGTCGCATTGTCTGCCTTGTCACCTTGCCTCCTTACCTTTTTTTTTCCCTTTTGGGTGTAGTCGGCTACGGGGCCAATTGATGCAGAAGGAAAAAAATGTTGACCATGACCAAAAAGATTGAAGGTAAAAACTCAACGAGTTAACCGTATTTGGTTCTTTTCATCTGGCCTTGAATGAGTTGGCTTATGACTTTGCTTCTTTTCAAATTTTCGGTGCAGATTGCATCACAGAAACGGCAACTCAAAGTAGAGAAACGGAAGCTCAGTTGATCAGGACGCTTGCTGAATTCAGGATTGCTTCATTTTAATGCAATCATAAAATTGTGATCCCATTAGTTGATTGATACTCCCTCCGTTTCTTTATGTATGTCGTTTCCGACCGGATCGACAAAATTAAGGACTATACTAGTATGATTTTACTATATTGTCATTCCTCATTCCCGTTTCGTTCCCCTTCGACCTCGCCATGCGCGTGAAGACGCCGACACTGATCCTCCTCTCTGCCGACTCCATCCACTTCTCCATCTACCCCGTCGCATCCACTGTCGCCGCCGCCTCCCTCCTCTTTCTCTGAAGAATTGCAGCTGATGGTAGAAGTACAGGTTGACCGAGCTCGCCTGGACATCAGAAATTCAGATTCACGTTCAAGAAAGTTACAAGTTCCCAGAAGTTCAAGTTCATGAAAGGTTCAGAATATACTCCCTGCAATAATCCAAACACGGGTACAAGTTCAGGACTAGATTGAACCAAGCTTTTTTTTTTACAAACAAGCAGAAATTGAGCTGTTGTTGTTTAGGACAAACAAAAATTGAGTTGTTGTTGTTGCCTAGACCTTCCGGCTGGTTTCAACAGAAAATTGAGCAAACAAAGAAACATGAAGCAGTCAGTGTAATTAGCCTTGAATCCCTAAGTAGTCACCTTCTACCTTCATCTTCTAGCAACAAGAACACCGTAGAGAGGACATTGGATAAAGAATGCAATGGGATAAACCAGAAGAGAACACTGAACAAAATTGTGATGGTCCAACAATTTGCTTCTAGTCCTAGCATGCTAGCAAAATATATTACATCATGGCCACAAAATAAAAAGGTCACATGAGTGAAAAACTTGGAAGAATGTACAATATAGGTAAACACGATTTCTCTGAAACTTCAATTTCTCCATCTCAAAAAATCAGGGGGTCCAAGTTCAAGGGAAAATGGCTTCAACAAATGCCTCTGCGTCAAAAGGCTGTAGATCCTCCAACCCTTCACCAACACCGATAAACTTCACCGGAATTCCAAGTTCATCTACAACGCTAACCTGCAACAGATCAAATAACAGAACACATGTTAGGTGATAAACGCTGCTAGTATTAAACTGCATATTGCCTGGACTACGGGTATACCACACAGCCACCCCTAGCAGTTCCATCAAGCTTCGTTAGGATGAAACCTGTGACTCCAACAACCTGGTGGGATTAAGCAAAGGGTTCGTTATCATCATCTCAGTGGGAAAAAAATGACAATCAGAAGTCTCAAAAAGGAGAGAAAAACTAATTACATCATTAAACTCCTTTGCTTGCTGTAGCATATTCAAGCCAGTCGTACCATCCAGAACCAGCAAAATCTCCTGTTAAGCATGGAATATATGATTGTAGTAAGAACAATGAAAGCAAGCAATAAAGTATCAGAATATTGATGATAACTGTCCTTTCTCTAAGCTTAACTGAAAAGCACAGCATATGCCAAAATGGTCTAATGAATGCAAATTAAATCCTTTGAATGTAAAGACAGCATACATTAGGAGCACCCGGAAGGGCTTTAGCTATGACTTTCTTGCATGTAACCAACTCTTCCATCAGACCATAATTTGTATGAAGTCCTGAAAAGTGGCTGAAACAAAGTCATTTCTTCTAATCAGTAAATTACCAAAGATATGCATATTCTGTTCTCGGCCACTGAAGTAATCATACGTCCTGATGTGTCACAAAGAACAAGATCAAATTCTTCACGCTTCCCACGTTTCACTGCCTGCGAGAGAACTACCAAGCAAGTCAAATTAGATGAAACATAAAATCTGAGTTCCTTATGAGAACATAACGTGATCATAATGCTTGTCAGATTAAAAAATCCATACCTGATTCAGGTTTTGCTTTCTTATCATTATCGATAACAATCTCGGAACCTGTTCTCTCTGCCCAAACCTCTAGCTGGTCACGGGCTGCTGCTCTGAAGGTGTCACCTGCTGCCATCAATACCTATATTATTGTTGAAAGCAGCAACATGAACTCATCAAATTTATCTATCATAGTACGTTAATCTTCGGAGATATTTTGACTCTATCAATAATGTGGGGGAAGCAACATATAGCCTAGAGCCCAGAATATATCCAGAAAATAGCCTCACCTTCACTCCTTCATTTTTGAACCTATAAGCAAGTTTTCCTACGAATATAACAAAAAACCGAGTAAGATAACTCCGCCACTTCATAGCATCATGCTGTATAAAAAGTGTCAAACTAAACAGTGATGCCAGTTGATAGAAAATGCCCAGACCAGAACTGCACATTGAGGAGCCTTACTATCTAGGCTCTATGCTTAGCTTTCAAATAAGCAGGTAATTTACATAAGCATTATACGATGCTATGCAAAATACCAAGCTTAAGATGCTGAAAGATCATGGAGCTGATTAGTCTGTTGTCTACAATATATGTTGCATAGGCATTAAAAATTCACCTCAAGTGACTAGTATGTTGGTGTATAAGAGATGATCTATAAGGGACCAACTCCAGTTTGTAACTTAATATTTGACCTATATCTCCTTCTTTAAAGATCTGTATAGCATATGAGATGATTTTGTAGTTATGCTGTATAAGAGGACTACCTAGAGAGGTCGTCTTTCCACCCCCATTCACTCCCACAATCATGATAACTGCCGGCTTTCTGCCATAACAATAAACAACAATGAGGCAACCACGAAATTACAAACACCAAATAACAAATGGCAGAACCTGAAGCCGAGCTGCAGCTCCGAATTGCCTCCTTTGCTTGTCAGCAGCTCAAGTATACATCTTTTCAGTGCTTCCTGCATAATCACCCACCACATATAACAAAATGAATCATCCAAACACCAATCACACTTCCAATGCGCACTAACAATAAGCTGACATTACCTTGATCTCAGCCCCGGATTTAAGCTTCCCGTCACGAATTTCTTCACGCAGAGTGTCCACGATCCGGAACGAAATCTTGGGGCCAAAATCCGATACCAGCAGCGCCTGCGTGCACGAGACCAAGCACGAAACATCAAGGAGGAGAAATTGAAAAAATGGAAAGCAGTTAGCGCCGTGCCTCCTCGAGATCGTCGAGGACGCGGTCGGTGTCGGCGAGGTTCCAGTAGGTGAGGAGCTCGTCGACGACGGAGAGGCTCTCCCGGGTCTTGGAGAAGCCGGAGAAGAGCTTGTCGACGTCACTCTTGGCCTTCTCCTTGATGAGGCGTCCCAGACGGGTGAAGAACCCCGCCTGCCCCGCCGCGGCCGCGCACCGCAGGTGGCCTGCGCGGCGGCCGGAGGGGGAGCAGCGTACGGATGCGGAGGGGGAGGGGGAGAGGAAGGGGATGGCGCGGCAGTGTGCCGCCATTGTTGGATGCGAAGCGAAGGTTTTGGGTGGATAGCGCTGGCTTGTACGGAGTACCGGCTAATGGCAGCCAACGCAACACCGCGATTGATGATGGGCTGGGCCGAGATTCGTTTGGTTCCGTCGGCCCGTTAATGGATAAGGGCCCAATACAAATTTGTTACCCATACGGAGGCAACTCTCCCCTTCCAGCAGCTGCTTCGACGAGCTCTGGCCACCTTCACCGGATTTAATTGCCTATCTGCTCTCCATCAACAAACCGAACAAAGCTTGTAATTTATTACTCCCTCTATTTTTTTAATTTAATATTCGTTAGTTTAAAATGAGCTAACCACGTCATTTAAAAATGAAAGAAGGGAGCACCACGCTAACGGTTACCGCCGGAACCATTTCCATCAACGATTGCGACACCACGCTCTAACCAAACAGCACCTAGATACTGTCGGAAGATTGTTAATGGCAACTCATTTTATGTGCTTGTGACCTACTAATATGTGTCTCCAACGAGTGGTAATCGAGAACATTGCGATCGAACGTTGTGGTCGCGAGCCACAGTTGCTATCCGCTCGCTGTTATGCACTACTACTGGTACTAAACGAAGCAAGATCAAAACAACGGGCTGGAGGAGGACGAGACGGAAGCTTGCACGACATACATGAGCTGGCTCGCAAGTCGGAAGGTGCAGTCGCGTACACGGTGCACCGCCGCTCCAATCCGGCTCCCTCCCAGATAGGCATTGACTCACGCATCGCCACCGCGTTGATCCTCATCTCAGATTAATTCTTCCAGTCGCCAACCAGCGGCGCCGCACGCATCGCCATGCAACTGTGCGCGTCACCGACCACAATTTTTCCACGTGCCGCACCTCCACATGCCACCGCGCGTCCGCCCGGAAAAACGCTATAAAAAACGTTCCACTCTCACCACGCCAACTTCACACCACCATCGCTTGATCACCCGCAAATCCATAGCAAAATCCACGAGTTCACCATGCTTCTCGCCGTGCGCCTCGCGCTACTCGCGGCGCTGTGGCTGCTCGGCGCGAACGCGCAGCAGCCGTTCGACTACCCGACGGCGAAGGCGTCCACGACGTGGGCCAACACCGACGCGTCGCTGCGGCACCACGTCACCTTCACCGACGGCTCCGTCGCGCGGGCCGCGCTTCTCCGCCTCAACCCGGCCCGCTACGGCCCATCCTTCGCCTTCGGCTTCTTCTGCCGCTCTCCCATCACCTCCTCGACGTCGACGTGCGCCGACTTCCTCCTCGGCGTCGCCGTCGTGTACTGCAACAGCGGCGCGCTCATAACGTCCGTCACAACCGGCATCCCACAGATCGTCTGGTCAGCCAACCGCGCCGTCCCCGTCAGCGACGGCGCCGTCACGGAGCTAACGGCGGACGGCGACCTCGTCCTCAGATCATCACCCAACGGAAAAACCCTATGGTCAACGGGCACCGCCGGCCGTGGCGTCGCCGGGATCAGCATCAACAGCGACGGCAACCTTGTGATTTTCGACTCGAGCAACCGTACGGTGTGGCAGTCGTTCGACCACCCGACCGACACGCTCGTCGTCGGCCAGTCGTTGACGCACGGCGCTCGGTTGACCGCCAACACGTCGTTGACCAACTCGTCGGAGAGCAGGGTTTTCCTCTCCGTCGCCGTTGACCGCCTCGCCGCCTACGTCAGCGCCAACCCGCCGCAGCGATACTACGACATTGGTTTCAACAAGAATGCCGCTGCCTACGCCAAGTACAACAACGGCAGCCTCACGGTGGTCGCCGCCGGCGACGGCAATGCGCCGCCGCTGGCGACGATCCAGCTGCCGACCGCCGGCGCCGACACGGTGCAGTACATGAGGCTGGAACACGACGGCCACCTGCGCGTGTACGAGTGGCGTTCGTCGGTGGGATGGGAATCCGTGGCCGACGTGTTCCACCCTTACCCAAACGAGTGCGCGTATCCGACCGTGTGCGGCGCGTACGGCGTGTGCACGGACGACACGCAGTGCAGCTGCCCCGACACGGCAAACTTCCGACCGGTCGATTTCCGCCGCCCCAACCGCGGCTGCGTCCCGACGGCGGCGCCGGCGACATGTCGACGTGGCGGCGCCGGCCTGGTGTCGCTGCGTGACGTGGCGTACTTTAATGGCCACGTCGACACGAGCTTGCGGGCGGTGGAGAGGGTGGGGGAAGAGGCGTGTAAGAAGGCGTGTTTGGATGATTGCAAGTGTATGGCGGCGCAGTTTGTGTATGGGTTTGATCCAAGCCAGGGGAGTTGCTACTTGCAGTCGGAGGTGTTCTCGCTGGAGACGATGCAGCCGGAGATTTTTCATTATAATTCCACCGTGCATGTCAAGGTGGCCAAGGCTAGGTCGCCAAGACGGTTACTGTGAGCACTTAGCTCTTCTAGTACAAACTAGTATTATACCAATGTATGGTCCTTGAACATGTTATGAATAAATTACAACCAATTAATTGACTAGATTTTCGATTTTAATATGTTTTATATTCAACACTTGTTTGTAAGATGTGTAACAAGATTTGTACATCCATGATACACGCACGAGTTGGCCTGGAAGGCTGATCCGATGAACGTGTTGGTCCGTTAACGTCATGGGCCGTGGGCTACGGCTCATCCGGACGTGCTAGCCGAATGGCCCATTTGGCCCTCCAAGGCTGGGAGAGGTGGATATTTTGTCTCTGAACAGGCCGGGCCGATTCATATCTCTCATATGGACACCAGTTGTTTCTCTGATATCACTGATGCTTATAGTGAATATGATGATGAGACTATAGTACAGGCACTGTTCTTTATGATAATGGAGAGTTCAAGGTAACAACAACAGAGTGATACCTTTTGTGGCAGCAAAAGAAATTGCTGAGCACCAATTGGATTTGGCATCTCTCTAGACCACCCTATTATATACATTTGGATTCTTTTTAGCAGTTTAAAATGGGAAATCAACAGATAATCACCGGCATTAGCAGTTGACGTGTTTGTGGTAGTTACATGTGATCCAGTAGGTGCAGGCATGTTGTGTCGGACATTTGGAACAAAAGGTCTTTAGCGGGAAGAGTTTAAAGAAATGCCATGTTGATAGTACTCAACTCCAACAGAAGGACTGTTGTGCGTTTTGTGGCCAATAAGACACATCTTATGTATAAAGCTATTTGTGGTCCATAAAGTAACGTTTGTTGGTAGATATTCTCAACTTCTGAAAGTAATTGCTGGAGAGCAATATCAGTTGGGGAAATGAGAGCTGTCGGCATGAGTACCATCAGAAGATGCAGCATGTGCAAGAGGAAATGGTTATGAGTGCCAAACAGAGTTCACTATTCTTCAGAACAGTGGATATGGCTGTATTACTTTGGATTAAGGCATTAAGCCATCACCTTATGACATATTGACATGGGCCATTCTCCTCATTCCATATATATGGCAGTTCTTTATAATGATGCTAATGATTGCCTACCGATGTACTCAATATTCACGCTTTGTAGATTTGTCTTTCTGTTATATCAGCCAAATTTGTCACTTTGCTTGTGGTTTTGTATATTTTCACTGACTGAATACACCGCAGAAGTCAGCTTCGATTCTTCATATGTTTGCCAGGTCGATTCTTCATATGTCACCAAATTCAGCGATATATTCTGCAAGTTATAAAGAACTGCAGTCAAAAAGGAAAATTTGGTGTCTGCAAGACAATTGTCAGAGGGCTAAACTATGCAATACCAGCGACAGACCAAAGATACGATATGTACTAGTGAAGAAAGCTTCACCTCACTTTTAGGCCATCAACGTCTATCCCAGTTGGATAATCTCTGATGAATAACGATGTTTCATATCCAAGTCACGATTCGATGTGATCATTATGAGTATTTCACACGACACCTGCACCCCTGCTTGTTCATAGATCACAATACTATCATGATTTTGGCTGCGATTGCATCATTTCTGTTGGTTTTCAGAAACTTAAGGACAATGATTTTGCAGCATTTGATCTATGAATAAGCCTGAGAAAATTATACTCAAAACATGTAATGCACTTGCACAATGCCCCTGTCACTATCATTAAATTTCTTTAAGTTTTAAGTTATCTGCTAATTAGGAGAGTTTGGAATGAGATCAGGGGGATGGATGTGAATCGATTGACTTTTTTAGGAGGAAGAAAATGTTTGCGTTGGATCACTTGTGACGCAAGGTTTCATTGAAAAATGCAAATGGAGAAGCTCCACTGTTCTGTTACACCAAAAAAGCCTTTTTCTTTGACAAGTTGGCCAGATCAGGGTTGAAGAGTCTACAGCAATGCAATGAGAATATTGTTCTATTCCTATGGGTATGCTTTTGCAGATATACTACCTATTTCCACCAAGTGCGCCTGTCTTAACAAGTATTTATCATGCACATTCCTTATCTTTATAGTGATGCAAAGTTAGTAATAGATTAGCTCAAATTCAACATCAAATGTCAACATGAATTTAAAGGTTGGTGAAACACACCAAAACCAGCATAGCAGTTTTGACCTTTCTATGCACGCAGCCCAAAAGCTATGCGCACATTTACTTCCAAATACAATAATTAACCGTTTGAGTATATGTTTGTGCCATCAAAAACCGTTGTTTTATTTTAAACAAATGAAATTTTAGGACATACAGATGTATATATACTCATAAATCATAGCATTGTTTATTGTATTTTTAGAACAAGATTTCATGTTTTTAAATATATTAAGTAGCTAGTATTATATAAATATATCTATCTACTTATAGCTTAGAATGTGTTCTTCCACTACTTCACAATGGTCAACTGCAAAAGCAGGTATTAATTACCAGTAGTATGCCAGAGTATTCAGTGATTTTTTTTTAAGTTCTTGTCACAATCGGACGTTTGGACGTCAATTAGGAGTATTAAATATAGATTGATGACAAAACTAATTGCATAAATAAAGGCTAATTCATTAGATAATTTTTTAAGCTTAATTAATCCACGACTAGCAAATGTCTACTGTAGCATCACATTCGCTAATCATGGACTAATTAGGCTCAATAGATTCGTCTCGTGAAATAGTCCAGAGTATGGGTGGGTTTTATTAATAGTCTATATTTAACACTTCTAATTAGTGTCCAAACATCCGATGTGACAGGGAGTTAAAAAAAGTCCCTGGAAACAAACAAGCCCTAAAACATACTCCCTCTATCCTTTAATATAAGACATTCTTGTTTTCCGCAAAGTCAATATTTAAAAGTTTTGACTAATAGTTAAACTAATCATATTGATATTTAGTGTTATGCATGTGACATTATTAGATTTGTATTTGAATGTGTTTTCATATGATGTAAATTTTTTAGTTTTTGATATTTTTTTATTCAATGAATTAATGGTCAAAGTAAAGTCTTGTAGACCGTGTATAATTGAAATACGCCTTGTATTTAAGGACGGAGGGAGTATATGGTCACAGCTAAGGTGAAATCCAAATTATTTGTTAATATGGCTAGCTGTCATCTCAAGGAAGATTCATGTATTGGTCTCCCACTCAGCAATATAATGGTGACCTTTTTTTGACAAGATTCACATATTCTCCACTCTTTTTCTCTCTCGTGTGGTTATTTGGTTGCTGATCTAGCTTTCTGTTGATATCTTTTCTAGTGTCCTTTTCATGGTTAGATACACACATATATATGATCACTTTGGGTTGTCACTATACACCTAAACTAAAAGATTATGGCCACCTAAACATGAATATCATTTCTGCCTTAACTAATGAGGGTCTTTATAAACTAAATGAAGAACTGGCGCATCACTAACCACAAAATATATATGGATTTGCTCTTATGGTCCCATAGATAGGTGTACATATATACTGATTGCATATAACTATCACACTAATGAATTCCTTTCTATGGATTGTGCATAGAGCTGTAGTACGTGTTGGCAATATTATCCCTAGTGACTGGGGGCCTTGCAAACTTGCAGCTTGCCAACACTTAATAATATCCATACGGCGAAAGCAAATAGGTCAATCAATCTTAAGCGTCATAATTGCAATCTTTTTTTCCTACCGCTCTCACATTAAATAAATTGCCGGTCGATCCTATTACTTACAGATTCAGTAGGACTAGTGGAAATATTGTTAAAAACACTGTTCCCACATTCATCAATACTAGTAAGTTGGGATCAAATTAATTACACTAGCTAACCCCTTGTTTTCTTCGGGATTTCTGTGATTCGTTTTACATATCATTGGTATGCATGTAGTGCGTACATATCTACCATGTTCCATGTATTCCGCAAAAAAGAGTATAGCTTGTTTGTTTTTCGTATGACATTTGTAGACGCCAGAATTTTTTTTTCGAACATTAACGGCGGGAGATTTGCCGGATATATTAGACGAAGGAAAAGTTTACAAGCCACCGAGGTGGAAGGGGAAAGAGTAGAGAATTACAACTAGCCGTGTCGTAGAGAGAGGGACACGGCTAAGATCGGAGGAGAAACGCCCTAGGGTGGTCTCCTCGCTAAAGCCATTTGTTCTATATTTTCCTTAACACTAAAGGCAACTTGTGTCGGGGATGAAGAGATGCCTTGGAAAATTCTCCTATTTCTCTCAAGTCATATGTTCCACCATGTTGCGAGGATCGCTCATAGAAAAATTTTCTTTTCTTTTTTATTGCCCCTCTTCGTCAGGTTTTCCCACCAATCTCTCAAGTTTGGATATATCGTGTGGTCAGACTGGTCAAGATTGAACCATTGTGCCACCTTGTCTCCACACACTGTTCGTGAATTCGCATTCTTTGGCTAAATGATTTGCATCTTCGAAAGCAGAGGTGCATAAGCAGCAGATCCAGTCGCAGGGCCAGTGTCGCCAAAGCAGATTTTCTTCCGTCAAAGCTCTATGGTGTAACTATCTACCTCACTTGTAGACGCCAGAATTTAAACCATGTAGAAACTATCTACCTCACTTTCGACAGTTTTGTGGGTAGGAAAATAGCCAAATTAAATTTTAGTATAATATGAGTGTAATTATATTGTAGTTAAACTTCATATGTCCATAAATACAGGCACTTTTGTTTTGACGTGACAATTTATAATATTATAAATCTAGACAGAACCTCCGTCCAAATTTATAGTATTAGGAAACATCGCATCTAACCAAAAGTGCTTATATATGCAGCTGGAGGGAGTAACTCATATGTAACTAGTATTCTCTGCAATAATCTCAAAGCGATCTGACGGTCTACAAATCGACTATATTGAGATGGAGAAAACTGTCGGAAGTTTTCTAGCAGTTCTGAAGATAATATATAGATGCATGAAGTTATGTATCTTGTACCCACGATTTCACCACCATACCCTGCTAGCTAAAATAAATTATTGCGTTCAATCTGGTATACAAGTAATCTACGTGGGGGCAGGTTGATAATTCACAAGAAACAACCACAAAATATGCAATACACGCATATATGTCAAAAGCCACCATTCATGCTCTCATTATATAAGCTAATTAAGCAAGACAATTAAGCAGCTAGCCTGAATCGATAGAGAGATATACCTAATCATCGGCAAGAAGAGAGTACCCGCCCTTTATACCCTGCAAGCTATACAAGCTCGCCTCCTCTCCTCTCCTCTCCTCTTCCTCTCTTTCTTTTTCCCTTTCGTTGCCTTGCTACCAGCTTTCGCTTTTCTTTCCTCCTTTCGGCTTCCTCTCCCTGCTAGTCTCCTCGATCTCCTTCCTCCTAATTTGCTTCCTCTTCTCTCTCTCTCTCCAACTCAAGCTAGCTAATACTACTCTACTAGTTGCAAAGGCCGGCTTCCTAGCTAGGGTTGGTGTGGTGTGCTTTCTTCTCCTATCCCTTGCATATCAAGCCTTGATAGCCAGCATCCTCGATCTCGATCCTGATCAACACCAAGTCAATCAGTTCTTGCGTGGTTGGTGGCCAGATCAGGTTGATTAATTACTGTAGAGTTCGTTCAGATCGAATTAATCGATCAATCGAGGAAGCTAGAAGCTAATTAAGATAGAGATGGCTGTGTCGGCTGGAGGAGGCGCAGCGGGGCAATTCGGTGACACGACGCTGACGAAGGTGTTCGTGGGAGGGCTGGCTTGGGAGACGCAGAAGGAGGGGATGCGTGGTTACTTCGAGCAGTTCGGCGACATCCTCGAGGCAGTCGTCATCACCGACAAGAACACAGGCAGATCCAAGGGCTACGGATTTGTGAGTTCATCTAGCTTCCCCTTCAATTCCCTATCAATAACTAGTTATTAACCTCTCCCTTCTAATTAGTTCGATTATAATTATGTTTGTTTTGGATTTCAATTATTTGGAGCATGAGCATCCTCTAATTAGCTAGCTGTTCTAGCTAGCCAACTGCACCATATTAATACTCAGGTTAATTATTCTTCAACCGATCGATGGATGATTAGCTCGGGTTTGCACTTTGCACCAGCATGCATGTTGCATATAATTAATCAATGAACCGATTTATTAGCTAGATATCCAGCTAGCTAGCTACAAGGCTTATTATATATGATCTTTGATTGATTATCTCTCTCGATCTCCATCTGAAATATTTGCATGCCAGGTCACATTCCGTGAGCCGGAAGCCGCCATGAAAGCTTGCATTGATCCGTACCCGGTGATCGATGGGAGGAGGGCCAACTGCAATCTTGCATATCTTGGGGTCCAGAGGTCCAAGGCAGCCTCTCTGCAACCTTTTGGTAATTATTCTTCATATGGGTTAATTTTATTTATTGAGTAATTGTCAGAATTATTTTCTTTTTTTTTGAACGGAGTTCAGATTATTTTCTGATGGTTCATATAAACTGACACTCGGTGGAAACAAGTGTACTTAAGGTCGATGATCATGTAGAACAGATGGGTATATATAGGTTCTTGGCTTAATTTGCATCGTTTAACTAGCTAGATGCATGATAATGCATCATTTTATGCTAAAACTTTGCTAGCTAGCACACTACTAATTAACCTTAGTAAATATCCATCAATAATTTTCCTTTAGAAAGAATATTGCATTTCATAATCAAATTAATTTATATTAGCTCCAAAAATGCATCATCCCTTTTGTTCAGAATCAATTAATTGAGAACAGATTCTTACTAATTAACAAAAGCTAATTACATCCTGTCACTTTGGAGATTCAAATTCTTGGGAAGTTAAACATTTGTATCCGTACAGTCATTTAATTATGGTGTAAGCTAATTAATACATGTAATGTACATTACGTATCTTTTAACTACGTACTTATATATGGTAGCAATATATATAGCATTGCTTGGCGCTAAAGGCGGCTGGTCACTATCATCAAGCTAGATAGTTAGTTGGATAATGCTAATGAATTGAGATCAGAACGAGATAAAGTATGCTATCCAAGCATCCGACAGTATTTCACCGGAAATGAAAAGGCTGCGTGGTCTCCAGCTAGCTAAGCTTTTTCTCTGCAAAGCGCGAATATAAAAGTGACCGCGGTTAGTTATTCTCGGGAGTCGTTCCAGCCTTCTAGGCTTCCTTGCTTCTTCTCTTTGTGCAGTTTCCAGTACAAATTGTCAGGCAGGCAGTTCTCTGTCGTCGTCGTCCTTGGATTATCCAAATATTCTTCCTGTTGCCTGCAATTAACTTGTGTCTAATTACTACTTAATGGACTACGTAGTGAACTATACTGATTACTCAGTTTAATAATTTGCATGTAATTGGATATCTAGTTAATTGATTATATTAATTGTTGTGAATGAGCTGAACTGAAATTGAATGGAGTTAATTAATGGTTCGAAGCAGGTCATATGAGGGCAATGAAGTCCATAATTCAGACAGGAGGTGGTGGTGCCAGCTTGAACATGGCAGATCATGGCATCCAACAAGGGATCCCAACCTACAGTGTGTATGGGTAACTACTCGATCATATCGATCTAATCTCCTTCCTTCTATATGTGTAAGGGGTTTTAGAGCTTATTCATCTTCTGTAGAGATCCAATAATATATATACATATGAATTACGTCATGTATAAGACATATATGTTGATCCATAAATAAATCTATTTAAAAGCTAAAATACCTTACAACATAAGCGAGATAAAGTATATTTTTGAACGAAGAGACCAGCTAGCCAGATTGTGCATCGATCGATCTATCGATATACCTCGCTATAGTTAGCTAGCTGTAAAGGGGATGGATTTGGGGGGTTAAAAGGCGGTGGTGCTAGCTGCTGCGTGCATGCCGGCCTGCTCATGCTCAGCTCGTTAATGGCTGGAGGGGCCAACGACTGCACCGTCCATCACCATCTCCGCATGTGCATCTCCAGCTCGATCCCTAGCTTCTCCATCCATCTCCATGTGATATGTGCCCACACCAACCTGGCCAGCTACTCTCTCTCTCTCATGTATGTGTGTGCAAGTGCAACTTGCGGCTGTAGTATATACGCAGTGCTAGCTAGGCGTGAGCAGCTCATGATCATTGTGCTCTCTATACCATCCATGTTAAATTCATGTTGGTATTTTAGTTTTGTCCTAAGTAAAATATTTAAATCTTAATCTGGTCATTAATTTATATAAGCTCGTGAAGATTGACAATATGATATATATATATATATATATTATGACAAATACTTTTATAATAGACATACAATTCGTATGTTGTTAAACTGCATGAAATTAATTGTAAACATTAATAGTCAAAGATATATATGTGTTTGACTTATGATAATTTAAGCGACAAACAAGTAAATTAAATCGTAATATACTACTGCTACTGCTAGTACGTATTCCAACTAGGTAACTCTGGTGGTCTCTACTACCATATTATACTGCCAGTAGAAATCAATCTAAACCGTCGATATGGGAATATTCTTCTATATTTCTACTATCTTTAATTGTGTGACAGTAAAAATTAATCTAATTCTTTAGATAAAAATAAATCTATGATTTATATTGATTTCTACTTAGCAGTAGAGACCACCGGAAGGTGGCTATACTATGTATTGCATACGTATCACGCATGCCTACCTTCCTCGGGCACAGTGTATATTGGTCTTGCATGCGAGTCACTTTACAGAAAGCTCTTGCATTGCATGCATGCGACATGATACATACACGCACACAATTCCCTGCAGTAGTGCAGACAATTCCCTGCAGTAGTGCAGTCAGTCAGCCAGCTAGCTAGCGTCCTGCATGCGCATGCACTATTGACGAGAATTTGACACCAAGCTGATGTATTATATATGAACTCGATCGAGTGTCGTATTTTTCTGTTGATTGATATATATTAGTTTGGTGTTATATGGATGTATTTAACATGATTGCTAAATGATTTTCATATCAAACCCCAGTTGGTCACACATACATTTAAGTCCCTCCAAACTGAAATGATAGTATATCAATAATTAAGATATACTACCTCCGTCCTAAAAAGAATCAACTTCTGGCTATGAACCTGGACATGTTTTATGTCTAGATTCGTAGCTAGAAGTTGATTTATTATGGGATGGAGGGTGTAAGTCTTAACAGATTCTTACAGATCGAGCATTGTATATCGAGTTTCCAAGACGTACTATTTTATTTCTAGATGTATTAATTCACGAAATATTTCATGGATGCTTTATTATATGTACATGGCTGATGGCTCAATCATTTTCTGTACCATGCATTTTGAAAGAAAAATAAATGACCCTTTGTTACTGCCAATATTAATTTCAGGTACTCGCCTTATTTCTCGGATTACGGCTATCCACTGGTACATATATATATACTACTCCTAGTACTTTGCTTTGTAACGTATCATACCATGCATCTATATATATGTAATTTAGTTTAATTTATTTGTGGTATATTACTGAAATGTGCAAAAAATAAATGATGATTGGAGAAATGATTTACTACACCGGAGAATCATACTTCAAAGCTTGATCCTCCCGTACCGATTAGTTCATAAACATGCATAATATGCATCTGATAAAACTAATTAATCGTCCATTGTGTCTTAATTTGTTTATTAATTTGCAGAGTTACTATCAAGCCGCGGCGGCGTACGGTGGGCTTGGAGCTCAGTACCAGATGTTCGCCGGTGGCGCCGGCGCCGGCGCCGCGGGGCTAACAATGGCGGCGAGCCCTACCGGCGCCGGCGGTGTCTACTCGCCGTACTATCAGTACGGCCCTTCAGCGAGCGCGGCTGGTTACGCCGCCGGCATGGCGCAGTACCCTCAGATGTACCAGTACGCGGCGGCGGTCGGCGCACCGACGGCGACGACGGCGGCCGGACTCCAGCAGTACGGCGGCGCTGTGGCTCTTGCTCCTCCTAATTCCACTGCCCAAGCAGCAGGTAATTCGTTTATTAATTTGTCAAAGTAGCTAGTAGTTCGTGATTTCTTGCGGTAAGCTGCCTCTCTCTTTTTTTTTTCACATGGTCGATCCATTTATAACTCAATCGATCGTTGGAACTTACGTAGTTTACGTAGTACGTATATCATTGATCTTGCATATGCATGATACCGTGTATGTTAATTTAGTTGCACTCTTGTATAGTACGAGAACTGTAAAAGTCTGAATCCGCAAGCAACCCAGTGTATATGAGTTGAACATGACGACACGCTACTCAAGCCTATGTACTACGATCAAACACTTATATCGTACGTAGAACACATGTTTGCGTTGTTAATTGATCAAGCATCTGCTGGAATACATGTCCCCTTGAATGTCCTTTGTTGAAATTTACTAGTAAAACAAAAAGATTAGGTTATCCATATCAGCACAATAATGGAGCTTATTGCTCTTGATATAATATATCTTAAACTGTTGTTTTTATTTTCTTCAGGCATGACGATGTCCCTGACAGCTCCAACTCTGACAGCACCAACACCACAGTATCAGTACAGGCTCGTTTCCACTCATGTTGCTGCCGCTCCAGAGAAACCATTGGCCTAGAAAACCATGGCTGCCTTAAACAATATCTCCATCCATCCATATATTTTTCTTCCTCCACACACGTATCGGTCATATCATGCATATCATCTGTCCTGTAGCCTTAGCTTCAAATGAAAATTCACTGCAGTACACACCATGCATTTGTCTGCACGTACTTAGCTCACATATTTACTAATTAAACACGCCAATGTACTCACTTATGGGATGAGTGTTGTATTTGGCATGCTAACAAAAGGACTGCGGCAAATCCAATTTTGCATTGTGATCTGGTCTAGCAATTAAGGTCTTAATCTTCTCCGTTTAAGATGAAATTAAGTTGCATCAATTTTTTATGAAAAGCGTCCAATGTGTCGTCCGTCTAGTAACACAAGTAATTAACCATAATATGCATTGGTCACAGGTTTAGCATCTTCAATCAGTTAGTGATCATGTAGTAGCTAGCTAGCTTCTAGGAAAAGTTTTGTTGTGCCTTGTACTCTTAAGGAAGAGAGTGCAGGGGAAATATGTGGTAGAGTCGCTGCTGATTTTTCATATGCAGCTTTAGGTTTCTCAAGATGTCTCCACAGAAGTTTGTGGGGCTACTGAAAAAGTTCAATTAATTGTGTATTAATTTGTAGTACGTAGTCACATATACATCGCTTTTTTTTTTCTTGTACACTAAGTAGGTCAGGGTCCCTTTCCATTCTCTATTGATCTGGTCCTCCATTCTGGTTCTCTTCCATCTCATTCATAACTTCCCTTCACCAGTAATATTAAGGCAGCAAAGCATTTGGTCATCAAGCAGGTCCAAGACATCGATCAGAGATGAACAATTGATCGAAGCCATTAATTACCAGACATATATAATATTAACTTGATCAGTTCTCCAAATCATCAATGATGCATGCATGCATGTAACAAATTGTATGGATTATATGTAGCTTCCTTTTAGAAGCTAATGTACCACTTATTATCTTCAGCACATTTACTTGAACTCTGCTAAATAGCAAACTTCTATATAATATGCAAAAATGCAGTAGATCGCTGCATTTGTACCTATATCTTTTTAGCTTGCATGCATGCGCACATGCTACAGACTTCTCTATGCATGCAGCTCTGTCTGCATGCTTATTAACTGTGTGTAAGTGCCAATAATATTATGCTTACTTAGATAAGCTCAGTAATTAACCTTGCATTCATGAAAAGACAGATTAATTTCCCTCCCAATTTCAAGATAAAGACGCATACATATACTACATCAGATTTCAGCACATTCATGCTAAGTTTTATATATTTTCAAGGAGTTAATTGTTGCACCATGATGCACATGCAAGTTTGTTCAATCAGTAACTGGCTATAGAATTCAATTAATCAATTAAGCTAGAGAGAGATCGGCAAGCTGCTGAAGATTGAGCGGGTAAACGTGATCATGCGAGCCATTGAAGGCCTTCTGAGCGAGGATCAGGTTGACGGCCTGCGTCGGATGGTAAGCGTCCCAGAACACGTGCTGCTCGCGTGTTTCGCACGGCTGAGCGTACGGCTCGCACGTGCCGTCCTCACCCAGCACACAGCACCCACTGTCCACCACCGTGAACCCTGCACAAAAATTCCATGAAAACTTACTCATGAGTAAAAGTTTTACTCATGGTGATGTGGAAATTTCGGACATTAATTTTTAATCTCATGGGAATTTCTAGGTTTGCAATATATAAGTGGTTTGCACTACATAAGCTATACACCCTCCGTATCTTTTGTTTGACGTTGGTTAGCTCAAAAATAAGCTAACCAACGTTATATAATTATGGATGGAGGGAGTATATCGTATTTATTAGAGAGATGAAATATAGTTGTGTGATGTTGCATACCGTATTTGTTAGGATTGTTAATCATGTCGTAGACTGCATCGTATGTGTTGCCGTAGAGGAACATGGCATCAGGGTGGTCATTGTTCAGTTGATCAACGAGAGATCTCAGCCCTTGGTTGAAGAAACCCACCATCTGGTTCACCTGGTCCACGCATTGCCCTAGTGGGCCCAATCCTGAGGCCCTCAGCCTGGGGATGCAGCCCAGTGGGCCCATCCCAGAAAGGAGAAACTTCCTCAGCCCAACACTGTTCAGAGCCTAGCAATAATAATTCATTGAAGTTTAGTAAATAATTAACTGTTGTGGGACCCACTTTTTAGTGACTAATTTGGTTTTTTTTTTTTGGCTCTGACCAGTATCTGCCTGGTGTAGTGGGTGATGAGCAGGTTGGCGTAATCCTCTGGGCTGTAACTGTAGTAGGATTCATACAATGATGTAATGAGGTAGTTGTTGATGTAGTCGTTGCTTCCAAGCACCATGACGGCTATTGATCTCGCCATGTAGTCGTCGTAGCCTCCTTCAATCTGATCCCCAATATGTGACCTGATCGTGTCCAGGTTGCTCTCGAAGTTGAGCACCTGCTGGCTCAGACTGAATCTTTCACCCTGCAGATAGATTAATCGATTGTCAGATAACTCGAATTAATTTTGCAGTCAGTATGTATGTAATCGGTTTCATTAGTGTAGTTATTTGCAGATAGATGAATTAATTACCAGGTGTTGGCCAGTTTCATCCAGGATGCCTCCTGCAGCTGAAGCGTAGTTGACGCCACCCAGCAAGCTCATCGTCCCGTTGATCATGGCATTAGTAATCGTCGCGAACGGTGGAACATACTCGAGGCCCAAAATATCACCTTGAAATTGAAGCCAAAATGTAAACAAAAATTAACCAGCTACTGATGATGGCGATGATGATCTATTGCGACTTCAGTAATTAAACATACAGAGTGCGTCGACGAAGGTGTTGCCGTTGCAGAAGCGGCCGGTGGCGCCGGCGCCGCCGTGAAAGAAGTCGATGCCGTAGGGGAAGAAGTTTGCCTTGGCGAGGCAGCTCAGCTCGTTGTTGTTGCCGTCGTCAACCAGCGAGTCGCCGAACACGAACATCGCCGGCGCCGGCGCCGCCGCCGCCGAGGACAGTATGACCAACACGGCGACGACGACAATGGCAGCAGTCGCCATCGATCCAGCTGGTTAATTAGTTGATTTGGTCACAGTAGATGTTACTCCAGCTACAAATATTTCTGTAGCTTTTACATGGAGTACTACTAGCTAGGCTGATCATTCCCGTAACGGCTACACTGTTTATTCATGAAATTAACGGTTTTTTCGCAAGAAATTCCTGAGAGCTGCGAGCGAAGCTCTGTAATCTGACGAACACTCCCTTCATTTCGGCGAGCGTTTCCTTCTCTTCGCCTCGTTTTCGCAATTCGCGTAGCCTTTTCTTCGTGATGGCAATATGGCTGCCTTGCCTTCCTTCTCCTCTGCCGAATTAATGTCGGTTTTCACCATGAATTGTCGTGATATATATGCTTCAGAAGTTTCAACTTGGAGAAAATCGCTCGCTGGCTGCGAACTAATTAATTCGCCCTGACTCTCTCGGATAATAAGTCATTTGTTGGCGTAAGCCAGCTAGTTTAAGGAAGATTAGTTAATCAACTTAATTGGATCACAGCAAATTTGTATTTGTCTCTCTGACTCTGACTTTTGTCCGGCTTGATGACAGTTTGCAGCGGTCGTAGGCTAGAGAGACACGGCTGGCCAGAAATAATTTGGCATGTGTCATGTTGATTAGTCACAAACTCTGAAAACTTTGCCCTGCATGCCCGTGTACAGTATAGTACCAACTCTGAAAACATCTCATCGTTAGTGTTCTGTCAGAAAGAAAGTTCGTCGTCGTCTTACCAATGGAATCGTTTGGTTAGTTAGTACTACTCCGCAGTTAGCAGGACATTGACAAAATCTGTCATTCCTCGGTTGGACAATTGGTTTGCTGATGGATTGGTCACCGTAAAAGATTTTCTTTCTGTCTGTATCGGTGAAGATTGAGCGACAAATAGTCCACCATAAGCATGTGTACTCACATGCATGCTTACATTCAGAGGTCGCTTCCAACAGAGTTTTGAAGAGTTTAATTATTCTAAAGTAGAATTAATGTACAGATGGTTGTTAAGCTTGTCTGTTAGAGATGTCTCTAGATTAATAACTCTCTAAAAGCATTGTTTTTCAATGGCCGTTGAAAGATATTTCTAGGCCATTAACTTGCTAAACTGACGGTCTAAAACCAGATGGCATATCAAAATTAAATAGAGCAATAGACTACTACTTATATCTAGAGAAAAGCATTTCTGACATTTAATTTAAAACTTTGTATCAAGATATAAGCATTTCTTAAGTTCCACGTACCACTACTATTTTTCGGAGTATTACCCCCCTAACCATCTCTCAGGTGGACTTTATTTTTTTACTTTGTTTTCACTAAAACTCTGAAAATATTATGTTTTGAAACGGTGTAACAATTTTCTAAAACTACTCTTTAGCGAATGAGTTTTCGGTAGAGGGAAACACATAAAATACTTTAGTGAATGAGTTTTCGGTAGAGGAAAAAACATAAAATAGGAGAGAGGAACAGATTATTCTATGAGACACACGTCAACAAAAAAAATAAAAAAGTTGCAGGTGGACCTACCTGCCAACTACCACCTCAAATTTGACCAAACCAAAAAAGACCATAAAAAAGGCCTTTTTGAAAGGAAAAAAAACGAAAAAAGAGGAGACTCACACACAGGATCCAAAATTACCTCATCCTGCCACTACGTCTACTACTCCACCCCTCGTTCCTCTCGCGTTCGCCGAATTCCTCCTCAGTTTCCGGCGCGATTCGGCGCGGGAGATCGAGCGCGCGCCACGCTTGAATCCTCGAACCAATCGTCCCTTCCAGCTGTGGGGAATTTTTTTTTCTCCTGCCTCTCCACCGCGATTGCCCTGCTGTTTCTTGGTGAGCCGCAAACTCTTTCTCAAAACATATTTTTTTCTTCTGGAATTTGCATTAACTCTAGCTATTTTCTCTTCCAGATCTGGCTTAATTTGCCTTAATAACCTTCGTTCTCTTTCAGGTCTTAATTTGCCTTTTAACAACCAACCTTTAAGGGAGGGAGACTAATAACAGCTTTTTTTCTTCTCAAAAAGTTTGGGAGATCCGCCCCTGGTACTTGATCCTTGACCATTTCAACTGCAAAGGATTAAGTGTTTGGTAGTTCTTCGGAAGTTTCTCGTTGCCAAAAAGGAGAATATTTTGCTGTTTTTCCATCTCTGGTTAGCAAAATTTCCGAGTCACGAATCGTGGTATGATAAAAGATGGCGCATAGAGCAAGGCTGCAAAGTACTGCAGAGTCTGCAATACGGTCCATTGGTCTCGGCTACGACATTGCTAATGATATACGTCTGAAACACTGCAAGCAGCGTGGTTCGCCTGATCCGTTGCTCATTGAGCTTGACCATGACAAGGTTCAGGATATTGTAATCCCTGGTAACCTCACAGTTGCTGGCGTGTCTAAGTCAATCAAGTGCGACAAAGGGGAGCGCATGCGGTTCCGCTCTGATGTCCTATCATTTCAGCAGGTATGTTTTGTATGTGCATTCAGTTCTTGTGTATGCTGCATTGCTGTATAGTATCATGTTTAAGACAACAACATCTATTATATAATGCTGTGTAGATGCACTGGTATTAGTCATGGTGAACCCTTACTGTCTTGATCTTATAGGTTTATATCATGTTATGTGTAGCTTGAAGGAAACCACCAAAATGATGCAACCTTGAAGTTATGAGAAGTCGAATGGAAGTAGGATTACTTTTCTAATCTTTGAAGAACTTATTCAAGGAGAAAGTAGAGCCAGAACTTTAGTCAATCAACTACTCAGAACATAAATAAAACTTTGTTTTTACTGTCCGCCTTAGAGGGAATGAGTTCAGCCAATGTTATCTATTTCCAACTTATGAGGGAAGGAGTTCAGCCAGTGTTTTCATCTCCATCATAGAGATAAGGAGAGTTCATCTGTGAATCTATTGTAGTATCACACACAATTATGTTTGATTTGCTTCATGAGCAATGCATATATATCTTGTTGCTAGGTTTTCAAACTGATGAACTGATATTTTATCTCATTGGCTGAACATTATTTCTCACTGATATGTGTCCGTAACTCCATATCATGTTCCTTTTAAGTAGCAGAGTAGGATTGCACATATAAGAAGTATTGTTCATGTCCACAACCTTCCCCAAGTTAACCAAGTTATGAAACATTTTGCAGATGTCCGAGCAATTCAACCGTGAGTTATCATTGTCTGGGAAAATTCCATCTGGATTGTTCAATACGATGTTTGAATTTACTGGATGCTGGCAGAAAGATGCTTCTATTACCAAATCACTTGCCTTTGATGGTTGGTGTATCACACTGTACACTGTTGCACTCTCAAAGGCACAGATAATACTTCGGGATCATGTTAAGCAGGCTGTTCCATCAACATGGGAACCTGCTGCCCTAGCAAGGTTAGATGTGTATTCAAATTAAGATAGACAATTAGTGGTCTTGTCCTTCAAGAAAGTCAAATTGTTAGCTTTTGTTTATAACGTGTCAATTTTTTTCAGGACTGTTCTGATTTTATCTGACTCATTTGTAAATTATTCTACTCTTACAGCTTTATTAAAAAATTCGGGACTCATATAGTCGTTGGTGTAAAAATTGGAGGAAAGGATGTAATTTATTTAAAGCAGCAGCACTCTTCAAGCTTGCAAGCTGTTGATGTTCAAAAACGTCTGAAAGATATGTCAGACCAGCGATTTCTTGGTGCTAATGGACACTCTGACATTAGTTTAGCGGACTCATACGCTAAAGATAAGGTTTTTCCAAGCCAAGCCTCTAAACATTCTTTTCCATACTTTTCCATATTAACTGTTATCTTCTTATAAGCGTTAATGCTTTCTGTGTTCTTAATTAATTTTGTTTACTGTGTAAATGGACATTTTTCATTGAGCATGTTTCAGCATATGTGCAATTTGCATCTCTAGTTCCAAGGTGGTGCAGTCCTTTTGAAATATCTGTTATCACTAATCACTTTTGAGTTTTGTAACATTTAAAGTAATAATTGGTTTACAAACTTCCTATCTATGTGTGTGCCCATAGCCTTAGAAGCTTAGGCACGTGCTATTGATCTATCGCACCTGTAACTGTATGTGTAGGTCAGTTGTAAACTTGTAATTTAACACCAGATCTTACTGTTTTCTGCCAGAAATATTTTTTTTGGTGAAAAGGGTACTTGTTCACCTTCATTTTCTTGTTAACCTTTTCTCTTACAAAGACTTATAGTGAGTTTTTACATTCTATGCAGGTTGATACAAGAGAGCAAAGGCTGAGATTTGTGGAGTCCAGTCCTTTAAACTCTTATGCTTCTAATGAGGTATGGTTTGTTGTGCTGATGCCTTTTTTCTTTTGTTCATATAATGTCTTGTAATCTTATTTATAAGTTGTGACCACCTCAGGATTTGGTCATGATGCCTAAGCGAAGAGGTGGAAGGGATAAAGATTTCATTTCTCACAGTGAGTGGCTGAATACTGTTCAGGCACAACCTGATGTTATATCAATGTCCTTCATACCTATTACTTCACTGTTGAATGGAGTTCCTGGCTGTGGATTTCTGAACCATGCAATTAATCTGTACCTTCGGTGTAAGTGTGAATTCACAATCTTCCAAAGTGCAGAATAATCTATGTTATATTTCAGTTCTCCACCCCTTTCTTAGTTAACATGAAGCACTTCCACAATTGCCTTACTATTTGTTTTTCACATGTGCAGCTTACTTATTCCTGTTTTATAATTTATGGTAATCTCTAGAGTTAGGAAAATTAGTCTGTTTCATAAGAATGCAATATTGTTTCTATGCTGTTTGAATTTGTGAACCTGAACAGTTATCTACCTTAATGGTCGGGCAGGAAAGAAAGATAGCTGACCTCTTCCCAGAAAATTGTTGATGTTGTTTAGTTTAGAGATTCTATGTAATATTGTTATAAATCATATTTCTGTTCTAGCTTCATTACCTATGCTTTTCTCATGTGTCAAATAACACTCATTGTAGTTTGTGGCGCATCATTAGCTCTTAACTGCATGGCCCCCTTCCTCTGTATTGCTCATGTTTTGTATAAGTGTACAACCGAAAAGCAGGCATTCTCTGCTTATGAGCTGCAGAAGAAAAAAAAAAGTGGTTACAAATTTCGGAAGTAATCTAAATTTTCTGCAATGTTTTGTTTCTAAGGTTTTAGGTTATAGGTCACCATCACATGGTTTTCTATAGGGAAAGTCAACATCATAACATTGTCACACACACAAGCATTCTAGCAAAAAATGGAATTGGGCCAGAAAACTGAAAGCGATGTTAAACAGTTAGGTTATACATCTGATTTTTTTTTTTGTGTGCAGATAAGCCCCGAATCGAGGAATTACATCAGTTTTTGGAGTTCCAGCTTCCAAGGCAGTGGGCACCTGTCTATAGTGACCTCCCTCTGGGTCCTCAGAGGAGAAGACAAAGCAGCGCATCTTTACCAGTAAATTTAATTGGTCCAAAGCTTTATGTTTGTACCAACATGGTATGAGGACTTCTGTTATTACCATAATTGAAACAGTGTTTATTTTTTTTACTTTTCGTTAGTTTTATTCATACTTTGTATCAAAATTACATAAATGAAGCATAGTGTTTTTTCCTGGTACGGAAGTAGCCATAATTCAGCATGCATGTAGCAGGAAAAAAAAACTGCCGATGCTGTCAATTCATGTCCTTTTGTGAAAGTAGTTTGTATTGCTTAAGTCTTTCACTTAAAAATACCTGATAGTTCAAAACTACAACACATGAACACTGAAATTCTTGACTAGAAATGAATGACACCAATAGCCTTACCTACTAGCAGTGTGCCCATGTGTTGCAATGGCAATTTACTTAAGAATACTTTTCTGACTGTATTTTTGTTTATGATTGATTTCATCGTTTGAGCTATTGTTTAAAATTTGATGCAGGTTGATGTGGGCAAAAGACCTGTTACAGGACTCCGGTTGTTTCTTGAAGGACAGAAGAGCAACAAACTAGCTATCCATCTCCAGCATCTCTGCTCTCTTCCTCAGATTATTCAGCTCGAAGATGACACTTACAATAATCAAACTCCAGAAGAAGAGCTCCGTAAATACTACGAGCCGATTGGTTCATGGAAGCGTTTCTCCCATGTCTGCACTGCACCAGTTGAGTCGGATGATTCCTCCATTGTCACAGGGGCACAGCTAGAAGTAGTCAGCCATGGATTCAAGAAAATACTCTTCCTTCGCCTGCATTTCTCAAAAGTCTGTAATGCGACTTCTGTCAAGAACCCTGAGTGGGATGGATCTCCAAACCTGGGTCAGAAATCAGGCCTCATATCAACACTCATCAGTACACATTTCTCCACAGCAGCTCAAAAACCCGCACCGCGCCCTGCCGAAGTGAACATCAACTCGGCAGTGTACCCTGGCGGCCCACCTGTTCCAGTGCAGACACCAAAGTTGCTCAGGTTTGTTGATACAACGGAGATGATGCGTGGGCCGCAGGATTTGCCAGGTTACTGGGTGGTTTCAGGCGCAAAGCTGCAGCTTGATAGGGGCAAGATATCACTGAGAGTGAAATACTCACTCTTGACAGTTATGCTGTCTGACGACGAATTTCCAACCGATGAAGAATTTTAGAACATATAGCTAATTTATTTTGTGTGCAGCTAACTGTGAGAATACAATGGAAGAATTTAGGATTTCGTAGCATTTGTAAGTGCGTAAGTAGCTTGAAGTTTCTGTTGTATATTTGTATACATTATAGTTTGCAAACACCAAGACAATTTGTTGAATGAAGCGAGTGAAATTGTTGTACCATCCCTCTGTACCTATTGTGTTGCCTCAAATGGACTTGACAAGGTTATATGCTATTGTTTCCAGGAAAAAAAAAACCTCATGCGAGGTGATATTATAGAACTAATGCAATAGGTAAAGTTTCAATACCAAAATAAAATCTAGACAAGCAACCAATCGAGTCGAGGTCAGTTTTTCTAATGTAAACAGAAACTAACAATAGTAGTCACGTTTGAGTTCCATAGGCATACGCAGCAGATAAACCAGGAACATAGCAGTGAAGCAACAAGCTGACATGAACTGTAAATTGTAAAATGGCCGTATACTATTGCAGGAATCCCGACTTTTCAAGATTATTTTGTCAATAATAGTTCAATATAATCAAACTGGTTGCAATTGACAAGAGATCGGAAAAACATGACTGGAATTGATGTCGTTCATCCTCGGTTGTTTCATTATTCTTACTCTCCCTTCTGAGAATAGAAAGTAAGAGTACGGTAGAGTTTTCATCGTGTGTTTCCAATCAGATTTTGGTTTTTAATCAAACCAGTGACGTAGTCCGCAACCCAAAACGATCCAGCTTCTGTGCAGCAATAGCCGTGTGTATGGCCTTCAGTTTCGACTGACAAGGCAACACCAGGAGCATGCTTTGAGATCTGTCGATTTTCAGTGACAAATTAGCAGAAGCAAGATGGTCAGGATCTCAAGTCCAATAATAAGAGCACTATTAGAATAGCAGATGATCTGTTCACCTCTTCCAAGTGAGCTAGTGGACCCCAGTGATCGTCCATGCCAAACAGAAATGCAATCTGGTCCTGTTTTGCACTGATGAAATTCCAGTCCGGTTCTTCAGAGAGCTGTAGTGCACAAAAATAGTTAACAAAGCTAGGCAGGTAAAACAGACAATGGCGCTATCGTGACTTGTATGGTTGACTCTTTTTTACTTGTAAATAGCAATGCAGCCATAGATATATACGAGGCAAAGCTTTTGCCCTCCTTTCAGAAAAATAGCAACACAACTATTGCGAAAAAGAATACCTTTGTGAACTCTGTCATTGCCATGAAAAGAACATTGCGCATCGTATGGTACTGCACACAGTTTGCCATATAAAGAAGTAAAGTCTCAAACATTTTCAGATAGGGGGAAAAACATATGAAACAGCTCACTTAGTGTGATGCTGAAGCTCAGAACTCACCCGTAAGAGATGGCTGCATGTAGCTTCAACAGCCGTTACCGACCACGAAGGTCCAAGTAACCTTCTCACGATGCTCCTAGTTACTGAAGCTCGGAGCGATCCAATAAAAGAAACAAATGAGCTAACACCTTTACTAAGAAGAGATGACCTGACATGCTCAGTTGAGAAAACCCATATCAGCAAACTGAAAGTCCAATTGGGACCAGATAAAATAGAAGTTTGAACTAGGAAACTCAAGCAAAAGGTCAACCACCAATTCAGTCACAAAAAAAAAAGGTCAACCACCAAAAACACTCACAAAATGAAAAATACTAATTGAAATAGCTATGGACAGACTTCTTTTATCTACTAATGCCTGCCCTCCTGTGTTACATTTGTCAAATAATGAACGGCAATCAGATTTTAAGTTTCACCTTCCCATATATCACACTACTTGGCTTTTTTTGACGACTACTTGACTTATTTAGCCTATCGGGATACAACTATATTGACAATTATAAATAACTTCATCACTACCGAGAGCATTTCAGTACCTTGCAATATACCCAATAGCTGATTGCTTCATAGAATTCTTGTCCAGTGTTAAAAATGGATAGAGTCCTACACAAAATTTTACCTGTCCAGGAGAAACGAACACACAAAGTGAAGCAATAAAACAGTGCAATAAAGGAGTGTTGGACTTGGACAAGTACTCGTACCTTATTCTGAAGTCTTTTGAAGATTTCTAGGCATATGTACGCACCAATTGAGTGGCCAGCCTTTGATAGAAAGAAGGAAATAATCAAGGCGAACAGCTTCATACAGAAAGTGAATTGCGCACAGCATTCAAGTATTGAGCACATGCTTGGACAAATAATAGTACTATCATGATCTCAAAGCAAATTTTCTCATTAGGGTGATGAATAGAGATATAACATTGTTACGTAAAAATACACAAAAGAATTGAAGAGCAAATGAAAATTTTCATAAAGAAATTGGTGACAGACTAAATGCACTTGGAATAGGCAGTCAGGCAGTGGAATAATGATTTACTTTCATATGGCAAAACACCTTTTGATGTCACAAATCTCCTCATATTCTGAGGAAATGCTTGTATTTTTATTGATTTCAATCAGAGCCACAAATTTAAAACTTTAAAACATATGTAGATATGTCTAATGGAATAAATTAGAAGTGATTGAATATTCAGTAAGCACAAAAGAGCATAACTTATATCAAAGAAGGCCTGTGGTGGTGAAGACAAAGGCATACCAGTATTAATGATTGTTCTGAATGTTGAAATTCTTGCTCAATGAAATCGACCTGCATGCATGAAAATGGATTAAACTGGACATATGTGTTGTTGTGGGTGGGGCTGGGAGCCCAGAAACAGGACAGCAGTGATCACACGGATAAAACAAGAGAATTAATTTCCAGACGAATTTGAGTAAGGGAAGTGAGATTGGAATGGAACAGGACGTTTTCAGCATGATTGAAGGGCCAGGCCTTTGGGGGAAAACTAAAGTTTTATTTGAAAAAAAATGAAAGCATATAAATATACCTTGTGATCAATTTGTTCATGCAATGAGAATAATCGTCCACGCTCTGCATCCTGTTATGGATTTTGTGAAAAATCAGCTGCAATAGCAACAGTAATATGCTTCAAGGCAATTGAAATCAAACCGAATCAAGGTCTATTGTTTATCTTGACTGTGTCAATAAGAAAATAAAGACTATTGATATACAAAATGGAAATGAAAAGGCGAATAATAGTAAGTGGTTCGATATTCCTCATATCATATTTTACCATCATCTTCAGATTTCAAGAAATGGGTTACCATGGTGATAACCACTATGGTGGGTGCTACAGATTAATTTGAGGTAAGAATGTAGTGTGCATCAGTCAAACTATATATTACCGTTTTGCCATGCGAAATGTGCCCAATCGCTGCATAAGGAAAATTCATCAGCAAGCAGCAATCCACATATATAATATAGTATATGCATAAATGAAAATTAATGGATTACACTACACTAACCAGTAATAGATGCTTGCCCACCGAGGTTATCATAGAGCTCTTCAACAAAGTCCTTGTAGAATGCAACGATACCTGCCAAACAGTAACAGGGATACCAATGACCTCAGCATTCTTTCATGAGCACCACATAAATTCAGTAATCCCCACAGATCTTGGTGCGCCGCTGACCTGGATTACCGGGGATAAGCAGAACATGAACGGACGGCTCTTTGGCCTTCATCTCGAGAAATTCCGTCGCAAAGCTGCGGTGAAATGCTTGCTTGTAACAACAATAATCAACAGCCCACACCGAAATTCCACTCCAGACAATGCAGATACCTGGAGACCATAGATGTCCTGGCCACGGCTTGCTCCCTCGGCAACGCTGTCAATCTCACTTTCTCCATGGATCCAGCTCCTGACCTCGCGCCGCTGGCCGATCTAAACAACCTGGAACACTAGCAGACGGGAGTATCGTGAGCTCGCCGCTAAGCTGCGCGAAATCGAAGGCGTTCGTCTCCGCCCTTCCTACCTGCGCCCTGCACGAATCAACGGCGCATCGGTACGATCCTGTAGATAAACGCAGAGTAAGATCGCAAATCAGAGTTCGGGGAGACGGGAATCGGCGCTGATTTGGCCGCCATTGACGCTAACTGAAGCGAGGCCATGGGGATTCGACAATTCGAGTAGGGTGGAGCTGCAGTTGCTTACCCATCCAGATGGAGTGGAATTGGTAGGAGAATTTGGGGATTCGCGCCGTCGCTCTCGTCTCCGCGGTCGCCGGCGATGAGACGGCGGCGAGAGCAGCAAGCCGCCGCTCCGCCGGTAGTAGTGAAGCAGCCGCGGTCGTGGTCCACACAGATCTCGGAGCAGATATCAGCCGTTGGATGGAGAACCGACGGACACGATGCGGTTTACGAGACATTATGCATAAGCCCCCCTTGACAATGCGATGGGGCAATTTACATCTTCCTCCCTCGAATTGTTCGTCTTCACAATTTGATTCCAACACCAGTCTCGTCTCGACGGCGGCCGCTACCTCGCCGTCGCCGTCGCCGCCGGCAAGCCGGGATGGGAGACCCTTCGCCGAGTGGAGTGGCGGAGCCGCCGAGAATCCGGCGGCTGGAGGAGTCGGTGGTGAACCGCATCGCGGCGGGGGAGGTGATCCAGCGGCCGTCGGCGGCGGTGAAGGAGCTCATCGAGAACAGCCTCGACGCCGGCGCATCCAGCGTCTCCGTCGCGGTGAAGGACGGCGGCCTCAAGCTCATCCAGGTCTCCGACGACGGCCATGGCATCAGGGTACGTTTCAGTGGTTAACCCCCCAAACCAATCCCCCCTATCTCTTAAACCCTCACCGCCCAATCCTCCATCTCCTAAACCCTCACTTACTGTTAGTCTGTTAGGATTTAGCCATTTAGGAATGGTCTCAGATATTTTTGTCTCTGTAATTTTACAGTTTGAGGATTTACCAATACTATGCGAACGGCATACTACCTCGAAGTTATCTGCGTATGAGGATTTGCAGACCATAAAATCGATGGGGTTCAGAGGGGAGGCTTTGGCTAGTATGACTTATGTTGGTCATGTAACTGTGACAACGATAACAGAAGGCCAATTGCATGGCTACAGGTCAGTCTCTGAACAATTTCAGGCTCAGTGCTTGAAGCTAGAGCTGTTTTTAATTGAGGGCTATTATGTTTTGCATGGCAGAGTTGCTTATAGAGATGGTGTAATGGAGAGTGAGCCTAAGCCTTGTGCTGCGGTCAAAGGAACCCAAGTCATGGTCGGTTAACTGATTGTGAATGAGGTGGCTTTTGCTATATTAGTTGGACTTGCATTTGTTTTTTAACCAAAGAAGGTTCTCTGCAGGTTGAAAATCTATTTTATAACATGGTAGCCCGCAAGAAAACATTGCAAAACTCTAATGATGACTACCCCAAGATTGTAGACTTCATCAGTCGGTTTGCAGTCCATCACATCAACGTGACCTTCTCTTGCAGAAAGGTGAATACATTGTCTTGTGTGATCTCATTGACTTAAAGAGGTTGACATTTTCCTCCTATTATGTCACAGCATGGAGCCAATAGAGCAGATGTTCATAGCGCGAGTACATCCTCAAGGTTAGATGCTATCAGGAGTGTCTATGGGGCTTCTGTCGTTCGTGATCTGATAGCAATAAAGGTTTCATATGAGGATGCTGCAGATGCAAACTTCAAGATGGATGGTTACATCTCAAATGCAAATTATGTGGCAAAGAAGATTACAATGATTCTTTTCATAAATGGTACGAAAGATAGTTCTCATCCACTGGAATACACACATCTCAGGATGCTAATGATTTAATATGAACATAAGAACTTATGTGCATTATTGATGCCCATGTAGATAATGTGTGCTATATATTACGGTTAGATTCCGTTCATTTAAATCGAAGAATATGGTTAATTTCTAGGGGATAAATTGATATACTCATTAATACGAAACTTCAAAAATCCCCCCAAATCTATGGTTAACCATAGTTTACAGCTCTTCTTTATTTCAGTCACACATGTTTCAGTGCTTTGGCAATTAATTGTATTTATGTTTCAGATAGACTTGTAGACTGCACTGCTTTAAAAAGAGCTATTGAATTTGTGTATTCTGCAACATTGCCTCAAGCATCCAAACCCTTCATATACATGTCTATCAATCTTCCACCAGAACATGTGGATGTTAATATACACCCAACTAAGAAAGAGGTATGTTCTGACCCACGTCCTTGCAGGAATTTTTCAAGAGGCACACTTCTAATTATTCTTTTAGATTTTGAAAACTTCACAATTTTCCAATGAGAACGATAAGTTGTCTTTTTGATGGCCCCTTTGTTCTTGCAGGTTAGCCTTTTGAATCAAGACCGTATTATTGAAACAATAAGAAATACTATTGAGGAAAAACTGATGAATTGTAATACTACTAGGATATTCCAAACTCAGGTAATTCAGGTTTATTTAACACTCTATATCTGCATTTGTAATACATAAATCATGTATATTCCTTTGATGTTTTTATATTAATAAAACTAGAATGCTGTGGCAATTGAGGGGTGATAAATTATTAAATGTTCTTACGGTTACTTCCCTTCTGGTGTGTTTTGCTGTTCTATCCAAATTTCATGAGTGCATTAACTTTTAAACATTCATAAATACATGAGGAAGCTATGCTGGAATAATGAAAGTCATGTGCCAGTTTTCATCAAAACTTACTTTCTAGGAAGAAAAGGACCTGTCACTTCATGAAAAAAGAAGAAGAAGAAAAACTTAGATTGAGTAAAGATTATCTTGTTTTCATGAAATGGTCTGGTGTGTTCAGTGACGTTTGTATCATTGTATGCAGGCATAATGTATTTTTTAATCTTTGATACATGTATGTTTATAATACTATGTAACTCCAGTGCAGAATATAATCTGTGAATAAAAACATTACTTGCGTACTATGAACTTGTAGCATTAAGTCAAATAATTGAATTGCAGATAAACTTTAGTGATCTGTATCATAAAAAAAATATTTACATATGCATTTTTCAGATGGTGCAAACTTTGTTCTCATTAATGATGTTCCATATATATTTCAGGCATTAAACTTCTCAGGGATTGCTCAAGCTAACACACAAAAGAATAAGGTTTCTGAGGTCAGCATGGGTTCTGGTATGTAAAATCTTTTCAACATTAGTGTTGAGTATATTATTCTATGTCAAATCCTTTTTTGGGCTACAGTGTTGTAAGAAATATGGCATGTCGTGTACTACTAGCACATTAGTTGACAGTGGATATTCAACTATCAAGTTAGTAGTCCACCTCCTCACCCTGCCATCTCGTACTGCAGGAATGAAATCTCAAAAAACTCCTGTGAGCCAAATGGTCAGAACAGATCCACGCAATCCATCTGGAAG
>CM002476.1:32115273-32223526 GCA_000325765.3 Leersia perrieri
ATTACCTACACTGATTTAAACTTGGACTTGTATTCTGAAAGTAACTATTTTTTCTTAGGTTATACTACTATTTTTATTTATCTCTTAATTTCAGTCCCAACTCCCAAGAGCTGTTGCTTCATGGAATACTTTGTTTGAATTCTACACTAGTTCTTTCAATTCTGGCAATCTTTATTTTTTGTAATTACTGTCATGTAACAGGTTACTTGGGAAAACGAGAAAGAGTGCTTCAGAACAGTAGCTGCTGCCATCGGAAACTTCTATGCACTACATCCTCCAATCCTTCCAAATCCATCTGGGAAAGGCATTCATTTATACAAGAAAAATAGAGAATGCATGGCTGATGAACATGCTCAGAATGATCTAACATCAGGTGAGCTTGTTCGAATTTGAATTTTAGAACCATTGAAGTGTGTACAAAATTTCTTCTCTGTTTGAACCTCTGCTTTTCCCTTAGGGTTGTTTCTCAAGCCGGGTCAATGAAATATGTGACCTAAGCTCAAAAAAAAAAAGTGTGAACAGAACAGATATGCCTGGTTGTAACCTTAGTAGACGAGTGAACCCAGATTTTCGCCCACTAAGATAGCATGGCATGGAGCTTGATGACATATCCAACAAAATTCCATTGCTTGTGATGCTACAGCTAGATATTCATGGTCAATTGTAGCATTGAATATTTGAATGCATGTGTTTTTTTGCTCAGAGTTAACTGATGGTTCTAAACATACATTGCACTACAGATGAAAATGACATTGATCAAGAACTACTTGCGGAAGCAGAAACAGCATGGGCACAACGAGAGTGGACCATTCAGCATGTCTTGTTTCCTTCCATGAGACTTTTCTTCAAGCCCCCGAAGTCAATGGCAACAGATGGAACATTTGTGCAGGTTCTTTCTGATCTTTAGTAAACATATGTGCTTCTAGTTTTCGAATTAGAAATAGATATAGCTTAACCACTGAAACTGTACTCTTTATGAAAGCTCATTCGTGCATCCTAATTATCTTAAAATGCTTATATACTAGTTTACGCTTACTCTTCCAGGCATTGGCATTATATTATTAAAAAAATCCAATGGTGCTGTATATTATCTGATAGGAATTAAATTGGAAAATTCATTTAACTTTAGGATAGCTGCTCGAAAAGAATAAATGATCTTTTGGAAGTAGCAATTTCTTGAACTCTGGCCACATACTCGTGGCAATATTTTGAGAAGATCATCTAGTTTTATGTAGTCAGTTAAAAATATATAAAAAAACTTTGATATGAATTGAAGTGACATGAAGGATTGCAAACTGATGATGAGTTGATAATAGCTTTAAATTCTGACTTTTGGTTTTGAACTTATTATGCAGGTTGCTTCCCTGGAGAAACTCTACAAGATTTTTGAAAGGTGTTAGCTCTTAAGTGAGAAGACGAAGGCAGAGTGAGATCTTGATGGAATGTTTTGAAATGTGTATAGTTTCACTGTATTATATACTTTGGTAGTGTCTGTAAAGTTAGTGATGCGAGCAATTGTATATTGTTGTTCAACATTTCGCATGCTATCAAGTGATCTTCCTTAGCTCTTCTGTTTTGTTTGACTATGTGATGCAATTTTATCCGGATAAAAGTACCATCCAGGTCGATAAGAATGTGCGCATTGTACACTTGTACCGAATTTTATTAACGAAAACGCAAGGGGTTAGTTTTCCAGGTTCAAATCGGACCTTAGTACTACATTATCGTTGTGTTCCGTTCGTAACATTGTTAATCCAATCTCTTCGAAGTTAATTTTTTTAACAACTCTCTTCTAGTGGCAATGCCTAGCAAACTTGTCATATTATAAAGTACCTTTGGATCTAGCCTGTAGACACTATTTTCACAATTATGATATGGATACTAATAGATCTGATTATCTGAACATGTAATTCTAAGAGTAGTTGTCTACAGTGAATATATTATATCCAGATTTGATCATCAAATTATTTTTCCAAGAGTACCTGCAAAACTTTTGTAAAACTTCTGTAAAATTCAAGAGCTTGCAAAGGCGCGAACTCTTTCTAAGCAAAAATCCAAGCAAAAATAAAAAAACCCAGGCCCACCCACGAAGTTATTTTGAGTCGCTGCAGGTGGGCCCAACAAGCTTTGGGCCCAAGCTGATAGACAAACCCAACCAGCCATCTGGCATTTATCTCCTCTCCCCTGACCAGTGACGAACCCGGACCAAAACCCTAGCCCCAAACCCAACTCCGCCGCCGCCGCCGGAGACGATGGCGAAGCCGCGCCGCCGCCGCTCCGCCTCGCGCTCCTCCTCTCGCTCGCCGTCCCGCTCCGCCTCCTCCGGCTCCAGCTCGTCCCGCTCCCGCTCCCGCTCCTTCTCGTCGTCGTCCTCGTCCCCCTCACGCGGCCGCTCCCCTCCCGCTGCCAAGGGCAGGTCCGTGAGACTCCACCTCCCCTCTGTACCATCTAACTGCATATTCTAGATTTGTTTTTTTTTCTGCCGTGCATCGTTCAGAGTTGCGGGGGTTTCGAGTTGGTTGTAGTTTTCGAATGCTCGTCGCTAGTGCTTATTTTGGGATGGTTTAGGTTTTGGATTTTTAGGCTGGTGTTGTACCGTGCAACCGATTTGTGACATCAAGTACATGAGTGTTTACTTTCTAGGATTTTGAAAATACCTTAGATTTACTATTCCCTGTGACACCTTTTGTTGAAATCACAAGCCCAATAGTTTGTGTTATTTCCTAGACTTAGTTGTACAGTTGAAGAGAGTAGGAAATTTATTTAGACCTAATTTTCTAGGAACATATTGCAATAGGAATATGCACATGGTATTGATTCTGTTATGTATGCTTTAAACAATATAGGCGTTGTTTAACCACGTAAGAGTAGCTTTGTCTTGATTTCCGCCGTATCCAGACATTATGAAGCCATGTCTCCCAAGACTATGAGCAGCTATTATGAAACTAAATGAATATTTTATTTCAGTGACAGTACCAGCTCAGTCCCCTCTGTAGGCTTGCGCTAATACATATGAAACATATCTTTCTGAAATTCAGAGGCACAGTATCTTCTGATATGTGAATTCATTTCGCTTCATGTTTTTCATTCTTTTCATTTCTGCTTTCATTTTCTTTAATTGTTGTTATTTTGATTCCAGTAAAAGGTGCATTAGGTGCTTGTGGACTTGTGGTACCTTATATGCATGCTGCTTTCATTAACCTTGATCATTGGTGGTTTCAATTTAATTCTTCTCATATCTGTTCTCCCTCACTTACATATATGTGATATTATTGTGCAGTTCACCTGGAGCACGGAGAGGTCGATCACCTTCACCCCCTGCAAAAAGAGGATCACCATCAAAGAAAGGCCGTTCACCATCACCACCACCTAAAAAGGCTTCACCTCCTAGGTACCATTATAAGCTTTATGTTTTTTTTCCCCTTTTTGATTGATACCGCTTTAATGCTTATATCTTAAGCATGCTGTTTGAAGTTTGAACTTGTTAATGTTTTATCTGACTTGATTCAGCAACAGTTATACTATGCATAGAATGTTAGTTGTTGGTCCCATAATGTCTATTGTGTTTTGAGCTCTAAACTCTTTAGTTAACAAACTACAAATAGCTGTAGCTTCTGATACCATTTTATTTAGCTTCTATGTTGTTACATACTCTTCAATTTTTGATTGTGATGTATTGTCCCTCTTCTTTTTTTGGGTAAAAATAAGCCTTATATTGAAACAGACGACATTGCAACATGTGTTGTTATCTCTCCCTCTTCAGCCTACAATATTGAGTATTGGTTTTATCTATTTTCAGGAAAACATCTCCTGCTCCTGAATCAGTTGTTCTCCACATTGATCGTTTGTCCAGGAATGTCAATGAAGCTCATTTGAAAGAGATATTTGGTGAGTTGGTCCTGATATTTGCATGTGAAAAATCCTGCTTGTAGTTTTGTGTCAATGTGATTTATGTTGGAAGCTTGATACATTAGAATTTGGGTTATTACTCTTCATTTGAATGCAAATTTAATTTTGTTTGCATAAAGATATGTATTCCTTTTCCGATATTTAATTGAGCCAAGCTAACTCATGTGCTTACAAACTCCATTATAACTGTTGGCATTCTGCATTTTGTATGTTTTTAAATATCTAATGCATCCAGTTTTAAGGTTGGTCAAGTGCTAAATAACATTGTTCTTTCTGCTGGTAGATTTGCCTCATTGTTAGATTTACCTTATCTCAGTAGTTTGTGCTGCTAGGTTATTCCCCTCCTGGACCAGAAAGTCATCCTTGGGCAGGGTGGTAACCACAGTTGAATTCCTTAGTGACCTCACGATATTTAGAGATGCACTTTTACAGTAGCTGCATGACCATTATAACAGTTGAATTCATTAATAACCTCAGGATAATTAGAGATGTACTTTCAAAATAACTGCATGACCATTATTAGACNGTTGAATTCATTAATAACCTCAGGATAATTAGAGATGTACTTTCAAAATAACTGCATGACCATTATTAGACTGTACTGCTGCATGATATCATGGTTGGCTGCTTGCAGAAACAAAGCATGGAACCATTGTTATGTTTTTCAGTTATTCTGTATGAACACCAGAAATATAATGTGCTGATTAGCCTTTAACTTTTTCAGGAAACTTTGGTGAGGTGGTTAATGTGGAGCTATCCATGGACCGAATGGTAAGTGAATGTGCTGCATTTCATTCACATTACCTGAGGAACCTCCTGTTGACTCTTTGTTTTCTCATTTAGGTTAACCTTCCTCGTGGCTATGGATATATTGAGTTCAAGAAGAGAACTGATGCTGAGAAAGCTCTTCTTTACATGGATGGTGTATGTGTTCTGCCCAGCCTATGTTTTTGTTTGGTTTATTTGACGAGTAAGTGATCACTGACTTCAGTGCTGAAACATGTGCAGGGCCAAATTGATGGAAATGTTGTTAAGTTGAGATTCACACTTGCACCTCGTCAAAGGGCTCCTTCACCTATGAAAGCACCTCCTCCTCCTCCTCCAAAAAGAGATGTTCCTAATGATAAAGGTGCTACTAGTGCTGAAAAGGATGCGCAACAGCGCAGGGAACGTAAGCTTCTGAAGCTGTACATGGCTTTAGTTTTGTCAGATGGTGTAGTATTATAGCCTGGTATTCTAGTTCTTTCTTAGGCACTTGCATCTGCTGTTTTTTGCTTTTGCTCAATCTAGATTTGATTTGTAGGTCCATGTTGTAGACCTACATGTTGTAGTTTTCATGATTTAATCACATATTTCCCTGTCAACAGCATCCCCATGAAGGAAGCCAGCTTCACCTCCATGCAAGAGGACTCCTCCAAACTGAAGGGTTGAATCATCCAGGCGTCAACCTGATCCCTCTCCTAGGCGACGTCCTGATTCTTCACCTATTCGTCATCAAGCAGATCCTTCGCCTGTCAGGCGTGGCGACACACCTCGTCGCAGACCCGTATCTCCAGTTAGAAGACGTTCTCTCTCTCCGCCACCTAGAAGGATGCGGTGAGTAATGTGTCTATTACTTTCATATATGTCTTTGGTATTGTGACTGGAATTCCTGACACTATTCTCACAACAGTCCTTCACCTAGGAGGCCTCGTGGCAGCCTATCCCCGCGCAGACGCTCCCCTGTGTCCTTTAGACGGCGGTGGGTCACTTTAAGCTTGGCTCCTGTCAATAATTTTGTTGCAATGTGCCTGTCTCATTCAGTAATATAATATACTATATATACATTGAAACTTACATACATATGCATCTACCATCCTTTTTTATGTTTTGTCTGAAAAGTGTGTTGGAGTCCTTTTCCTCATTTTGAACCGTTACCATTGTGCTAATTATTAATTTTTCTTTTCTCCAGGTCACCACCACCTCCAAGGCGACCAAGAAGCCCTCCAAGAAGGCCACCACCTCCACGTCGGCGTAGTCGTTCTCCTCCGCCTCGTCGTCCCCCTCACTCATGGTCCAGATCAATTTCTCCTCGAAGGTAATAAAACTCGCATACATATTTGCACGCACATTGCCTCTAAAATCTTCATTAGATGTCTCTTCGATACTGTATTCTAATTCTCTACAGTAGCAGGCGAGGACCTCCAGGGAGGCGTGGAAGGTCTGATTCATCGTATTCTAGATCACCCAGTCCTCCAAGAAGGGCAAGTGTGGCACCTGTTGTGTTATTTGTAGATTTGGTTAGAAAATGTTTTCTCCCACTGTCCCAAACACGTATCAAGTTTTTTACATGGTCTCCAACATAGAACTTTGACTAATTTTGTTCATGATATATTTTCAGCAACTACACAATTAGCATATTGGTAGTTTTTATTATTAGACAAAAGTTTCAAAGGTGGGCTTTCCTTAAAATCATGATGCCTTATATTTTGTATTGGATAGAGTTTTATGTAATGTCTGTTTCTACTGTTGGTTGTGCAATAATGGAATACTTACTACTAGTTAAATGTGCTTGACACAGAATGTGGTTTGATGCTGATATTTTTCTTTCTTTAACAGGGACCGAGAAGGGTATCAAGGAGCCGCAGCCCCCCAAGGTATTTTCATTTATCTATTGTTACTTTTCTTACGTTTGGTGATGTTTCCAGATATTCCAATGTGATCGATAGCTAAGATGTGCTTGTTATAAAATGCCAACATTTTTCAGGCGTAGAGGAAGAAGCATCTCTAGTGACAGCCGGAGCAGCAGCTCACCTTCCCCAAAGCGCAGGTAGAACTCCCGGCATTGTGTTCCTGGCAGGTAAAACTTCTTTTATTTCTTGACTATCACTATCGTTTGCCTGTGCTTGTGTCTTGCTGAGAGCTCAAGCGGTTGGTTTTGAGGGGATGAAGAGAACTCTACTTAAAAGCTACTAATGGAACTATCAGTGGAATCTAGCCAGTTATCTGTAGTTCTGTGCGCAGACCTGGTTATGTAGCTTACCTGTACTGAAAGTATTTTCTGTTCTAAACTTCATTCAGCAGCCCGGACCTGAACGTGCTGTGTGTTCTTAATACCGTTATCGTTGAAAATTGTTCCGACTTATGTTTTGATCAGTGATGGTCGATTTCTTATTTAGTGTATGATCAGGTATTTGATTTAGGAGTGAATTAGTTTGTGTGCGACTGTGACTATGCACTACGGAAATGGTGTCAGTAGCTCTAATGCACTACGGAAACAATCCATATAAAAAAGGCTACACAATCAATCATATTATATTTTCTAGAAAAGGATACTGTACAAACATGAATATATCAAATAATCGTATACCAACAAAGCATCAGTAAGATGCACCTCAAACAAGATAACCAAATGGAACGGCATAAATACACACGCTACTAAACACAGGCAAGTCACAAGTGCTAGGTAGATTTCAGGGCTAATGGTGATGGCCATGCTTCTTTGCTTCCTTCTTCTTGTGATGCTCGTGGATGGCGAGGCATATACTGCCGGCGGCGACGGTAGCGGCAATCTCCTCCTTCACCCTGTGCGACTTCGCATTCTCCGGTTCCTTCTTCGCCCTGTGTTTCTCGTGCTGCAATTACACGCGTACGCCATCAGATTACAAGTTAGAATTGGCAGTAGATTTATTACAAGTTAGAATTATTTTGGATTTATTATTTCTCCGGTTCCTTCTTCGCCTCATTGTCCATAGATATAAATGTTTCTAGCTATGAATTTAGACATACATATTTATAGCTATGAATCTAAACGCACATATATATTATAGTTTCGTAGCCAGAAATGCTTGTACTTATGGACGCGAGTAGTATGTTACCATGGCGTATGCTCCAGCAGCGGCGGTGCCGAGCTTGGCGAGCTGCTCCATGTGCTTGTGGTGCTTTTCCTCTTTGCGGTGGTCGCCGGTCGCCGCAGTATTGTCGTTTTTGTGATGGTGCCCCATTGCCACTCTCGAGTCTCTTTTAGCTTCCTAGTTTGTGACCAGTGAAGTTTATAGGATGTAAAGTGACGTGCTGTGATGCGATGATGAAAATTTTTTGGTGATGGAAGCCATGCTTTGCTTGTGCTTATATAATGCTTTTCATGCCAACGCGTACAGGTGAGAACACGGCCCGTCGGCCTGCAAAATAACTTGAAACCTGACAAGTACTTTGTTTTTTTTTTGTTGGCTACTGTTATTGTAGACGCGATCAAGTGATTTTGGGCACATAACGTATAGTACGCTGTCCGGGTACGAAGGCGTCAGGAAGCTACATATACGCCGTAACTCGTTAATACGTGTGGCTCTGTATTGATCTCCCAGCCATCGATCGATCATTCGAAAGGGAAAATTTCCAAGACTCGATTGAAAGTGACACCCTGTATAAAATATATCAATTTATTAATGAGATCAGATTTTTTCGGTAGATGCTTAACCGCGTCGAGCAGCCGATTTCCTACCAAGAAAAAGTTTCTTTTCCACCAGGTAGTTATACCTGTCAACATTTGATTGAAGTTTCAGCCTTCATGCACCTGAGAGCTACTACAGTCCAGGCAATATAGAGACAACAAAACTAATCTTCCTGTAACTTTCGAATCCTATTGGACGATAATTCACAATGAAGCAACAAAACTAATCCACCCATCCACACGGTCGGCTGCCCTGCCCAACACTTAAGAGATCATTTCAACGTCATAATTTGCCTTCAAGCAATTAATCTACGCGCCTTCCCAGCACCTATAGATACTCATCTTAACCCCCCGGCAAAATCTCATCTCATCCAACACAAGACAAAACAACACACCAGCAGCATGTCGTCTGGATAAAAATATACAAGGCATTAATTAGAATATCCTGACGATGTAGTGCCTGTTCAATTATCCCTCCAATCCATCCTTCAACATGAATCAATTAAGCAATCATGAATTCAGCAATTTTCCTGATCAACTGAACCTCCGTGTCTCTCTTTTGAGTTACCCATTCTGTGTTGCGGACTGCACCAAAATATTAGGAAGAAGCAAGGTCACAAGCAATGCGACTCAATACAAGCCAAAGGAAAAGAATCAAATGCGGATAACTAGTTTAATTGTGCTTACCTCCAATCTTTTTCATTGCGCTAGACAGTTTCTCTTGCAGTGAACTCGGTAGTGTTTCCTTCTGCTTCATTCCTATGTCGCGAAGTGCACCTGAATATTGAAAAAAAAAAGGCAAAGCCACAAGCCAACTCATTCCAGGCCAGATGAAAAGAACCAAATACGGTTAACTTGTTCAAATGTGTTTACCTTGAATCTTTTCGGTCATGGTCAGCATTTTTACCTTCTCCATCAATTGGCTCTGTAGCCGACTACACCCCAAAGAAGAAAGAAAATGTAAGTACTCCACCTGAACTTCTGGTAGACGGTTCAGAAGTGGTAACTTCAACTAGAAGGTCTGAAGAGACATATTGTTTCTCTTAATACAATGATGTGCAAAGCTTTTGCGTATCCAAAAAAAAAGAAGAAGAAGGAACATATATCTAACCTTTGGATGGCATTCTTTCCGAAATACGAGGTAACCTGGCTGGGGATGAAGTATTCGCCGCGATAGATCCTCCTATAGGACATGCGAAACGAAAATCCTTGTAACTCTTCATTTTCTTCTTCCTCCTCCTCCTCTTGGATATAGAGGGAGGGCCATGACCGCCGCACTTTCCTTTTCATGTCCATCTAAATGGTCCAGTACATGGGCTCACCGTCGAACTCGAGCATGATTAGAAAGGAAACGACACCTGGATGGACCAAGCTCACCACAGGAAAACGTGGCAACACACCACCCATGTTTCGTAAACGACAACAATCCCAGAACTCATCTGATTCCAGCTTAAAATCCATCTCCTAAATGTTCTGATGGATGTTGGTCAGAGTCCATGCCGTGATGGTGAAATTACCCGTGTTGTTTTTGCCTGATGCAGTGGTAATGCATACCATCTTAAGAATACTACTGCTTCTTCTGCTGTTGTTGCTGTTACCTGATGTAACGCAAATTGATCGATATGGGGTGATAGTATCAGCAACCATGCGTCTGACATTCCTAATCTGTTTAGGCAGCGGGATGAATCTGAATTCATCGCGATCGTCAGAGTTGAGGATGCTGAGCATATCGACGACGAGCAATCCCTCGCAGTAGTCAACCCAGCAGAGGAATCCGTCGTCCAATCTCCAATGTCGAGACGCGGATTGCCATGATTGGATCGACGACGCATGTGAAGTTGCTTGATTCTCCATTGCAATTGTTGCTGTTGCTGTTGTTGTTTTCGCACGAAGCAGAGCTCCGCCGTCGTGCCCAGACGGTAGGTGAGCTCAGCCACCGTGAAATTCCCCTTCGAATTGCAGAGGATGCCGACGTCACGGTCGCCCATGGTGCGCTGCCGCTAGTAACAGTAGGGCCTAAACAGCTCATCGACGGTGATTCCGCCGCCGATGAAGCAAGGCGGCAGCCGCGTGAGCGACGGCGGCGCCGGCGGCGTAGACGAAGTAGTCGAGCGGGTAGTTTCCGGCGACGCTGTCGCAGTTGAAGTCACCGGCGAAGGGGACGTAGGCGGCGAAGAGGATGCGGCCGCGGTGGGCAGCGAGGAGTTTGGGGTACCTTACACGGGAGATGTCCGGCCATGTCGCGGGGACGTGGAGGTAGAGGCGGGAGATCGCCGGCGTGGCGGCGGCGCGGAGGGAGGCGCGGATTGGGAATCCGGTGCAGGTGGTGCATAGATTCGACGCCGTGATGTCATCCTCGTCGTCGTCGTCCTTGTGCTGCATCGTGGTGCAGTGGACGTAGCGGTCGAGGATTATCCAGTCGAGCGGATCATCCACCTCCGGCGACGACGCCATGTCGCCGGAGTTTGAGGGCCTATTAAGATTGTTACCCTAACATTTACTGGTAATGCTAAAATTTAGACAAGTTTTGGTATTAACAATTTATTGGTAGGCAGAGTATTGTTTGTATTTGGTTGGTACCAATATAGAGTCTATGGTAAGGAATATTCTATAATGATACCAAATTTAGCTCGGCAACGATAACACATCCCCTGCAATGTTGATGCTTTGGTGTTGCTTTTGCCACAAGTTTGGCGTCGACGCTCTGCGTTAGGCTCCGCTGTGGGGGTTTTTAGTTGCTAGGTTGGTTGTGGTGTGCCGTTTTTCGTGCACCGTGTAGGGGTTTTAGCCAGTTTTCTATAATTAACCGTGCATCTGTACGGTTTTTGAACCCGGTTTTCCTTATATACTGGGTCAATTCTCTTCTTCAGGAACTAAGTTCCTCCTCGGTTTCAAAATAATAATAATAATAAAGTGGCTTTAATATCAATACAAATGTTTTTTTTGAGAGAATATCAATACAAGGTAGGACAAGTTTTGGCAGCGAGAAGTAGGGATTTGATCGATTGATTAAACGAATTAGTGACGTCCGACTCGATCAGCATCAGGCAGACAGGAGGCCCACGGTCCAGGCAAGCGCGTATGTTCCCATGGGCCTGCGTAATCCGGCCCGGCCCGTTTAATTTAGCCATCCATGACCGATGTCCTGCGGCCCAGGAGAGAAAGAAGGCAAAGCATTATTACAATCAATTCTCCGGTCATGCTTGGAAAAGGCAAACTATCAAGTTTCTTAAAAAAAAAGAGAGAGAGAGGGCAAACTATCAAGATAAGCGCAGTGCATATACGTCATCGTGTATTGCATTGAGACAAATTCTTTCCAGAGGAATGAGATGCATGTGTTTATACCAAGGACTAAGCAAATTGGTTACCCTTATTATTCACAAGTCATGTGTACACGGATAGAAATAAAAATTTTCGTTCTCTTTATTATGCACTATCTTCAATTTTCTGAAGAAGATCACACCATACGACGCACATCAAATAAACCGAACTATTCTTATAGTATATTCAGTAAACAAAAAGATTATAACAAAAAAATTAATAAGATCAGATTTTTTTTTCTCGATGCTTAACCGCGTTGAGCCGCCGATTTCCGAAGAAGGAAGAGTTCATTTTCCACCAGGCAGTAGTTATACCTGTCACATTTTGTGATTGACGTTTCAGCCGTCATGACTCATGCACCTGAGATCCAGGCAATATAGAGACAAACAAGCTAATGCAATAGTAGTATTTCTTCTACTCCTCCGTCTCAATATTGCCATTTTTTTATGTAATTAAGATTTGGGTGAAGAAGAGTTGTGATTGTTTGAGAGAAGAAGGTAGGTGAGAAAATTAAATAATATACAATTTAGATTGGTGAGATGTGTTAAGTGGGTGTAGAAGTAGTTATATTTTAAGAATTATTTAGATAGTTGTATTTTCAGACGGGAAAGTACTATTTACGTATGATACGTTATTAACTTTTTTATATAAGTTCGGATGTTTGTTTTATTAAAAAAATTATTAAATATGAAAAAAAATACTATGCTTATAGTATATTTAATAAAGAAATAGATTATATCAAAATAATTAACAACTCATTAGTTTTTTTAGTAAGAAAATGTTTGTAAAAAAAATAACGGTGTGATATATAAATGGAAGAGGGAGTACGTTTTGTACGACCGATCCTTCCTAAACATTATCTAAAAAAAAATCCTTCCTATAACCTTCGAATCCTATTGGACGATTCGCCATGAAGCAACCAACTAATCCACCCATCCACATGGTCGGCTGCCTTACCCGCGTAAGTGAAAATTAAACACACATAATTAATCTACGCGTCTTCCAGCTCCTATATATACTCATCTTAACCCCCGGCAAAATCTCATCTCATCCAACACAAGTACACAACACATCAGCAGCTAGTTAGCCACATCGCTTGATCGATCTCCTCCTGCTTAATCAGCTAGATTTCATCACTCTTGATCAGATTTGTTTTATATATTAATCAAGATGTTTGGCCACCACAAGAACGAGAAGGCATCAGCAGCCGAGGCGGCGGCGCCGCCCAAGACCGCCGGCGACTACCGCAAGGAGGAGAAACACCACAAGCACATGGAGCAGCTCGGCAAGCTCGGCGCCGTCGCCGCCGGAGCATACGCCACGGTAATGTATATTGTGATATTATCTTCGTTTTAATGTAATATATTTTGATTTTCGCTTTTAACTTTTGATCATTCGTATTATTCAAAAAATTTGTGCGAATATAATTGCAGCACGAGAAGAAGCAGGCGAAGAAGGACCCGGAGCACGCGAAGTCGCACAAGACGAAGGAAGGGATTGCTGCCGCCGTCGCCATCGGCAGCGCCGGATTCGCCTTCCACGAGCACCATGAGAAGAAGGAAGCCAAGAAGCACCACCGCCATGCCCCCCACCACTAATTCATTAATTCGTTCATTCATTTCTAGCTTCATCGTCTTGTGTATATACGAGATATACCATTGTACCACTGTGCTACTATAATACTCCCTCTGTTTATTTTTATTTGACGTTGGAACTCAAATAAAGATGGAGGGAGGAAGTATGATTCATCCGTATTTGCATTTGTTTATCTGTTTTGTCTGTCATTGCTGATGAGTACGTAGCTCTCGTGCTTATACTACTATATGCATGTACAAATTAAATAAAAGAATATCATGTGTTCTCCTTGTGAAAGTTCTCTAAAAAAATGTTCTCCTTTTAATATGGGATTACACGGTCCTTACGTAAGGGCCCGCCCATTTATCCCACCTTCAGGTAAAATCCATTTAAAACATAAATGATTATGGTAAGAGATTTTTACTATATCATATCATAAGATCAGTTGTCTTGGCTATCGACACTTCTCCAAATCCAAAAGACAGATGAGATTCTAGGATTATCTTTTGGGTCAAAGACTTGTTCCCACGATTTATTTATAACAAGTTGCAATGTCATGAGCACATTAGAAACGTAAGTCCTAATTTGGCCTAACTTATCGTGCAAACAAAAAAATTATCACATAATTGAAACTGGCATATATATTATGCATCTGCAGTGCATTATAAATTATTTTTTGGCCCCACCATATCTATCATATAGGTACAAAGATATAGACGAAAATGGTCATGCATGTATCCAAAACAACCTTAAAAAACGAAAGCGACACTAGTAGCAATGCAAGTGGTGGAGGGCGGCAGCGGCAAAGCAACCAGCGGCGACGGAGGAGAAAGACGGAGATGTCGTTGTCGTCGTCGCTGTTCTCGTCGCCGAACGCATTCTACCTCCACCTCCTATGTGACAGTGCCTCGCTATGCCACGCTGTTGTCGTCCACACCCACATCGCCCAGGCACACCCGGCCGCCTCCCTCTTCCTCTGCAACACTCTCCTTGCCGCCTACTGCCGCCATCATGGGTGTTCTCTCCATGCATGCCGCCTACTCAATGATGCCCTCCTTCAACCTCCTCATCAACACCTACTTGTCACCATATACTGAGGATGGGGTTTGACGTTATCGTCGCCAAGGCTAGAGCCAAAGCCAGAGAAGGAGAAGACACAGTCATCACGGTAAACGCCGTCGCCGTTAGATCTTAACCGTGGAGTTCGTTAAGATAATACGACGCCCTTAAGATCTAACGACACGGAACTGGAATGTGTCGCAACCATTGGATCTCGATCATGCGGCCCGGGCAAGCGTTGCCTATTAGTACAAAAAAGTGCACACACACTGGATAGATTTTGCAAACCTATAAACTTTACTCAATTTATGTATTCAATCACAAACTAGATAGCCAAAGAGAGCACATGTTGTGATGCAATGATGAAATTGTGGTGATTCATGTGATGCGATGATGAAATTGTGGTGATGGATGTGATTAGGTTTGGCACTGTGTTGTGAGAGCAAAACGCCCCCGCCTAATTATTCCCCTGGCCACGGCCCTAAAGTAGAGGTCGAGATGGAATCAACCCTAGCCTGGTCTTATGGGGCCCGTCATCCGACCAAAGCTGGCCTTTATTGCCCAACATTACAGTTGATGGTGCGACAATTGAGTCTTCGAGACTGTTAGGGAGGCAATAATCCTGGCGGCATGATGCAAAGAAAGGAGGAGCGGTCCGGTTTCTTAGGAGACGAGCAAGGCGCCACCACTCATTTGGCGCTTCGCGTGGTATGGGTGGAGAAGGAGACCTGCGTGACAGCAAGCTAATTGATGGGGATTTTCAATAGGGGCTATCGTATGTGCGATGACTGGTGGGGATATGTTTTGTTGTTTGTTTAGATATGACTGAGGTTGGCTTAGTGCCTCTGTGGGTTTACTAGGTCTAGAAATGGGAGGGGTCCACCCCAAATCTCCCGTGGGTGGAAAATTGGCCGATCCCCGTTTTCAGCAAGGGAATTGACAAGTGTACATGTGTGCCATTATGAATGTGGCAATGCTCTAAAAAAATAATTTGTATAGAGGATTATGAAATTAGTATTTGTATAATTAAGCTAAGTAAACTGTGTATTAGTCTCCTCGATTCATTTAGGCCCCCTCCACGTGAACTTACCTTGCTAATCCTTATATTGTGCTTGCCGTCGCGTATGTGCAAAATAACTTGAAACTAACAAGTATTTTTTTTCTTTAATTTTCTGATGCACGCGTTTTTATTATTTGTTGACTCTTGTTATCGTAGATGCCATCAAGTGATTTTGCCATTTTGGGAACGCAACACTTATAGTGCGCTGGCCGGGAACGAAGGAAGCAGGAAATTAAGCTACATATATGTAAACCGTACACGTACGTGTGGCTTTGTTTCGATGGCCCAGCCATCGATCGATCATCAACGAAAGGGACAATTTTGTATTTTAAGACTCGATTGAAAGCGACACCTTTGTGTATATACATCAATTATAACTAATGAGATCAGAATTTTTCTGTGGGATGCTTAACCGCGTCGAGCCGCCGATTTCCTACCAAGAAAGAGTTTCTTTTCCATCAGGTAGTTTAGTAGTTACACACTTATACCTGTCACATTTTGTGATAGACGTTTCAGCCGTCATGCACCTGAGAGCTACATACAGTACAGGTAATATAGCTAGAGAGAAACAGACTAATGCCTAATGCACGATCCTTCCTGTAACCTTCGATCCCATTAGTTGGACGATAATTCACTACGAAGCGACCAACTAATCCACACGGTCGGCAGCTGACTTGCCCGTGAGTGAAAATTAAACACACGGTAGAGATCATTTTAACGCATACGTAATTAATCTACGCGCCTTCCAGATCCTATATATACTCATCTTAACCCCCGGCAAAATCTCATCTCATCCAACACAACAAACACAGCACATCAGCAGCTAGTTAGCTACATCGATCGATCTCCTGCTTGATTAGCTAGATTTCGATCATCTCTTGATCGGATTTGTTTAATTAATCAAGATGTTTGGCCACCACAAGAACGAGAAGCCGGCAGCAGCCGAGGCGGCGCCCAAGACCGCCGGCGACTATCGTAAGGAGGAGAAGCACCACAAGCACATGGAGCAGCTCGGCAAGCTCGGCGCCGCTGCCGCCGGAGCATACGCCATGGTAATATACACTGTAACATTATTTTTTATCAACATAAGGAGGCTAGCTTTATTTTATGAGAACAACTATACAACATGATTCCGTTCGAGAACGGGATAGGTGAAACCTCTTTTTTTTTTTTAAGATAATGAGGTGAAACCTTATGTGTCAGGTCTGATACTACGAGATCATCTTAGACAATTAAGTTAAGATGATAATATCTTTAATTTTTTTATATGATCGTTGGTTAGCTTAATATTGAGCTAACCAATATTAAACATACAAGAATGGATTTGAGGGATTTGAATTAGTGCCAGTAATTTCATAGTAGCAATAATTGTTAATGATGTGAATTCATTTGCTGAATTATATTGCAGCACGAGAAGAAGCAGGCGAAGAAGGACCCGGAGCACGCGAAGTCGCACAAGACGAAGGAAAGGATTGCGGCCGCCGTGGCCGTCGGCAGCGCCGGATTCGCCTTGCACGAGCACCATGAGAAGAAGGAAGCCAAGAAGCACCGCCGCCATGCCCACCACTAGCTAATCGATCCATACATTCATTGCTAGCATAATTCATCTTGTTGTGTCTATATACGACGATAGATACCATTCCATGATTCCATCACCATGATGTATATATGTACATGCGTGTTTATTGTTTGTTGATTGTTTGTTTGTCACTGCTGAGTACGTAGCGCACTCTCGTGCTTGTACTAGTAGTATATATATGTACAAAATAAATGAAAGAACACCATATATATGTTCTTTTTGTCATTTGTCAATGTGTAGTCTTGGGCTCTGAACTTATCGTGTTTGTAAATATAACATGCTTTCTCCCTAGCCCAACTTAGGTCTATGCCATTATAATTTTCTCCTTTTTTAAATCTGCCTACCATTCGCAATTGGAACCATACCAATACAACATATATAGCATTGCATTTAGGAATCATGAAAATTAAAAGGGTAAATACAGCCGGGTCGATAAAAAGAACTCAACGAAAAGAAAATCAACTTATCAACGCCGTCTATCTAAGAACCTATATACTCCTACGGAATTAACAGCAGCAGCAGAAGCATGATTAAACATTAAATGGTAACCAAGATAAAATCAGGCATCTTCTAAAGCTCAATACCATGGCAGCTGCAGCAGGGCTCCAAAACATGTAGCTTCACTGTGGGGGGTACCCTAGGCTCGATGTACCTTCTGATAGCCACGACGCCTCTGAGACCTTCCATGAGAATGTTCCTAGGAACTGAGGAGCATTTGCCAGTGTTGTTGCCACGAGCAGTACACCTCATACAACTCTGAAGGGCCTCCAGTGTCAAGAACTCAAGTGAAGTTGCGGTCTCAAGGATATGGCATGTCAGCTCAACCAAGCTCTTTGCAGAGCTGAATGCTGTGATCCTCACACTCTTAAGGCTTTGATGCTGCTGTGCTTCTTTCATCCGTCTCAGATCTGTAGAATCTGCGAAAATCGAAACATTCTGCATGTATCGCTGCCATACCTAGGAAACAAAATGACACATTTTAAGTTACATTTCCACGGCAGCTACTAATTTCATTCATGGCAGTATATATGAGCACAACTCACATTCAAGTTGAAATTCTCCAAAGAAGGAGCAGCATTAATAAAAGAAGCCAGCGACAGATAGTCATAGGCTGGGGAAAAGGTTGATCCAATAAGGGCAATGCTCAAGTGCCTGAGGTAGAGGAATTTGCTAGACAGTGTCGTTGCAGGGGCAATCTGCATAAAGAAGTCAGACTGATTATGCTACGAGCCATAGACCTGCTCTCATAGGATATGCTTACCACTAGTCAATATCAACAGTCAAATAAAATTCTCATACCTCTTTGCTTGAACTTATGGTCAGAGATTCAAGATTTGGCATGCTGGATGGAAGTTTAGCACAAGCATGGAAAACATAACCAGGGCAGACCATCTCTAAGCTCTTCATTTGCAAAGTTTCACCAAGTGACAGTTGCACGGTGTTACGTACTTCAAATGCAAAACTGGAGACATTAGGAGCTTCATTGACTATCCGTTCCAGCTTGGCGCCGCCCGTAAACACCTCCAGGGACCTGAGCCGCTGCAGTAGGCAAGGTACCTTCAGGCAAACTATCTTATAGCAGTACCTGATTTCCAACCGCTTCAAAGCAAGAGAATAGGAAAGAAGGCAGCCTAACTCGTCATCCGTAATACGCACAAGACAAAGATGCAGTCTCGTCAAACTTCTTAAGCAACCAAGTGTGACTGATGGATGGAAAGAACAGTTAGAAAGGTGAAGATATTGGACTGAGTCTCCACTCCCATTTGACAGAAGTGAGCATGGGAAATCGTAATTTGCCTTGTATTGGATCAGCACAAATGTGAGTTCTTCGATACCTGGTTTAACAGCAATCTGAAGCCAATTATTCAGATAACCAGAGCCCTCTGAACTATAAATTGAATTGATCTGAATCTTAAGTTTTTTCACGCCAGTGCCTGAGTGCCTTTTGAGAATGTGGTCGACTTTACCATAGAAAACTCTAGCTAGTTTGTCCCTTCCGCATGCATTTTTATCCAAGCCCAATGTTTCACTACTGAAATTGAGGTTAGGATGGTATCTCCAGGAACTTAAAAAGGAATGAGACACACATGCAGCTCGGGCAGCATCTCGCATTGGCATCAGAGAATGTATATGACGCCAGATGTCCTGCATGCACAAGCATGGGAGAGAAGGTCAACACTGGGATCATAAAGAAAAATGGTTGAATTAGATGGCCGGAAGGGGAAAAAGGAGGGTAGCTTATGGAGTACCCATCTGTCCTAACTTATAAAACGTATTACAATTTTACATGGTCTTCAATACTTTACTTTGACCATGAATTTTCTCTCATAAGATCAAAAGCTACAAAACTAACATCATATGAAAGCACATTAAAATATGTATCTAACCATGGTACATGCGTAACAATAAACATTTGTATTGTTAGGTTAACTATCACTCAAAACTTCAAAATATTGACTTATTGTTGCCCAGCCATGTAGGACGGAGGGAGTAATAATGTAATATTTAACCCAAGCCCAGTGCTACCTGCCTGATCATGTACTACAAACGGTATAGTTGACTTTTTCAAGGAAAATTAGCCCTTACACAAATCAGGTATGAAGTGCTCAGCAGTATTTGTTTCTTTGCATTTGAGGCAGATAAAATGGATGTAATGATGTTTAATTGTCTAATAGCATGTTAGTCAATGGCAGCAAAGCAAAACAAATGAACATGAACTTTGCACAAAAACGGTGAAGCTTCCAATGCAGCAGGGCTGTAGGAGGTTACATCATCAAAGTGCTCTGTTCATAAACTTTTAATACGTTGGTTCACCTATGTGTGCAATTCAAGCAGTCAACATTGTAACTTTCAAGTAGTCATCATCACTACTACTAAGATGTTATGATGTACCTCTGGAAGGATTGGTATCTCTATGTGAGCAGAACCATGAGAATTTTCGTCTTGTTGGCAGGGTAAGCCCTTTCTTCTAGCTGGTAAAGCGATTAAACCATCTGCAGCATAAGATGTCTGGTTACAAACATTTGAGGAATAAAGCAGCAAACTCAAGCAAGCACACATGGAAATCCCCTTTTGTGCATCAACACTATCAATCTGTAAAAGAAACCTACTTGTTATCAATTTAAGGGGGTAAAACTGAAGTTAAGCATGCATATAGTATTTTCCTTATTTTGCACACCACAGTGGTGTAGTCTCTCCCCGTGTCTCGTCAATCTATTTGAAGAAAAAAAAGGGACAATAAGGTGGAGGTCACCAGCCATTGCAATCACTTACTCTCGGATAAACCACATTTGATCTCATAAGTACCTTGTAAGGTTTATCTAGAATAGGATCTTTACTTATGCCAGGTTATAATTTCACTATTATTCCTTTTCAGCCTCTCTGCTAACCTGAATCTCCTTGCAACCAACAAAAGCATGTTTTTTTTTTGTGCATATACAGATTCAAATAATCAAAACAACAAGGATCTAATGGTTGGGAGAGCCTTAGCCTACTGAACGAAACACAGAAAAAGCTACAACCTTTGTGTCCACAAATTAGTGCGCATGCAGTCAAAGATCCACCCAAAAGAAAATCAGAGCATCTAGAGCAGCTACCAAGTCTATCTATCTTGTTCCCCCTGTAAGAGAATCCGCTGCAGCTTGGCTTTCGACATGCACAGAGGGAGGTGGGGAGAGGAAGTTAATAAAGAAGAGGAGGAAGAGCAGTTTTTTTTTTTACCACGGGATTGGGCTTGACGGCGACGGCGCTCCTGGTCCTGATCGCCATGGGCGATCAGGGGATCTCTCGCTTCCTTGCCGGCCGGAGAACCACCGTCTGATTTCGATTTTGAGGGGAGGGAGGCCAGAGATTAGTCGAGTCCGCCACGTGTGATCTAATTCCATGTGGGGATTTTTGTCCACCGCATGTTTGAGTCCGGTGGGACATTCAATTTGAAGCGATCACAAAATTGGGCCCGCATTGTTTCGCTTTTCCTTTTCCTCCGCCGCTAAAATTTAAAATTTTCAATCTAAACTTTAAAATTGTTTTTGAGGTTTTTCATCATAATACCTTTTTCAGACTTAAATTTCAAATCATAAATACTCCATTCGTCCCCTAATATATCAACTAGAAGAGAATTTTACATAATATAGCGACATCACCACCTAAATTGATATTATGGGACGGAGATAGTAAACAAATGTACAATTTTATTCATAAATTATTGTTTACTGCTTTGCCAACAGCTTATTTGAAAAAACGAAATAAACACAGCATTAGATAGAAAAAAAACAGTAATGGGCCGTCGGACGGATGAAGTACCATAATAACAGTCAACGGAGTCAAACCTTGCATAAGGTAATATACATACGATACATCCACCGGAGATGCCGCCGCCGTTCCCGTCGCCGGACGCGTTCTACCTCCACCTCCTCCGCGCCTGCGCCTCGCCGCGCCACGCCGCCGCCGTCCACTCCCACATCGTCCGGGCCCACCCCGCCGCCTCCCTCTTCCTCCGCAACACCCTCCTCGCCGCCTACTGCCGCCACCGCGGCGGCGGCGGCCACGCCCGCCGCCTGCTCGACGAAATGCCCCGCCGCAACGCCGTCTCCTACAACCTCCTCATCGACGCCTACGCGCGCCAGGGCCTCGCGCCGCTCTCCCTCCGCACCTTCGACCGCGCGCGCCGCGCGGGTGAGGGGCCCGGCGTCGACCGGTTCTCCTACGCCGCGGCGCTCGCCGCGTGCTCGCGTGCGGGGGACGTGACGGCCGGCAAGGCACTGCACGCCCTTGCCGTCCTCGATGGCAATTCCCGCGGGGTGTTCGTCTCCAACTCGCTTATCAGCATGTACGCCAAGTGCGGCGACATGGGTGAGGCGAGGAGGGTGTTTGATTTCGCCGATGAACGGGACGACGTCTCTTGGAACTCGTTGATTTCAGGGTATGTGCGTGCCGGTGCGCACGGCGAGATGATGAAGGTTTTCGCTATGATGCGCCGTTGTGGAATTGGTCTGAATTCGTTTGCTCTTGGGAGTGTCATCAAGTGTTGCTCTGGTCATGGAGATGGGACATTGGGCATTGCTGAGGCAGTTCATGGATGTGTTGTGAAGGCTGGGTTGGACTCTGATGTGTTCCTTGTGAGCGCCATGATCGACATGTATGCCAAGAAAGGTGCCTTGGTTGAAGCTGTTGCGCTGTTTCGGTCGGTGGAAGAGCCCAATGTGGTTGTGTTCAACACTATGATTTCTGGTTTCTGTCGCGCTGAGACTGCGGTCGGTAAGGAAGTTGCAGGTGAAGCGCTAGATTTGTTTTCAGAGGTGCAGAGTCGTGGGATGCAGCCTACTGAGTTCACATTCTCTAGTGCGTTACGGGCATGTAACCTTGCAGGTTACTTTGAATTTGGGAAGCAATTACATGGCCAAGTGATCAAGCATTCTTTCCAGAGAGATGATTTCATTGGGAGTGCACTCATTGATTTGTACTTCAACTCTGGCTGTACGGAAGACGGATTTAGGTGTTTCAGATCCAGCCCTAAGCATGATATTGTCACCTGGACAGCAATGATTTCTGGATGTGTTCAAAATGAACTTTTCGAGAAGGCTCTCAGTTTGTTTCATGAATTTCTAGTTGCTGGATTGAAACCTGATCTTTTCACTATATCTAGTGTGATGAATGCATGCGCTAGTTTAGCTTTTGCAAGGGCTGGCGAGCAGATACACTGCTTTGCGACAAAGTCTGGTTTTGACCGGTTCATTGCCATGGGAAACTCCTGCATTCATATGTATGCTAGATCAGGGGATGTTGATTCTGCGACTCGGAGGTTTTGGGAAATGGATTCACAAGATGTTATCTCTTGGTCTGCATTGATATCAAGCCATGCACAGCATGGTGGTGCAAGGGATGCTTTACAGTTTTTTGATGAAATGGTGGATGCAAAGGTGGTGCCAAATGAGATTACTTTTCTTGGTGTCCTTACAGCCTGTAGCCATGGAGGATTGGTTGATGAGGGACTCCGGTAAGCCATTAGCGTTTATTGTCAGAATGTCAGTTCATTCTTTCAATTGCCAATAAATTTTCTCTTTGTCATGAAAAGGAAAAAAATATTTATGCAACTTTCAAGTTTTTCTGCTTCTAGAGTGCTTCTTATATGTCATCTTATTTGATGTTTTCATGCAGGTATTATGAGATTATGAATAAGGAATATGGGTTGGATCCAACCATAAGGCATTGCACTTGTGTTGTTGATCTCCTTGGGCGAGCTGGGAGACTAGCTGATGCTGAAAATATTATAAGCAAATCAATCTTCCATGCTGACCCTGTAGTTTGGCGATCATTGCTGGCCTCATGTCGAATTCATGGAGACTTGGAGAGAGGTCAACTTGTCGCGAGTAAGATAATGGAACTAGAACCCACTTCCTCAGCGTCCTATGTTATTCTTTACAACATGTACCTAGATGCTGGGGAGCTCTCGTTAGCTTCAAAAACTAGGGATCTTATGAAACAGCGAGGTGTGAAAAAAGAACCTGGCCTCAGTTGGATTGAACTGAAGTGTGGAGTTCACTCTTTTGTTGCTGGTGACAAGTCCCATCCAGAGAGCAATGCAATATACACAAAACTGCAGGACATGCTTTCAAGGATTGATGGTTTGGCACTCACTGATACTGAAATCTCTAAAAGGGAGCAAAATTTGATGAATTGCCATAGCGAGAAACTAGCTGTGGCATTAGGAATGATCCACTTGCCTCAATCAGCACCTATCAGAGTAATGAAGAACTTGAGAGTTTGCCGTGATTGTCACTTGACAATGAAACTGATATCAAAAAGTGAAAACAGAGAGATCATCTTGAGAGATCCAATCCGCTTCCATCACTTCAGAGATGGTTCATGCTCTTGTGCTGATTACTGGTAGTAACCCATAGTCCCATACAATGGTTATAAAGCGAAGGATTGGATTTTTACATTTCAGGTTACCCCCAGTGAGGAAGGCAACACTTTGGCATCTGTATAAATATTGGTTTCTGGAAAGTGGGGAACCAGCATGAGGCATTTTTTGCATGGGATCTACTTGACAAATGGACGTCGAACATGGTTCTGTAACGAGAAGCTTAGCTTATTACAGGTACCGTTTCTGAGATGTCATATAGGCGGTACGCTGCATTCTTCTGTTGTTATGTGACTATGACCGACTAGAGTGATTCGCTCAACTAATGAAGCTGATAGCAGTAGAGTACTTTGTACAGGCGGATGGGCATCTCCATTTTCTTCATATATCTAACTCTAGTTACCCCAATTCATTGGCCATACAAATGGTGTGTTGAAAATATAGTTCATTCTATGTTTCATACGTTGTCAAAGGATAACAGAATAACTCATTGGCCATCAGTTTACAAATGTTGTACAAATTGAAAATATACCTCATTCTATATTTTATACGCAGTTCCGTTTACATTTATATTTCAAAGGATGGCAGAAGTATGAGCATGTTTGAACTGAATATTCAAAGATCCAAATAAATAAAATTGGACGCAGCAGTCAACAACGGGGATGTAGCTCAAATGGTAGAGCGCTCGCTTTGCATGCGAGAGGCACGGGGTTCGATCCCCCGCATCTCCATTTTTGCCTCTTCTTATTTTTTTTCATCCCTTTGCTTCACATCAGGCATTCAAGCCAGCCAGCCAGTAGTTCCATAAAAAGGGAATTGATTGAAAGTAAATATAAACATTTTTAGCCATAAATCTCTGAACCAGATTTATAGATAAAAATGATTATATTTACAGGAGGGAGTAGCTAATGGACCAATGGTGCAAGCTGAAAGAACATCAAGTCGCAATCAGCTGGCGGTTCACTGCATCTGCATCACACCTTTGAACATATCAACCCTATCATTTTCAAAACGTTTTGTTTCAGATTAAAAATAAACATAGAAGTCTCAATTTGCAAATAGCTTCCTACTACTCCCTCCGGTCATTAATATATGACGTTTTTAACACTAATTTTAGTGTTAAAAACGTCATATATTAAAATACGGAGGGAGTATTTCAGATCAAATCCGAAACTATAAGAGTCCCAAGTTCCAGAGAGGTTCCTCCGGAAGAGATGATTGGCAGGGCTTTCTCAATCACACGGACTGAAGAAAAAACGGACAACAGGATCAAGAAGCTTGCCTGCCAAGGAAGCTCTTCTTCAGTCATCGGTCAAGACAGGCTAGCAGGACAACGAAAACCACCAAAATTAATCAGAGGAAACCACCAAAATAATCAGTTTGCGAGCCAGACACTTTGCACCTGCTCTTCTGCTCTGCCCTATCTCCGGACCACGTGGTCAGATTTTCTTTCAGATGATATACTACTTTGGGAGTAATAAACAAATTCGCAGCGAAAGAAATATCTCTTTTTTTTATTACTACAAGGATAGAATAAGATTTATTAATTGTTAATCTTCCTTCCCCTGGAAGACTGGAGCCATTCTCTCCTAGTAGCCTCCTATAAAATGGCTGCAAGGAAGTAGCCTGCTCCAACAACACAAAGTGCACACACACAACAACAACAGAAGCCTTGCATGTGTGACACACATCACAAAAATAGATACAGAGCTGAGTAGAGAGAGAAACAGCAGCAGCAGCAGAAGTGCAAGTGAGCATTTGATTAGCTGAAATAAACAAACTCTGACTGATTAAGCATCAGAGCATGGGTTTGTTCTGCTGCATGTCGTCGCAAGCCGATGTGGTCGTCCCTAAGAAGCCTTGTGATTCTGACGACGACGATTTCAGCAGCAAGAAGCAGCAACAGCAACTGAAGAAGCAGTGCAGCAGCAGCAGCAAGGAGGAGGGGAAGAAGACGAAGGAAAATCAGAATCAGAAGAAAAAGAGCAATCTTGAAGGTGCCGCCGTCGTGACGCCTCACTTCCCCTTCCATTCTCGGCCAGGACTCCTGTGAACTTGATTTCATTTTGCAGATTATGTGTTTATGTAGCTTTGTGATAGATTAGTTAATGATGGTTATGCTTCGGTACTGTAATTGTGCATCTTTTTTCTCCAGAATGTTGATTACTGGTTATGTCAAGTTAATTACTACTAGTGGCAGTTTATCTTGATCCTCGAATTGAATTCACAGTTTGTGCCTGTCTGGAAACATGTGTGAAAGTATTTGCCTGGATTACTGCAGCTAGTGAATCTTGTGATTATGCTATCATCCTAGAGAGGGGAAGAGCACTTGTATAGAAGCATTAACAATTATTTTTCAGAGTAACAAATACAAGAGAATTAAACCATGTTTCTGTCAGAGAGCCCTATGTTGGTGGTCCTTTCACATCCAAATTTCCAAGAGACGTGGTCAAGAAAATATCCTGAAGGGTGAAAGAGACAACTAATTAGGTTGTAGAGCTCAATCATCGTCAACGGTAATCACATGCAAAAGTGTGACGCATCCTGATCCTATAGCGGTGGCCCCAGTGTTGCTCGGGTCCACCTGTCAGCAAGCCTCTGTCACAGGACGTGTCCTCTAATTATCATGCATGCGGTAAAGGTGGAAATGAAACGTCCAAATTACAGCAAGTTTGGATCAAGTAAATTGTGGTTTACCAACACAACTAAGAACAGACTGTTATAACAAAAGGGCAATACCAGTACTTGCCATCACTGATTAACTGTAAGCACAGCAAAGCTCAAGTGATTATAAGATACGGGGAGCAAAAAATTCGAACGGAAAGAAACCTCATATAAACTCACCCAGTTTCATTAAAATTTAGGAGAAAAGAGTTCGGTTACAATAGTCACGACAGAATACTGTCAAGAAAGGGCACAGCAAGGCTAAAGCCCAAAGACAAACAACCGAAAAGCTGAAAACATGTTACCAAACTCACTGGAATTAACTTGTGGATGGAATCAAACGCCCAATGTGCACCACATATCAGAGAAGATCAATTCCATTTCTTTACAGAATTCACATGACAGATCAAAATTAGTAAGCAAGAAGCTAACTATGAACAGAAGTACAGAATTTAGGTACACACACCCTATCTCCTTCATGCCTGCAAAATTTAGGTACCTCGCAGCTCTTTCTTTCTTATGGTGCACTTCCTAACCTCCCTCTCATTCAAGCGAACATTTCTCCAATTCTGGAGGCTGCAGCTCTCTGTTCCTTGTGGAGACGCCCAAAGGCATGCCTACGGAGACGAGAGTTTCGAGTGATCGGTCACTGTTGGCAATAAGATCAGCGTTGAATTGTATTGCATCCTGTAATAAAAAAAAAAGAGTGAAACAACTTGAGCTTGAGCAAATAGATATAGTGCATGGAATTTTGATGCATGACCGAATACAACAAAATGTTCTACTTAGCAAAAGAGAATGAGAAAGGGAAACCTTCTCAAAGACGCATATTACTGTGCTCCCTCCAAAAGCGAAATAACCAAACTGGACGAAAAGATTGCATGTTAGATACATTTGTGAATCTAACACATTACATGAAACAAATGCATAAATAAAATCAAAACCTCGTCTCCTTTGTGGACGTATTCACCCTCCTTTTTCAAGAACTCGATGCTACCAACCATTGTTGCTCCAATGGCCACGAATGCCACCTGAACCATTATAATGCACAGTGAGAGGCGGGCAAGGTAAATGTACTGTATTGTATGCGATAAGATTAATGGTTTATGACGATCACATGAAAAGTAAATATGACAAGGGCCGCTGTTTTCACTCTACAGTGCATAACTTTGCATATGCACGTGCAGAAATAAAATTTGGTCGGCCAATCCTTCGGCTGGCCAGGCAAAAAAATAGCTTTTCATATTTTGAACGTGCAGAACAACATTTAAGCCTTCAACCAGAATGAATAACACAGGACGAGGTATATGAGCAGGGACATCCTTTTTGGTCAGTTCGTTTCGGAAAAATAATCCAGAATTTCAACATCACAAATGCCCTTACTGATGTTTGACAAAAGTAAAGTTAAGGGAGTGAGCGGCACAAAAGGTAGTAAGCTGGTGCCTGGTAGCACACAGGGTGACAGGGGGAAAGGATAGAAGTACATACCTTTCCAAATTCTGAAGTCGAGATTATTGAGACAACTCTTTTATTCTCGGTGAAAACATTACAATATTTGCTGTTCACGGCAATAGGATTGACCTATCAAATGAAAATATACTATTGTCAGTGATTGAATGCCGAGGAATGTTGGAGAGATCACGACACAAAACATCCCTTCCTTTCTCCACAGAGGCATAAAAGCATGCTACGAAAAGCATACCGTGTACAAGCATCCAGGAATTTCCACAAATTTCTCCAAAGTTCCTGAGACAGGTACATGAAACCTATGGTAATCCTGCAGATTGCAAAATTAAGTTTACAGAGCTGTGAGTCTTTTGGAACTAGTTTGCGCCATCTTACAACTAGTCTTATCAGACAAGGATATTTAAAGCCTTACCTGGGGTGCAAGCCTAAAAATCACCAATGATCCATTGCACAAAGCATTAGAGTGCACATCCTTTCCAAGGAGACCCTCTATCGAAAATTTGCGACCCTAGGAACAGAAAAAGGAAAAATGCAATAAGACTTCAGCTGAATGATCTACCATCAAAATTAAAGAATTTTTTTCATTAAGAACTTAAAACTATTTTACTAAAACATTAGAGTGCAATACTATGACATCAGTGTGATTTCAAAATTGATGTGGTCCTTTTTTAGTGTCCCATATGCTTAATTATTGCTTCCTGGAAATTATTTATGTTACAGTATGCTCTAACCTGTAAGTATCATTGACAATGAACCCACCATGATCAATTTCTTAGTAGATATCATCTCAAACATGCCATACTCATGAATACCACTCTCACTGGGACTGACACAGCTCCATCACCTTGGGAATATAGCCTAAAAGGTATAGGGAAGCTACCGCTGTTTGCTTTATTCAAAGTATGCTACTAGCCTATGAGTGTCATGTGAATTTAGCGAGTTAAGAAATATTAGCCACGAATGCATTACCTTAATCCACAATCTTGTGCCCTCATCAACAGAACTAAAGGCCATTAAACGACTATCAGCAGCACAGGTAGCAATAGAGTCTTGTTCATAGCATGCAATTGGTCTGGCCCCAGGCTTCAGTTGTCTTATAAAGAATTCATTAAATGTCTGCAAAGTACAAGTAACTCAGAGCATGTATAAAGCCTTACGGAAACTAATGTGCTATCAACTTCTAGTGAGGCTCATGAACATTACGGGTTCCACTGGAATTCTGAGACAAGACACCTACTTCAAGTATATATACGAACAAATGGTCACAAGCTTATGTCAAAAAAGTACGGACGACAAAGATATTGCCTGTGAAGACGTAGAAAGCTACAAAAGCAACTTTTGGCCATTGGTCGACAAAAGTGGAGGAGCCAGACATTGCTATCATACCTTAAAACTTTCAAGAGGGTCCTTGACCTCATCCAGATTAATTTGATCCTGCATTTTATGCAAAGCATGCCATGGTACATCAATAGTTTTGTGTATTAAATGTGTAAAAATTTTTAATGGAAGTAAAAAGTGCAGAAACATGCAACTCCAAGACACAATTAAAAAAAAAACCACGAGCTTTCCATAACAGGTACAAAGTTCTCTTTTTATAATGTGATTTTTTGGGGTTATTCCCAGAGATACTTAAAATGAACTTCTTGTACATAAGTCCATAACTCCATATTCATATGAGTACAGGAAAAAAAAACACGATCCATACCTTAAACAGCTCAAGGAACTTTGGAATATCTTTGGCAGATTCCGGGGAGCTCATCTTTTTTCCTTGCTTTTCAGATAAGTTCTTCAAGAGATCTTTCACGCCTGCATGCCAAAAATCCCAAATAGCACAGACATATCAATGTACAAGATTTTATTTGGCGTTGGCATCCATTGAAAAATCTACATGGCAACACATTAAGTAATCACAATGACCAGCCATAGAAAAGATTAAAAAATGCTTGTTAATACAACACATTATCATATAGTTGTTCATCAAATAAATCATCACTCTTGTATCAACTTTTGAGTAAGGATGGGTTTTCAACAACTTGCAATAACTCACAGGAACAGTCAGATTCTTGTTCATAAGATGGACCTTCTAAACATTCTAGAAATCAAAGCATTATAGCTTTAAGTTGTTGCATGTATGTACTATCAAGGAGAATCTAGATCATATGGATGAGCCATCCAATATATATCGGCACTGCAGGTGTACATGGCTGGGAAATATGGGACACTGCTATATTTCTTATTCTGACATACCTGTGTCAATAAGAGTTAGCCCTACTTTTGATTGGTATAGAGCCCTCATGGACAACACAATCTTTCCATCTATGACTTCTTCAACTAGCCTCTTAGTTCGCCGGTCGAAAACCTAATCCATGTATTGAGTTAATGAAAGAAAAGAGAAATGTAATTAACATATACAACTTTAAGGAGACAAAAGCTTGAAGCAGACCTGAAAGGACCAGAATAAGTTCTATTACAACCCATAAAAATAGAGAATGACAGTTAATCCAAACTTTGGATTAACTGTAAACATACCAAGATATGTGAAGCAGTAGAGCCTGAGTGCAAACCAACATCATAGGAAGAAAAATGAGCCCATTCACTAAGCTTGAACATCCACCTACACATGACAGTTACATGAATTGGAATATAGCTTACTTATTTCAGATATAATTTCTAAAACAAACAGAAAAAGATTGCTGCTGATAAGTAAAGTGGAGCACTTTACCCATATGATGCTTGTTTATCTGTTAGAAATCCTCCAGTCATAATCTGATTACCAGTTCCCTCATCAAAACAAAGTGTCATGTGTATCATATCATTTATTTTATCGTGTTTTCCAAGAATTTCGCCACAGACAGGACAGTTACTGATAAGCGGTTCTCTGAAAAGAAGAAAAAAAAACAGAGAATAATCAGTGTACCAATTTTTTTAGCTGCACAATGATTAACTTTGGAAACAAAACTAAATATGATAAGGTAGTGGTTGGGTACTTCTCTTGTTGATCAGCGAGTAGGGCAGCCAATTCATCCATGTCAACTATGCCATCACCATTTGTATCAGCTTGGCGGAAAAGCTCTTCAATCTAGCACATGACAGAAAGTCATATGATATAACAGCAGAAGGATCTGATTACAAATAGAACGGACAAAATATCCAAAATAAATGAAATATAAATCAGACCTTTTCAACTGCTAATTTATTCCCAAAAGCTTTCATCAGGTCCGAGAATTCAGATAATGATAGCTTTCCATCTTCATTATAGTCCTGTTGTCAAAATAACCTGTTTATACTCTGTAGAGAGGATTAGAGGAATACACAGAAATGAAGGCAACACATGCAATGTGAAATTGATAGGCAAGGCTTTTGAAAATAATGTGAAATTGATAAGCAAGGTTTTTGAAAATATTATGCTCAGGTGACTAATGAGTGAGTGTCCAAGAATAATATTAGGGCTAACTTTTATTGTAAATAAAGCAACCATGGATGGAAAAAGGTAAATGATACAAGCTGCGATATTAAATATAATATCCTGGCTTCTTGAAAATTTAAGGGTTAGTTAAACAGCCAAATAGTCCATGAGATGGCCATGGAAATAGCATGAAAACAATAACGTTAGTGTACTCTATTGTTCAAGAGAAAATTATCAGGTTTTGTTCAGGTATAAAAAGAGCAAATGCTTGTAGAATGTACCACTATAGCCAAGACACGACGTGCAAAGCTTTGTTCTGTTTCAACGGGATCCTGCAGCAGAAACAGTGGAGGAACAGTTTTACTACTTCGAAGATGCTTCATGAGTGCTAATGGCAAAATATAGGGAAAAGTTAGTTACTTCGATGTAACATGAGATGGATATGTTGCCCACAATAGTAGCTGATGATGATGGGTCCAATAGAGAAAGTATCTCAGAGTGTTCATCCAAATCCTGTTATAATTCTTTTTGCACGTTAATATTCTAATTCTAAGTTTTGAATATTTCAATAAGATTGAATATATACGATGCAATGGGATCTACAGAAAAATAAAGCTTATAAGTTCAACTCTTAACCGCATCCAGCCATCCTTGTATTAGGCTAGACATGATCATAGGGCTTTCTCATGCAAAAATACATTCAATTATAAAAATGTAGAGAAAATGTGACTTTTCAAAAGAAACTATGAAGCATACTGGATAAAAGATGGTATAGATAAACTGAGGCAACAAAAAGAATAATGTTACCTTAGTCAGTAATTCAAACAGATCAACTTCACAGTAACCAACCAAAGTATTCTTGGAGAATCGGTTAGTCTACAAAAATAAATTTCATTAACAGCATTAGGTGCAATGTTGGTTTGACTAACACTACCAATCAATTCCCATTGAAGATAATATTGAAGGTTAGCATTTTAGTCAAAACTCAACATAATGGCAACATACCTCAAATACAGATATGCGTGCAATATGAGGTCCATTTGTTTCTACCACAACCTTCTTTTCCTGCAAATTTATAAATATTGTCAGACTAATGTTGAACTTAATGGAGCAGCAGTATAACATGTACTAGAACAGTCGCTGCACAGCTATATAGGGAAACTGGAAAGTATTTATAAATAGGCTGCAACATACAGCTGACTCATATTCCCAGTTACCCTACACTCTCATGGATAATATAAGATCGTACCAAATACAATAAATAATAAACATATCAGATATCAGCAAAAATCAAATAATTGTGGTCAATAATTAACTTGGATGCAGAAACTCCCTGTCCCCTGTTACCCTAGACTACAAATTTTGTTGTCATGTACTCAGAATCTTTATGTAAGACAATCAAAATAAGCATATCATATCAGATGACATGAGAGCATAATGCCCATTCAATGACTTTAAGCTGCAACCACGAAATGCCAAGTTTTCTCTCATGAATCAAATGTTAGCTGTTAGCTGTATGTAGTTTTCATGGGTTATTATTAATCTGAACAGTATTTCTGTTGACCCAGCTCTAACAAGGATTTGACCTTGTATTTAATGCTTACAACTGGCGTATCTTGAATTATATTGATTGCCAAGTGTCAACAGGGTGTCTGAGTTTCATCGAATATCTCGAATACCATTGATGTCTCACTGCCATTTGGGCCTAGGACCGACATCTAACCCTCATAATAAGTAGCATACCGTAGATATGGTAAACTCAATCATAGTGTGGCTTTACCAGAGTGTAAAAGACTTCAGTTATATCACTAACTTTTGATTATTAAACAGAATATACTGTGTATCTATTTGAAGAAGCAATTCAACGATAGTGAAAGTACTGCAAATTATAATGCAAGGTGACAACAGACGCTAGAAATTATTTTTAACACAAGAGATTCGACGACTGACATGAAACATGTATATCTAAATATGATGGTCAACCTCTGAGTTCAATACATACTAGCAGCATGTAATTTGAAGGGGAAAAAAAAGGTAAATAAAGCAACATAGAGAACGCTAGCAGTTTACTCACCGAGTTCCATACGGGCGTGGAAGTGCTGTAGAAAAATGCGCCGATTGAAGGCAAAGAGGGGAAACGAAAACAGCGTTAGATTCCATACATGAACCTATGTAGAATGCACTTGATGTCAGAAGTAAAAGGAGGCCAATTCACAAGATGAAGTAACTGCAGTAATTTCTTCAGTTGACTACTGACTTTTTTAGATGGCATTACAGATAGCAATCAAACAGGGGGATCAATTTTAATAAAGACCTGGTAAATAGGTGGATTTTTTTTCCAACAGATTCCAAAAGCAAAAGCATCAATCCAATTCCTGTACTAATAATCCCTCGTAATACAAAATCGCGAATCGTACGGACCAGCACGCGCCATTTAGCAGCGCAAAAAAACTGATCAAAGTGTAAAAAATTGAAAATCTACTACGTAAACGATGAAACAGATTATGAACACGATCAAAAATTGGGGAAACGAGGCCAAAATCAGAGAAACCAGCGGAAGATACTAGACGAAGGGAAAAATGCTCAACTTGTCAGACTTCTCGGTGCGATACGTGCGCTCCCCAAGCGAGAGACACGCAATGAACTTGTCCTTGAACTGCATATCCGCCTGCGGCAAACAAAACAACCAAAAATCAATCAAACAACGCATACAAACAGACGCGGAATGGATCAAAACCACCCGATCCCCAATCCCACCAACCACAAACACACCCACCCCTGCGCGCACGCGCATGAATCAACTGAGGGAGCAGTATCCCGTAGTAGTACCTTGACTATCCGGATGCGGGCGATGCCGGCGAACTCATCGACGGCGATTGCCCTCCCCGATTCGGAGGCGGAGTCCCTCCCACCACCGCGGTCGCGGTCGCGGTGGCGCAGGCGGAGGCGGCGGCGGAACCGCTCGAACCGAGACGGCAGCGGCGGATGCTCGCCCTCGCCGCCGGCGACGGCGACGGCGGCGTCGCCGCAGGAATTGTGGCGCGACGGCGAGTGGCCCATCTGTCAGTGAGACAAAAAGAGGAGTAGTTGAAGTAGTCTCGACGTCTCGCTCGACGGCAACGCGAAGGCCGAGAAGACTGAAAGGCCATGGACTTTTAAACCACAAAAAATGGAACGGGCGCGGGGTCACCGGGTGGTCCCCACAAGTCATGGGGTGAATAATTAATGGCGGTTCCCACGTGGCAGTTGCAGCATCTGGGAGACGGCACGCGCGCGCCAATCCGGAGTCGCCTACGTGCGCGTCGGGTGGGCCCAATGATGGGTGGGACCCGCAGGGCAGGGACTGATGTGTAGATATCATTTTGGGAAGCTATATAGTGGAAACCAACTCTCCATGTAAACTATTGAAACTTTCAATCTGAGTCACATGTTGTTTATCCAATGGTGCACTCAGGAGAGGTGGGAGGGGTGATTTTCAAAAGCGCATTTGCAAATCACCCCTCCCACCTCCAGTTTTGCAAATCATCCCTTCCACCTCCCTTAGGCACACCCTTGGATCTATATTGTGTGGCTCGGATTAAAGTTTTCATAGTTTATACGAAGAGTTAGTTTCCACGTATAGCTGCCTATCATTTTTCCCCGGAATGGTGATCGCTTTTTACAACGCATGAAAAAACGTCGCGAGACAAAATCATGGTACGCGTGGGTCCGGCACGATCGGATGTTCATCGAAGAGTATTTTCCAAATAAAGTAGAGGTCAAATGATACACACGGGTGGATAAAATCAATGGATTCTCATTTGGGATTTATGGATGACGAAAGTATCCTCGAATGGTCTATTTTTTAGGGTACGACAAGTGCCACAAGCCGGCGGAGAAAGTTAGACGATGACCACAGCAACAGCAAAGGTAACAGATGCTTGCATTTGCATTGCTCTCACGCTTTCTCCCTTCCCACTTCCTAATGTTTCAGTGCTCGTGATTATTGTCAAGGTTTATTTGCGTCATGAATGTGCTCTCTCTCTCTCTCTCTCTTATTTTATCCAATTCATTCTATATGGGCCTGACTGAAATGGGGACATGAATTTTATTGGGCAAGAAGCTTTTATAATTGGGCCAAATTCATATTTCCAACTAGGCCCAAGGATCACCTTATCTGCCGCGTGCAATTCATGTGGCACACATTTGCGTGCACTACTTTGTCACTTAGCTTCGTGTCACTTGGTCAGACACACTGGTTGCCATTGCCATTGCCAAACCTCTCGCCATGGAAGCTCTCCTCTCCTCGCCGCGTGCTCTCTTCTCCGTCACGCCAACCGCTGGCTCGTCGGCGTCAGCCAGGAGGACACGTGGCGCTGCTCCTGTCAGGGCCTCGGCCGCCGCCGCCGAGGCTGCCGGAGACGGCCAGCCGGCGGCGCCGGCGCCCAAGAAGATCCTCAAGAAGAAACCGGTCTACTCGAGTAATTAACACACTTGTACATTTTGTTGTTGTTGTTATTTTTTTTTCTTGCCATTGATTGATTAATCGACTCAACTTCAATTCCATTGCTGTCCATTGATTGATGCGTGCAGTGAAGAAGGGCCAGATTGTTCGTGTCGACAAGGACAAGTACTTGAACAGCATCAACGTAAGCATGACACTGCTCTACACTATATTTACTCCCATATACTTCTTCCAATTCTGCTTTTTGGGCTGTAATTTTGGTGTCTGATTCCCTGAACATGTTTTGTTTGATTTTTTTTCAGTACCTGTCTGTTGGACATCCACCTTTCTTCAAGGGACTAGACTACATATACGAGGACCGTGGCGAGGTAATTAATTAGCCCAGCTTACTGAACCTTCAAGTTAGCTAGTGCTAATTAAGCATCGTAGTAAGAGTAGCTTCGTTCAAGCTACTGTTGTAATCTCGTTCGTCCCATTTCACCGTGCAGGTTTTGGACATTAGAATCTTTGAGACAGGGGAGTACGCCCTGGTAACTCACCTCCCACTTCATTTCTTTTGCACATTTTCTCAGATTGAATCTACCTAGTCCCCGCAAAAAAAAAAGAAGAAGATTGAATCTATCTAGTCGTAGGATTGGATTTCTAAATTTCATTTATGTTTTGAACAGATCGCTTGGGTTGGGATCCCAACTCCACCGGCATGGCTACCAACTTACATGCTCATCAAGGTAATTACATTATCTCTAAGTCCATCACACATGCAGCATTGACAAAATGCACAATGTACCATCATTTGACCACTTAATCGATATTTTGCAGTCGGATAAACTCGACTACGAGAGAATATGATATGCACAAGATCGAAGGCATTCAGGCTAGCAGGTGCACGGAAAGATATCAATCCATGGGATGCCATGCTCAACTTTTTCCCAATTGTTTCCTTCCCTGCATTGCAGATCGATTCTTTTTTCTTGTTCTTATAACGAAGATAATCTACAGATGTTTTCAGTCCACTTGTGGCATGTGTTGTATATAGATGCCTATAGGAGACATTGTGAATTTGCGACATTGCTACACGTCTAAATCAATTATACTGAACTGAAAAAGTTTTAAGTGGTGATACTCAGAGCTAAGTATATAGCCTTCAGTTTTGGAGGTTGATGTGTCCGTTAGCTTGACTGCTTCCTTCGTTTGCTACTTGACGAAGAAATGTTTAAGGCCCCGTTCTAATGTGCATACAAGCTAAAAAATTTTCGTTTTTTCCGTGAGCACGCTTTTCAAACTGCTAAATAGTATGTTTTTTAAAAAAATTATATACAAAAGTTATTAAAAAAATTAGATAAATCCATTTTTTAATTTTTTAAATAATTAATACTCCCTCCGTCTCAAAATATAACTACCTGAGTAATTCAAATTTGTCTCAAAATACAACTACCTCTACACCCACCTACCCTATCTCCACCAATCACAACCATCCCTTCCACCTACCCTCTCCTCTCAACTAATCACACCACTCCATTTTCTTAACCTTAATTTCTCCCAAAAAGACACAAGTGCTTATATTTTGAGACAGATGTAGTAATCAATTAATTACGTGCTAATGGCCTATCTCGTTTTACGTGCAAACACAATCCAAACTTTACCGGCAGCTTCCAACGAGGCCTAAGAGATGGACCAAATGAAATTATGGTGCTTAAGTTAATAAAAAGCCCTATAATATTGCATATATTACATATCGTTTTGCAATATGAATATGATATTGAGTTAGGTCTTTTTATAAAAAAAATACTCCTAATAAAAACATTTTAACAAATTATAAAAAAATAACCTCCTTACACAAACACATTGTGTATAAATTCCAAGATTTTTGTATTTCTATTTTGCGTAGGTAGAAATGCAAAAAAAATGAACTTTTACGTTATGTAAGAAGGCTATAGAAAATTTTCATTTTAAAAAATTTCTAAATCAATAGCTAACCTTGTATGTTGATAAGGGTATTGCGAAAAAAATACCTGACTCACTGACGTGTTGTGGAAAAATAAGTAAACTTGTTGGCATATTATACAGAGAGTGAAAATATCAATATGAAACGGTACAAACTCAGTGATACATATTATACATAAATCACCTTATTACAACGATGGATAAACAGGACAGTGTACATTACAATTCCACAAATAACAAATAACTGTATAGAAAATACCATGAGAGTTTTAACTTAAAATAATACTCCCTTCGGTTTATTTTATATGGTCAAATTGTTTTCCCTTAGGCTTATTGTCACGCCTCGACCCCTCTACCTGGACTGGGTTGGGCCTGCTAACACGTAGCTTCTCGCTCGGTCATCCATCCTCAAATTGCTCCAGACCAAGCACGCTTAACTTCAGAGTTATTTGGAGATGAGTTTCCGGAAAAGAAGTTGCAACTTGTTGATACGGGTATTCTATTAATCCTATTAAGCCTTGGGTCGAGATGTCACACTTATCAATATAAAAAAAAAGTTTAAAAACAAATTTTAAAGTTGGTTTTGCGTTTTTTTCATCGTGATCTTTTTTTTTCAGTCTTGAATTTTAACTTGTGAATAATTTGGATGTAAGAGTTTTCATAGTTCATTTACGTGGCGACAGCTTATTAACATAAGCAAAACGATTTTATAGATTCAGCTGTAGTTTTAAAATGGGCAACCAAAAGGAGAAGTAAAACCTCACAAGGGAGGAAAAAGAAAAAGAAAAGAAAAAACAGCAATGGAGGCAAGGGTTGCAGGAGTGCCCGGCGACGAGGAGTCGGGGCTCCTCCCTCGCCCATCCACCGCCGGCCGCCGGCAACCCACCGCCGCCGCACGCCGCGCGCATCCGCCGCCGCCGGTCTGGGCGACCGTGGACGGGCCCCTGGGGCTGCCGCTGGAGGAGGCGGAGGGCCACGCCCGCCGCTTCTTCCTTTGGGGATTCGCGTGCCTCCCCTTCCTCTGGGCCATCAACTGCTGCTACTTCTGGCCCGTCCTCCGCTCGCCCTCCTCTTCCGACGCCTTCTCCCGCATCCACCCATGTGAGCCGCCTCCTCCTCCTCCTAAAGATCTCATCCACACAAAGTCGGCGCTTTTATTTTTGTGGTCTCAGTTGCTCTTGATCTATCTGGATCATTATCTTTTAGGTTTCGTAGTTGCCCATCTTGTGAATTTGTGATGAATTCGGCATCCTTATTGATGTCTTAGAGCATTTGATACCTGTATAATTGAGTATTTTTAGTGGCTCTTCAGAAATTTAGCTGATTTTAGGTTCTTAGTATGATCTTGATGGTCTGATTGATGTAGAATTCAGCGTAAAATGAGGCTGCTAGTGGAGCCTTGGAGGGTGATGTTCAGTTGTTCACTAGTTGTTAGTGACCTGTAGAGTGATTGTGAATAATATGTTTCCGGTTTTTTTGGGGGTGGTTTGAGTTGCTCACGATCTATATGGATCGTCCTGTAGGTTTGGAAGTTACTCATTTCTTGAGTTAGTGATGAAATTGACATCCTTATGGATCTCTTAGAACATTCGATAGAATACTGATATGTTACCATTGTTTCTAATTTTATGCAAACATGATTTATTTTAGTGATCCTTCAGAAATAGGTGGTGTTAGACTCTTGGTACGGTCTTGATCGGTGTAGAAGTTTGTGCTAAAAATCATAGGCTGCTAGTGGAGCATTGAGGCTCACCAGTTGTTACTTCTTCTTAGTGTCAGCTGACTACTGAAAATATATTGTGAATAATCTATTTTAGTTGTTGAACAGATTTTTGTGTCTGATATCTTAATTAGATTATTATGATAGGATGTGGTTATTTCCACACTGACATGGAGGTTTCAACCTGTTTTTAGCTATTATTCAAGGTGTTTACTATGCTTTTGTAACCTTCATTGATTGATGAATTATTTGAGTAGTTTTGATTGGCATTGAAGTATTCCTTGTGCACTAGTCACCGAATAAAAATATGTCAGTCTGCTAGTATGATGGTAGTACTGTTATAAAAGGTTGATGTCTATACAAATATTAGCAGTAAGTCTGCCCTTGGCAGTTCAAGTTCGGATTCTTTCCTGTTGAGCAAAATTAACAGTCACAGAATAACATGAAGAAATGTGGAACTGATTCTAAAGTCAGCATAGACAGTATGAACAGAAAGAACAAACTGCGATCCTTGGAATAATGTTATTATAATTTAATCCATGGAAACATTACTACGCTTAGGAAAACAAGTTGTAGCATCAACATTTAATCTGGGCTTGTCCTGTTTGTAGTGAACTAATTAGGTTGTGATAGTGGAATGCTTTGAAATTGGAGATTGCTTGAAATAGCAGCATAATTCTTGTGCGATCATCATACATTTTGATAGACATGATAAAATTTTGTTCAATATGTTACCAGTTTGCAGAAATTTTGAGCTACATTGTGAAGGAGAGTACAAACAATAGGGAATATATACAATAATTAATTTTTTGGGTATATCATAACCTGCACCAATTTCACCAGACTTGAACTAACTTTTCAGTTGTATTTTTGGGTTATTCCAGATGTTAGCAGTAGACATGAGAGGTTTCACCATGATATACCTTATAGAGATGAGAGATAATTCGATCATTTTCTCTATGTTGAAATTTGCTTTCTTACACTCCTAGAGGTTATAGATCTAATTTTTCAGAGTCAGTAGTAGTCATATATGTTGATAAGGCATGCAGACTAGAAATTTAATGTTTCCTTTCTGACTACAAAATGGGAAAGGAGAGAATACCCCAAATGATAGGATCTTACAACGTTTTAGTGGTACTTTTGATTTAGTGATTTAGTCTCATGCTTTACCTTGGGGTAATTCTGAACCCTGCGACCTGGAAATGAATACAGGCGTTATACCTCACCCTTGCCCAGATGAGGAGCATATGCCCCCTATCCTCTTGTTTTGCCCTTGTCTTGCAATCTCGACTAGCATGAGATGTTATGGAACTAGAGTAAGTGGCAACCATGTGGTGTACATTTTCTTACACATTTTATCTTCTTGTTGTGCAGATGTTCTCCGCTCGGCAGTTGGCTTTACCATTTTCTCAGTGGTTCTACTCACCTGGGCCACAACATTTATAATTGGCGGTGAACGATTATTCGGGCCAGGGTGGAACGATCTAGTGATGTACAACGTTGCAGACAAGCTTGGTATCAGCGGATTCATGGGATAGCTTATCACAATGCGTCATTTTCAGCAGACTTGCCCTTACCATTTGTCTCACTGTCTGTATTCTGTAAAACGTTGTTTCTAGTATCTGGTAGAGGTAGCTTCATCCACATTAATAGGCTTCCTGGTTCTTGATACAATTTGATGTACTGCAATTAGACTGAGGTTGGATCTTACTTTTGAGTTTGTAGAAAGAATGGATGAATTGTTTCCTAAGAGGATATATGTTGTCACAAGATGGTTGGTTTATCATAACCTGAAACTTGTTCTAGTAGCTTTGACGAAACTACTTACAGGGCAGACGTGACATACAATGTGTTTTATTTCATGGTACTATATTGCAAGGAAATCCTGTGCGAAAACAATGACTGTATTGGAGTTATAAACTCATAATCCAAGAATATGTTAAATCAGAATTACGGGATCTTTTGCTGGCATGTGAAGCAACTGGAATCCGTCAGATTCAAGCCCAAAAGGGTGCAGCGGATTTAGCCCAGCAACGAGAGTCAATGGCTAAGAAGAATCGCGGAAAGGGAAGGAGGATTCACGTGTTTGGCTTCTGGTCTGGTCAGCAAACGCGCCGTCGACGACAATTTCAAATTAACGACAGAAATGGGAAAAAAATCAGACAAAAGGAAGTTCAAATCGACGAATTGAAATCAATGACAAAAGTAGTAAAAAGATACAGATAAGAAAATATAATGCGGTGAGCGTGGATCGAACACGCGACCTTCAGATCTTCAGTCTGACGCTCTCCCAACTGAGCTATCCCCGCGCACTGCTTCACTTTAGAAAATATTTTAATACATTATAATAATGTTTTTCTTAACGAATAGGAAGAGCACAGAAACCCCAACGATGACTTGGTCTCAGTGTAACCAGTTGTTGGCGATGATAAATCTTTGTCAACTACAAATCATCGTCGTGATCAGTGGTCCAAGTTGCTAATTAGGCCAGCAACGCACAAACCCAGCCACAACCGCTGGTCAAGTCATGCCGTGTGTCTTTCCACTTCCACAATTAGAATTTTACTTGAGACATGAGAGAACTTAACTTGCAACTTACTCCAGTGATTTTGCAAGCAGTAATTGTTATTTTCATATGGTCCTAAACTGCCACATGCCAAGAGTCTAGAACTAGCTAAACGCCACACAAGACAGATGCAGCAAGAAAACAATAATACAAAGATTCGTACAATGAAACAAGAAAGAGCCCAGCAAGTAGGGATTCCCCAGCAAATTAATGGTTCGATTATCGTCTTTTAAGTTGGGCCCTAGTATAAGGAGAAAAGGAAAGGAATTAAAATAGCTTTAGACTTTTGTGGTTAAATAGTTAAATTTAGTTTGACTCAACAACGTTTGATATATGTATAGCTCCATAATATTCTTTATCCTTGAATGACTCAACAACGTTAATTATAGTTCCTAGATGAGTGATAATCCCTTTGAGATTTTTTTTTTAAAAAAATATAAGGTCAAAGGCTAATATTTGTAGTTATGGTGCAGTTGGATCCACGTATAGGTATAATTTTGTTGTGATAAAACACTTGGCTTCTTCCCATTGGCTCTTTGGTTTGCCAAGAAACTGTACAATTAAATAGCCACGAGATATTTCTCGCAAAAAAAAAAGCCACGAGATATATTTGAGGAAGTTAGAGAAGCCTTTGGCCTCTTTGATTTTAATTAATTAGAGTGCCTTAAGCCACTTTTGCATTTTTAAATATTGAAATCCTTACTATTGATCCATCCAACCTAGCCAGTGAAGACCAAATTATTAACGTGTGCTAGCTCCACATCATTGCATCAGAGTCGGCGTGCATTATTAGCATAATTAAGCTAGGTGTGCAGCTTTTCACGTGCACCAACAAACATCGTGATAGCTCTAGCTATTCTTGATCACACATATATATGATGGCCTGATTTGCGCATGCCGGGATGCTACGCAATTTTTTGTGAGTTTAAATACTGTACACAATGTTCTTTAATAACTTAATTATCCTCGCAACAAAATTGTGTTACTAGCTCATAGCCTATTCAAATGACTCGCATGAATTAATTATTTGATCGATCGTATGTGTAATCGTACGTGCACTCACTTTCTATCGGAACCGGATCCTCGACGGCCGCCAAAATTGTCAGGCATACAATAATTTGATTCTTGAGGTATAGTGTCAAACAGTGACAAACATATTTTTCCACTCGTTACTACAGTGGCCAATCATGCAGAACAGTGAAATTTACTATTCTGATGTACCGTTTACATTATACTGTGGTGATTAATCTGGACCGTTCGTTTCAGATCAGATGGCTTCCTCCCTAAGAAGTCGGAGAATCCCAATTCCTTTCGATCTGTGTGTATCAATCGAGATCCTGCAGCTGAATTGAGGGGTACTATTGTGATTACCTGATAGAGATACGTAGGTGGATAGTACTGTACTTGTACGAAAGTTGATCAGTGATTACTCCTACGTCCTAACCATCAACAACACAATCTGGGAGTAGTTCATTACATTATCACACTGAACTACTTGTCAATTAAATTACCTGTACATTGATCCATCGCACCTGTACAAAACATCATTGGTTTTGCTTCAATTGCATATATAATAGCTACGTGTGTATTAATATTTCCTGTCTTGATCATCGATGGTGATAGCAGATCAAATGGTCGTGCTACACCATAATTTTTGGATTGCCGCCGCCATTTGAAAAATAACACACTAGCACACTACTATATTATCAATCTGGTTTTGGTGTGTGACGCTCGACGACGTTTTTGTCCGTTTTTCATGATAACTGACAGATCGGTCGAGAGTGATTAGCATATGTCGAAGACTTGATAACGACTCACTGATATATATGTGATGTGTCTAACATTGATTAACTGACGATCAGATTTATGATCGAATCCAGAGCTAGTCCCTAATCGACTCTCTTCTCTGTCTTTTTTTTTAAAAAAAATCTTAGCACTCTTGTGCTATGTAAATCTCTGTTTTACTTCTTAATATAGGCCACATAAGCGGAAAAAATCTTTTAAAAGAGCCAATCCCTAATTAATTCAAAGAGGCTGTGTTTGTGTGATGGATGATTTTTTTCGAGAAACGAGACAGGAGCTAGCTCTTTCAGTTTGTTTAGTAGGAGGAAAAAAGATTTACATAAACAACTTGAAACAGTTAAGCGTAATTGGGATGATTAACAGCATAAAAAGACATATAGGCCCCGAACTAAAGAAACTTGTGGGTAGGTGACCTAACTCTTGTAAATTTGTAGCTAACGAGACACCAATTAAGCTTAACTACAGTTTGCATATGTATGAATCATGTTGTTGAGTTTGACAGGTGGGCCAACATGCATCCATCAACATCACTGAAATATTAGATCTCTATAGACTCTAGCTACAGACTTTCCTTAACCCAAATGGATCTATATATCCACATGGATTAAGACCGGTTGACTTGAGATCAAAATTAATGATCTCAATCCATTAACGCGTAGTAGTAGGAAAATAATGGTCAAACAAGTCGACGTCGGCGGAATTAACCCTATCTAGCATTTTCATTTGGTCTCGTCAAATCGTTAGCATGAGATCAGCAGTGGTAATTCGTTGGATGATATCATACCGATCTGATATGATGCCTTTTTTTGGCTGGCCTTCATACATTGCTGCCGTGCGTATACGTATGTACTACGTGTACACGACGTGTGCTAGGATGCATACACATGTATACATAGCACCCTTCCTTGTAAAGTGTACATGCTTTTTCGTTGCATCGATCAGATGAGAGATCAAGATCCATGGCGATGGCGATGGAGCACTCCAATTGCATGAGCATTCACACAAAGTCACCTTGCAGGACGAGCTAGGGATTCTCTGATGATCTCAATCCCGTGGCTGCATGCAATCAGGGCTGCTTCATACGGGTTCATCACAACCGTGAAAAACACCGTAGGCATTTTGTTTGCATCCTGCCGTCGACAGGCTAATGTTTATTTTTAACTTATTTGGCCTTTTTTAAAACCATTATCAAACACACGTATCTGTAATCATAAAACCTATATATTAAAACTGTGGGTAGCTAAAGGGTATTCATCCAGCTAGACAATATTATAATTTTTCCGTCCTAAACTATAAGATCTATTAGTTTCTTTATGACAAATGTATAACACATAATTTCTCTATTAAGTTATCATCATTGCGATCTTAAAACATAATATAAGAAGGAAATTTTGAATATGAATATAACAAAATTTATTTTATCATAAAAATAATTCTAAGAGATATTATTGGTTTAGCATTGTCCTAACAAGACGAAATATGTCTTATGCTTTAAAATGGAGGGAGTATTACACTAGATAGCACGGTTCTATTCATTAATTTAATTATGATATCCACATTGTACGTATGCTTAGTTACTCTGTAGGCCGGAAGTTACACCCATTTTCTGTCCCTTTCTTTTTGCGTGAAACACATATAGATACACGATAACAACCAGAGCACATAACAGTATACTACACCAGAGTGCCACAAGAGATCCTATATTAGCGGATCAGCCTCATACCCTCCCCTTTTAAGAGATCTCAATTAATTCTCATATCCTTTTCTTGCATGCTAAGAATTTTCCTAGTTTGTACACATCAATAATAGGACATGTCCGTATCAACAAAAGAAAAAAAAAACTAGGACATGTCAAAGCTTCAGTAAGCAGATATTAACGCAATGCCTCGTGATTTATTTAAACAAGTGTATTCGTATATACTCCGTATTTTAGTCACATCGACGTTTTTTATTTTCTTACCGAAAAATGAATAGACCGTACTTCTTACTTTTTAGGAATAGCAGTCGGTGTTGGCAAATTCTAAATCGCATCAATTATCATCAATTAGCACTATACCCTATTTTTTTTATTTCATCAAACCTTGCATTATATAGTCCACAACTAACACCAATCTTATTTCCTTCTTATTATATATGCCCAATTGTTCCTAATATTATATTGATAACACTCCCTCCAACTGATGTCAGCTGGTTCAACTCACTAACAGAGGAGATGATGACTTCAGATCATGCGTCAAGTCTTCTCACTTAATTCAGTTACATTTTAAATTGTTCTTCTCCTAACGAATTCTATACTGTTCATCTGTACTTTCATATCGAGTTAAACTACTTAATGCGGCTTGTTTGGCCTCTAATCTGTTGACTGAATTTGTCTGACTGAGACAAACTACAGCCATTTGGAGTTCTATACCACAGCCATCAATTGCAATTCTTTTTTATTGTCATCGCACAAATGTTCCCAGATTCAATAATGCATGTCACTAACTATCTAGGATGATACATACTCTACCAGCTGTTAATTAATCTCTGAAAAGTTCTAAAGGAACAGTAAAATATGAATGACAGTAAGACAAACACCTGTTTGCCATTGATGTTTCTTCGTTTCAAAGCAATAAGAACGTGCGAAGAGTTGGTTCTGAATTTCTCCATCTAAAATACCTCATCGTACCTAGAAGAGGACTTCAAATCTGTTTCGAAGAACATAGTATAAGTCTGAAATTATTCGGTCTGAAAGCAGGAACACACACATCTAGAACGGTAGAAACAAGAAGAAGATGAACGCGCAGCCTTCCTGGTCCAATGGACGAATTGCGTAATTTCCTCTGTTGATTTTTGGCGGCCGCCTATTGGGAGGCTGAAGAGTGGGGCCATGGCCACTTTACGTGAAAATCTTAGGTTTCCGCGTCTGTTACGCGCGTTTGTTACTAGTGATCGATCGCCGGAGGACAAAAAGGTACACCTGCTGCAATAAATTTGCAGATGGATCCTTTCATTGTTATGCAAATCTGAAATAGGGCTCACTCTTTTATAACTGATAATGTTTATAAATTATACACAGAAAAGGTAAAAGCACACCGCCATACACATGCACATACACCAGATACTCGGGGCCATGAATTATTTTGCCCTTTTTTTTTGCTCCAGAATTATTTTGCCCCTAACCAAACACACGTTCAAAGAAACTACTCTTGGTGTACATACATGTTTACTAAACTTTGATTTCAGGAAGAAGGTATAAATTGCAGTGTTTAAAATAACCCAACATGCCTAAACAGAGGATGCAGAGGGGAACTGTACATGATAGTAGGGGTATCAATTTATGGTCATCAAAAGCTAACCATGCTATTACACAAGTTTTTTCTTGATTTGTCTTGCAATATCATTAAATTTCATAAAATGATAAGTGACAACCACATTCCAAAAATGTAGTAATATGCATAATAATAGACCTTGTATTCTCTTCGATCACTTATGTATGACTTTGATTACTAATCCTATTAAACTTAGAATATTGTGATAGTATGAGTACTATGGTTTTCATGTACCCAATTTGAATATATAACAATATATTGAAGTCTATGTGTAACTTTGACCAAATTTACAAAATAAGTATTTGTAATAAAGAAAATTATATATATTATAATACCATGTTTAATTGCAAATCTAGTAACACTATTTTTACATGATCAATCTTTTTTATATTGCATGTCAAAGTTAAAAATGTTTGACTTGACACCATTGAAAAAAAAAAGTCTTTCTGGGATGGATTGAGTGTTAAGCTTGGAATATGCATGATTTTGTTTTTTCAAACAAATATTTATTTAGTCAACCCATTTTGTATCAATTTTTCTCAGCCTAATTTGTGAAATTTCAGTACTTGTCGAACATTAATTCCATACCACTAAAAGAAAAGAAAAGAAGAAAAGAAAGTTTGTGGTCAACTCTAAAATTAAATGGAACACCAAGGATGAAAACGAAAGGAGATGAACATGAAACCGAGGCGGACAAAAGATACAACTACTCCTTCCCTTCCTCGCCTCCTTCTTCTTCCTCCTCTCCCCAATTCCAATTCCAATTCCAATTCCAATTCCATCCATCGTCGACTCCGACTCGGATTGCGCCCTACTCCGCCGCGTCTGCGGATTCCGTACGCGTGTATGTAATGGACGCCGACGAGCCACCGGAGCAGCAGCGCACCACCGCCGCCATCACCCGCCGCCGCGGCTTTTGCAGTTGTTGCTGCTGTTGCAGGTAGGGTGTTCGACGAAATGGGCTGCACGACGTCGCACGACGCGTTCGCCGCGGCGGTCGCGTCGAGGGCGCGGGCGTCGTCGTCGTCGACGAGGCGCGGGGCGGGAGACCCGGCGGCGCTGTGCCGGGAGCGCGCGGCGCTGATCCGCGCTGCGGCGGACCGGCGGTACGCGCTGGCGTCGGCGCACGCCGCCTACTTCCGCTCGCTCGCCGCCGTCGGCGACGCGCTCCGGCGGTTCGCGGCGGCCGCGCTCGTGCCGGCGCCCACTCCACCGCCTGGGTCCTCGCCGGTGCTCACCCTCCCGCCGTCTCCGGCGAAGCCGCCGCCTAAGTCGAGCCTCCCGCCTTCGCCGTCGTCGTCGTCCTCCACCGTCTCGCCCCTCTCGCACTCCCTCTCCGTCGACGACGTCGACACCCACCGCGACGCCATCCACGCCACCGCCGCCGCCGCCGCCGAAACGTCGACGAGGTATCACTATCACTACATGAGGAATTCTCCAACCGTGCCCACCGTTGTGTACGAGAATCCCAATGGCGAGTACACTCAAGGCGAGACCAGCTACGGCTACGGCTACGGATACGGATACGCGTATCAGTATGGGCCCTACGGCGAGGTGGTTGCGGAGGAGAGGCCGGCGGCGAGATCAGCCGGCCCGCCGCCGTCGCCGCCGACGGCGGAGGTCTCGACGTGGGATTTCTTCGATCCTTTCTCATCTTACAACCAATTCATGGAGGATTATAAGGCTCATGACGAAGGCAGCAGCAGCAGCTTGCATTCGAATAGCCCGAATTACTCGGAATTGAGGAGGATGGAGGGGATTCCTGAGCTGGAAGACGAAGCGGAGTTGGAGGCAGCGAAATTGTCAACCTCGGTCGTTGATGATCATGGTGGGAAAGGGAAGAGAGCAATTTCTTCGAATGCCAGTTCAAAGGGGGAAGCTTCTGATGGAAAGTTGCAGAGGAAGGGATCCAGTGGCAATGGCGGCGATCCGGAAAATGGCAGCTCGAAAGGCAAGAAAGGGGACAAGAATGTGGAGAGCTTGAAGGGAAGTGGTAGTGGTGACATCCACAGTGGCAGCTCCACCGGCAAAGGCAAGAAGAAAGGTATAGCCTTCGATGACAATGGGCAACCAATTGCTGCTGCTGTTCAGAGGGAAGGGGGGAGTGGCAAGTCTGTGCAGTCGACTACTGTGAGCAGCAGTGATTTATCGTCACCGCTTCACCAGGGGAATAGGGATGTCATGGAGGCGATGAACGAGATCAAGGGGCAGTTTAACGAGGCAATGAAATGTGGTGAAGAAGTTTCTAAGCTGCTTGAGGTGGGGAAGGTTCCCCACCGTAATTCGACTCCCAGAGTTCTTAGATGTGGGTAATGTGTTTCTTAGCTAGTAATAATTTTGATGCAACTATTGTCATGTGTCCTAGAGCATTACAATTTTTCTTGTGTTGTCTCTGCAGATTTGTCTTCCAGAGTGATGGATCCTCTATCTCTGACCGTGCCGGCATCTTCGTGTCTGCCGAAGCCACATAGGAAGTCAAGAACATTGAGTGGAAAGGCCAGCATTCCTTCAAATTCTTCAGTGGCTGGTAGAAGAAACAGTGCTGGAAACCTCTCGTCAACCCTGGAGAAGCTATGTGCTTGGGAAAAGAAGCTCTACCAGGAGATTAAGGTATGCATATAATCTCCACACTAGCCATCGCAACATAGAACAAGACATAGGTGTTAATTCGTATGCTATTTGATTTACCGCCGAACATGTGTTTGATGGTTAGGTGGTTGTTCTAGGATGAAGAGAAGCTGAGGATTCTTTATGAGAAGAAGTACAAGCGGTTAAAATCTTTGGATGAACGAGGATCAGAGTCAAGTACGATCGACGCCACCCGATTATCAGTAAGGAACTTGCAATCCAGGATCACCATCAATATTAGAACAGCCAATGCCTTCTCGTCAAAGATACAGAATATTCGAGATGAAGAACTATATCCTCAACTCGTTGATCTCATCGTTGGGTATGAAGCTTCATGATTTTAGTTGTATTTTTTCTCCACACTTTATCATGACAACAGTTTCATCTAATGCATACATTTGCTTGTCTTGAATACAGATTGAGAAGAATGTGGAAAGCTGTTTTAACATGTCATGAGAAGCAGCTATCAGCCATTCAGAACAGCAAAATGCACCTGGTTAAGGCAGTGACCATTAGCCAATCCAATGTTGCTGCAACAGCAATAGTAGAATTAGAGAGAGAGCTTGCAAAATGGTACCGCTGCTTCAACAAGTGGATCAGCTCACAGAAGGCTTTTGTTGAAGCATTGAATGGATGGCTGAGGAAATGGCTCCCTGAGGTGCATGAGGAAAATACACCTGATGGTGCCCCACCTTTCTCCCCAGGCAAGCTTGGCGCACCAGCTGTATTCGTCATATCGAATGATTGGCTCCAAGCGATTGAGATGGCTCCCAAGAATGATGTGCTGAAGACAATTGACCAATTCTCTAAGGTTGTGCATGAGTTCAAAAAGAGCCAGGAAAATGAGCACAGGCAGAAACGGAAAGCTGATCATGCCTCCAGAGATTATAACAAAAGGCGTGAGGTTCTGCAGAGGGAACTTGGGTTGAGTACTAGTCTGGATATGGTTGCAGTCATGGAAAAAACTGACCACAGCCATGACAACCGTGTAGTGGAGGCGGATAAGATGAGGAAAAAAAGGGATGAGGAGAAGACCAGGCATCAGGAGATTGTAAAACAGGTTCATCGTGCAGCTTCAGCCACGCTACCAATTGGTTTGGTCCCTGTGCTGGAACAAATCGTCAACTTCTCCCAGGCAAATGTGCAAAAGTACAAAACCATCAGAATCCGAGGTGCCCAAGTCCACTGATTGCCCAGAAATGGTGCTGCAGAGAAATGCGTGATAGATCAGAGAGGCTCAACAAGGTGACAGTGCTGGAATTCTTTTTGTAGAGTTATTGTTTGATTTGGGGATTAGGCATTCAGTTCTTACAAAATTAGAGTTGATAGTGGTAGGTAGAATGTTATTAATCCACAGATTCCTACGATATCTAACCTCACATAGGATGTTAATGTTATCATAGACCGTAGATTCTTGCTGTTGTTTGACTCGATGCTCAATTATTGAGAGCTGAGTAGCGAGTATTCGGAGTAGACTAATGAATGTATGAGAAAATTACAACCATTGTTGAGAAATTTCACATGTTACTAATTTATTCTGTATGTAAACGCTTGGCTGATTTGTTCATTATAGCCATCGTGTGTCAGTGTGGGATAATACTAACCAAGATTAATCTTTTTTGCATTCTGCTTTTGATCACCCTGTGTCCCTGTGAATTTGACACGAGAAAGGAAGCTTGCAAAGTGGAGCTCCTAATTTACTGACCCCTTTTCTTTTGAGGGACTCTTTGCTCAGTTATTGATAATTGACTATTCAGTGTATCCATGTGTTTTTCATTCTTTGTACATGCCACTTGCATGGCAAGCTAGTAGTAGTAGCATTTTTGTTCAGCTCAGCAATTTCAAACTGATACTGCAACATCTTGAATCTTGCGCAAGATTATGATGATAGGACTGGAAATATACAGATTACATAAACCATTCACTTCTCTTTAAATGAATGACATTCCTTTCCAACATCCACGAATTACATTTATATACACATAAGCAGTGCTACTCTCCCATCACTACAACTTTTCTCGATCTTTACATCCGTAAACAATATGAAGTAGAACAAATTCTACCAATATGATTCGAAATACTAAACATCAGCAATTCAGCATTGTAGGGTACACCATAACTGACAGGGGCCGTCACCCTTCAAGTAGCTAAACTGCTAAAGGTGTCTTGAGGCATACGGCGCCACATGAATTTGCATTTCCTGTATAATTCTGCCGCAGGCGTCTGGGAATTATTTTCAGAGAGTACACACTGGCTCAAAAAATCCAGTGGTCCAATTTTGTTGCCTGATGTAGTCGGAGTGCACTCAATTATGCATTTGTGGCACTGGCATGAACCACTTCTTCTGAAGAATCATCTGCCTTGGCCGAAGCAGATCTCAACATGCTTTGCTGTCTCTTGTAGTTAGCCATGCGACGGTTGCTCTCCATCCAAATGAGAAGAACAGTCATATCAGCTGGGCTCACACCACCAATTCTGCTAGCCTGACCTATTGTTTGTGGCCTTACCTAAACATACAACACAATAAATTGTATTGCCTAGTAAAAAACTAAATTTCTTAAAAATCTTGAATAATACATGACTGCAGTTGACAGTTTTTAAAAACTTCAATCATGTATGCACATGACACAATTTCAGGCAAGATGTGGCATGCTACACGTGTCTCACTAATTTAACAAAATTGATATATCAAAATTTCTAAACCATTCAATTATCTCAAAAGACTGAATGTGCAGGCTACACGTGTCTCAGTAAATCGAGAACCCCATAATGCATGGCATTGATATAGGTTGACAGGTCATCTGCTATGTAAGGTTTTTAATATCCTCAAAGCAAAACATATTCTTAATATCTTAAAAGAAGATACACACCTTTGAAAGTTTCTCGCGAGCTTCAAGTGACAGATTTGTCATTGAATGGTAATCTAAGTCTTCGGGAAGCTTCTTGTGCTCCTGATTTACAATCTTAAGAGGAAAAATACAATGAGGGGTCAACAATTTTTTTAGGTAGAAAAACAACAGGGTGTTAAACAAAGGAATGAAAAATTACATCAATATTATCATTCCTCTAAAGCACCCATATGCATAGGATGACAAATATCTGAACATGGCACATGCATCGAAGTTAAATATCTTAAATGTTGTATGCACAAATTTTATTGTCAGTTCAAAGAACTTCCCTTATACTAGTATATGCATTTTAGAAGTAAGGACAGATGCGCATATCAACAAGGCAAATTACCTGCTGCAACTGACTTTGCTGCCGTGCTATAAAACCTTCATACTTAATGTCAACCTCCACACATTCTTTCTCAATTCGAGATAAACGTTCATTTCCATATCCATGTTCATCAAGAAGTTTATACTGTACATGTGGCTTCTTTAGTATGGCTTCAAGTGTAGATGATTCTTTTACAGGTTGGTTGGATACAGCAGTAACCGCGGCAGAAAATCCACCTTCTGAGAATGGAAATACAGAGTTAGAGAATCTGAATCCTTTGCTAGTGTACTGAACAAGAGCGTGTCGCTACTAGCATTTTAAAACTTGGTAGGAATTCATGTACTTCTGCATAAAAGATAAGAATTTACCTAGGACTTTTGTAGATTTCAAACGTTCCTTTTCCTCTTTAATTCGGGCTTGCTTTGATTGATAAAGCTCCCATCGTCTATCATCTATTAAACCAATATCTCGTCCCAAAGGAGTCAACCGACTATCAGCATTATCAGCTCGAAGCAATAGACGGTGCTCTGAGCGGCTGAATGTACGTAAGTGGAAACAGAAAATGTCAACAACGTCATATTTAAGGAATCATAATGCTACTGGTACCTACTGGTAAAGCCGCTTACTGGCTGATATTTCTCCCTGGTTATACTGAACCAGTAACATGTTAAGTTTCTTGTTTCTAATGTTTATAATAATGCACACAACTTGGCATGTTCCTAAAAGATGTTAGCAGAAAAGAAACAACATTTCGACAATATCCCTGATTAAACACATCTTGTTGCAACATTTCTATAATCACTTTACCATTGGCCCCTCCATTTTAGATCATTAGATTATGCACATTCTAGAAATGAGAATTATGGCCATTATTCCAACAATTGCTTTATCTTAATACAACCATCCTTTTTCAATCTGTTTCTTTAAGCATTAATAATAGCAACATTTGTACTGAAAGCATACCTTGTTAACATGCGATAAGGCTCCCTGAGATCTTTTGTGACAAGATCGTCAATCAGAGTCCCTATATAACTGCTTTCCCTCTCAAGAATGATAAGTGGTTTTTTATCAGAATGCCTAGCTGCATTTATCCCAGAAATTATACCCTGTAAACAAAAGTGAAAAACCTTAGGATTCAAAATCTTGTTGAACCATATGAACACAGGAAAAAGAAAATAAATTAACCTGAGCTGCAGCTTCTTCATATCCTGTTGTTCCATTAATCTGGCCAGAGAAGAATAAGCCCTCAAACTTCTTTGTCATAAGTGATCTTGAGCACTGGTAAGCTGGCAAGTAATCATATTCAACAGCATAAGCCGGCCTTAGCATCACACAATTCTCCAGCCCCGGTAGTGTTCTCACAATTGATAATTGCAATCGCTCAGGAAGCCCCATAGATAACCCCTGCTAAAGATATACAGATGATCTTGAGTGGCTGGATTTGGAGCAAACAACAGTGCAGAAAACATTACTTTCAACAATTGGGAGACAAAAAAACTGGAGAAGCTAAATATGACCATGATGTGCAAAACAGTGCAGAAGGCATTATTTTTGACAAAAATGGGACAAGCGAACCATAATAGTTGACTAAGAAATATGATCATGATATAAAATATGTAGAGCGGATAGAGGACTTAGAGGGAGGGAGGGAGGTTTGGAGAGATTGACCTGCAGATAAAGCTCAGGAACGTCTCTGCCCTCTGGTTCAAGAAATACCTGATGGGACTCTTTGTCTTTGAACCTTACAATCTGAAGCAAAGATGTATCTGGTTATCCTCACAAAAGTGTAATAAGGCGAATGACCTCTTTCTTAGCAATGATAAGTTTGATTATACGTTCTAAAACATAATAATCTGCCACGTAATAGACTAAAAAAAACAGATGGTATAATCATACCTTGTCTTCAATTGCTGGACAGTATCTTGGTCCCTTTGCTTCTATCCAGCCACCATAGGTTGGTGTTTCATCCAAATTGTCTCTAACAATTTGATGTGTCTCTTTTGTAGTCCGAGTTAAGTAACAGCACATTTGTTCCCTTTCAATATGGAATTCAGGATCAAAACTAAACCAGCCAACCTGTTTGAAGAGACACCATCATTGAACATATATGGTCAAAACTTACATGAACTGCAAACATTAGCTCCTGATAAGTCCTAGATTACCAAATGCAACTTATAGCACAAGCCAGGAGGTATGCAGCAGATACTACAGGTGCATGAGAATCTTGTTTAATCTATTTATGTGTGTCAGTTCAATAGCAAAAGAATCCATTATCCACACTGTATTAACAGCTTTCATCAATCTTCACATACAAGTATACAGCACACACTGTATTCAAGAAGTACTTTTGATATCTAATCAGAGAGAAACCAATATTAATTGTCACCACAGAAGCATAATGTTTCTAGATCTTACTGATAACAATAATAAGGTATTGGCTTAACAATGCAACATAAAGTGGCAGATAACAAGAGAAAGAAGCAAAAGTCAATAAGAATGACAGAATTTGCATTTTCAGACACAAGTGGAAGATGAAGATAAATAATAACAAAAAACTTCACCAATACATATTGTCAAATGTTCTATACCTCTTCATCACCATGCTGGGGCTCCAATCCAGAAAAGTCAACAGTCCTTCGATCAATTCGTGGTGGTGTGCCAGTTTTTAAGCGGTCAGTTTCAAAACCCAACTGCTGCAAATTTTCAGTAAGTCCATGTGAAGCTGACTCTCCAGCTCGCCCTGCAGGCATTGAAGTCCTACCAACCCAAATCTTACCACTCATGAATGTTCCAGTGGTAAGTACAACGGATGGTGCATAAAAGTCCATGCCAAAGAAAGTTCGAACACCCTCAACACTGTCATTCCGGCCTATCATAACCTCTGTAGCCATTGCCTCTCTAATGAAAAGATTTGGTGTGCTGGAAAATAGCATATTCACTACTGAGTAAATAACATGAAAGATATTATACTAATAAATTTCTAGGGGAAAAAACAAAGAAATATATTCACTTATACTCAAGAAATTAGGAACTAACATCTAGTCAACTCAGTCTTTGGTCAGGACCAACCAAACCACATGCGAATGAATGAAGCTAGGTTAACTAATAATACACAAGTTTGTCGACTTTGTGAGTAACCCTGTACAACTTAAAAATATCTGAAACATGTAAATAACTCCAGACAATTCGGATCTTGCCTCTGCTCTATCTAAAAAAAAAACGAAAAAACAGACAATTCAGAATTTACATAGAAAAATCCCTATTCTTATTCAGAATTTAAAGGGAGCAGTTTGGTGTCTTTTGATTTACATACCAAGCAAACAAATTGAATAAAGCTGTAAGCTGATAAAAGAGGTTAAGAGGAGAGAGAGCATGCTGACCTTTCGACAACTTTCTTCATCTCTACTGCATACTCCCTCTTGTCAGTCTGCGCACGCAGTGCACGTACGGCAGGGCCTTTTGAGATGTTTAGCACACGCTTTTGTAGGTAGCACCTAACAGATGAAGTAATCAGTGTACTAAGATATCTTTGTGGATTCGGTAGTAGCACAGTTTTAACCTCTCAACCCAACACACCAGTACAAGCATGAAAAATATGGGAAGAGAAAATCCATCTATCTAAAACAAAAAAAAAACAAATAACCCATTTAAATGTACCTGTCAGCAATCTTTCCCATTTCACCGCCAAGGGCATCTACCTCATGAACAAGTTGAGACTTCGCAGGCCCTCCCACGGCAGGGTTGCAAGGCTGTGCGACGCAAGAAATAAAAGACGAGTTATGACGCATAACCCCACTTTTAATCCTTGTAAAATCACAATACTAGCACATAATACCTTGGTCTAACAGGATGATTACTAAGAAGTTCCTTACAGCACATATAGACTTAGATAATACCATATTGAAAATTGACCTTGGATTACATGTTGAAAAATGTATATATGTGTATGCCTTTCATCCACTATACATGTGATATCATAAATTTGTAAGAAAATCCATGGATATACGACGCGTTGAATGATTCTTACATACATGATTTAATGGCTTGTTTCATGGTGTCTGGGACTAGATTGCAGATCTTAAGTTCTTAACTATGTCACAAGTGAACCGACAGCCACATATTTTTAGCATATACGATCTTTGCTTTTCTAACCAAGATACAGAATCACACATACAGTATAATCTGGCTCAAATCAAGGATTTTTCACTACATAATCTCAGTGATCTAGAAGCAAAAAAAAGTGCAATGGAGCTCAGTGTACCACCTGCCACGCAATCCGATCAATGTTAAGCGTAAGGAGGAGTGTGCGCGCACCAAGACGAGCCGACGCGAGCGCCGCCTCACAGCCGGCATGCCCTCCCCCAACCACAATCACATCGTATCGCTCCTGAAGACTTCTCGAGTCTAATTCCACAGCAGAAACACATCAACAATGAGCTTCTCCTGCTCGCTTTCGACTTGCATCATGATCACAATTAGGAAATTTTTACCTTTGGAGGCGGCGGCGGCAGTGGAGAGGAAGCGGCGGCGGCGAAGAGGAGGAGAAGTAGGAGGGCGCCTCCAGGACGGCGAGTGGAGGAAGCGGCTGAAGGGGGAGGTGGGGAGGAACGACGCGAGGCTAGACGGCTGCAGCTGCGGCTGCGCCGGCGGGCGTAGGCGGAGCAGCATGGCCGCCGGCGAGAAGGGCGACACGGCGGCGGCGGCGGCGGCTCTCTCTCTCCTCTCCGTATGGTGGTCGTGGCTGTGGCTGTCTCATCATCATCAGGAACACGAACGAGAATGGGCCAGAAATTACAGCCCAATAAAGCCCACAGAGAAAGGCCCACAGAATACGGCCCACTCTTCCTCCTCTCTTCTTTTCCTTTTCTTTTTTTTTTGACTAAATTGCACAAAACACTTAAAACCACGGTAGTTTTGACACTTGACGCATAACCCAGATGTTTTGGATTAGTGTTTCACAAAACCACACAATAAAAACTCCACCTAAATATGATATATATGTAAAAAATTATTTAATCCATCATATTCATATAAGCATATAAGTTTTTTATTTTACATACCATATCATACATATAAGTTTGTTTAATCCACGTATTAAATTTCAGTACAATCTATTAATTGTGTGATTTTTTGAAATTATAGTACCAGAATACCTGAGGTTATATGACACATATTAAAACTTTTGTGTTTTGTGAAACTTGGACCATAAAATATGGGGTTTAGTGCAATTTATTTATTTATTTTTGAATTTTCTCCTCCTTCGATTATCTCGAGTCTGTCACTATCCCCAGGATTTTGGGGGAAGAACTACCAAGCCGGCGACATCGACCTTCCTGACCACGCCGGCGAGCTCGACCCGTTGGGCTGTGAGGTATAATAATTGCCTGTCGAATCGCTCCTGGGCGAACCCACGAACCCTAATATTGATTGTTAGATTAGGGTTTTGTCGTCCTGATTTGATTGGGGATCGAGAGGATGCCGGACAAGCAGTCGCACGGTACTGCAGATTCTGATCGACAGAGAGATGATGGTGATGGTGGTGATGATGGGAAGGGGGGGATCGAACAAGGACCAGAATCAGCAGGGGATATACAAGCTCTCCTGGACATGGATAAGGATGCAATCAGCAAGAAAATCCGTTTCTACATCAGCCAGTTGTACACTGGCGTTCCTAATGATTATGATCTTTGGCCTGAAGACTCTGAATCCGATGAGCCAGAGGATCCATTAACTGAGTTGTATGAGCGGATAGCCTTCTACCGCATCATAGGTTATGAGGTGGTAATCTCTTATCAACAACAACACCTCACATTGGTCGATTTCTGTGTAGAATGTTTTGGTCTGATGCATCTTCTCTGCTATGCTTTTAGTTTAATCTCTGATTGTCTGTTGCAGCTATCAAAGGGTAGGAAGCTTGGCGAACAGGATATTGCAAAACTGAAAGAGGAGTACACTCCATCCATTCTTCGTGACGAGGGATACTTTGAGCGCTATGAGAGGAGTCTTGAGTGGTACTTTTGTCCTAAACTCTGCGAGTTTCCTGCTACTTATGATGACTACCAGCGGCTAATGCTTCAGAATAATGTAGGTTGACTCCATGCCAGCTAGTTTCTTTACTGCTTCTTTTTGTCTATACTTGAAGGTACAACCAGTTTTGTTCCTTTTTAGTTCACTTTTACAAGTTGGCTTAGTGGGTTACATCATACTTTGGCTGAATTATATATTTGTTTTTCTTATAAGTACAATCCTTAATAGTAGTATTCATATAGAAAATTAAAGATTGGGTTAATCCTCTGTTACAATCTTTTGCACTATGTTATTTGAATGACTGAATCCATGGCTGAATTTGGTACAGATATGTTCCGAACTCTCATTCGCTCTCTTAGCTTCGTATTCTGTGCCAATAGTCTATGGATGCTACTGATATTGAATTTGTATCTGGGCTGGTTTCACCACTAGGCCTTTGTTTTTATCCTAATCAATTTTCCAGGATATCATGCCGATATCATCAAGTGTTTAACCATCTAAGTGAATAAATAGCATCACACTTGTTTGTTCCTTTAATTCTCTACTTCTATTAAAGATGATACAGTGATTTTTTTTTTGTATGTTGTGTTTGGGCATCAATAGGGTCTGCAATACACCAATGCATGTGTGAACATTGGCGACAGTGTACTTCGTTAATGCTTTTTTTTGGTAGTTGGTAGTTGCCATTATGATATTGGAACAAACTGGTGATTCAACTGGAGTAAGCTACACAAAATGCTCTAAATCCTGTTTGGCTTTGATCTTGGTCGTTACTTAGACCAGAGTGATCTTCAAAAACCTTAGACCAGAGTAATGAAATCATTGCTCATATACTGCTGAAAATATCGTCTCAATAGTCAGGATCCAAATCTAGGATATCAAACCGATATGCTAGTGCTACTATCCAATAATCATAACCAGTCTAGCAGTTCTGGGCTGTTACATAAAGAGCTTTTTTTTTTGTAATTTTTCACAGGGATTGCCATGAAACACTCTACTTGTAGTAAATAAAACTAATTGTTGTTCCTTTCCCTTGTTATTTTCACTTCATTCCGCTCCAACTTGTGATGAGTTGATGGTGAAAAAAGGTTTATTATTCTTAGTTTACATAACTATGTACGATAGCCACTATTTTTTTTATTATATTTGACAAACTGGTAGTTTGACCAGGGAACCGAGTAACTAACTAGATCTATCTGTTTTTTTTTTGAGGGGAGATCTATCTGATTTTGATAATTAAACTTGTTATACTTATATTTTTGTGGTTATGAACAATAAAATTATTTCCCTTGGTTATTTAGACTCTTTATTTTATTCAGTACAGTTTGTATATGAACTAGCATTTTGTCATGTTATCTGTGAAATTTAGCTTTGTAGTCCATATCATATCAGGTATCTGTTGGAATTCTTTATTTTCATGTTGGCACTCTGTGGTAGCAAGTGTACTTAGACTGCGAGACTGGAGCAATTAATGGTTGATATATTTTTCTGCAGATTCTTTACTTAGACTGGGAGCGATACAGAACAACTGGCAAGAGCTATGAGGCTGATCTAGCATATGTAAGATACTGTGAAGTCATAGCAAATGAGCTTAAGGTATGATTGACTTGATCAAAGTGTAAAGTACTGGCTGTATTTCATCTTGTCTGAAAGTCTTTATTCCCATGACAGTGGATTGAAGATCATCTGGCACGCGGCCCAACTCAGGCTGAGGTAACCATCGCCAAAAGCCTTTTGCAACTAATGAACTTTGTTGGACAATCTTGTGTTCATATTATATTCCCACAACTCTTGCTTGGCAACTGTTTCCATTGTTTAGTGGCGTAGGCTTAAGGATGTAACTTTAATGCTAGCACTGAAGATTGCAACAAGCTCTCAGGGCATCGACACAGGTTCAGCTTTTACTGCTTCCCAGGTGATAACTCTTCTCTTGTTAATTTTAGTTGGAGAGCGTAATGGTAATAGTGTTTAACAATACTATTTTCAAATCAGGGTTATCTATGGAGCATTCAGTTTGATTTTTCTTATAAGGATTTTGATGGTGTGTACTTTGAGATTTGGAAGCGGGTTGCTAAGAGAAAGGTTAGGTTACCAGTATCCACACCAAGCATCTTATATAGTGTCCTTTTTTTGTCCCTTGCTTTATATGCTTACTTGTTTAGTGACATATACTTTTTTATTCCATCTATTTTAGATGCATTTTGTGGACGCTTTGACAGAAGTTTATAGAGAAGACATGTATCCTGTGCGCAAGGTTGACATCAAGTATGAGCTCGATAAAATTCCACTAAGATTCCGTACGATGAAAGAAATTGTAGGTTTCTCTTCTCAGTTTCAGTTCAATGTTTTGCTAATTCTTTGGTTGATGACATTCAACTTGTTAATCCATCCATTTAATTCCTTCCTTTTGTTCCTGTTGTCCAGTATGATGCCCACGTGGCTTGCATTGATGAAACGGTAAGTGCGTGCCTTGCTTTTGTTTCATGTCCAACTTCTGTTCACACTGATGGAACTTGTATGCTTCTATGTTTGTAGGTGCCAGAAGATGAAGCTCGTCAGCTGATCAAAGAGGCCGCTAAAAAAATGGTTTGTTGGTTCATTTCCCTAGCATAGAGTACCATCTGGGAGTTGCCTTTATTTTGCTGATACGGTTTACTTTTTATCCTCAGTATCCAAAGCCAATGATCTATTTGGATTACGCCAGGAAAAAGTTAGAAATATCAAAGGCTATTGGTTTGATTACCTAAGTACGGATACACTTCTCAGTATTTGTGTAAGTTTTTCATCCAGTATACACGGGTTTGTAAGAAAATCCGTGGGTTTGATACGATTCTTATGATACATGGACTCATATTTTTACTTTTTAATTAGCATATATATGATGTTTACTTATGTTGCTTTTCTAACCAATATACATGAATCAAAGTTCAATGTGGCCTAATTCAAGGATATGATGCGACATAATTTCAGAAATCTAGAAGTGGAAAGTGCAACGGAGCTCACTGTTAGGCTTGCCACGCCGGAATGGTGTTGGCTCCAAGAAGAGCCGATGCAAGCACTGCCTCACAGACGGCATGGCCTCCTCCAACCACAATGATGAGGGACAGCGCTGAAATTCTTTTTGTGCAGTTACGGGTTTAATTTGGGTTTTAGGCATTCCGTTCATAAAATACTTACAGTGAACAGTGGTAGATATATAGAATATTAGTGTTATCCTTAGATTCTTACTACTAATAATGTCTGACTCGCCTAGGATGTTATTTTTATGTACCAAACTACCATAGATTCTTGTCTGCATCAATGCTCGAGAGCTGAGTACACACGGAGTAGACTAATGATGTCTGATTGACAAGTTTCAGAAGTTACTCATTTATTCTGTATATAAGACTTGCCTCACTAAGCGATTTGTTCATTCTAGCCATTTCTGTCAGTGTGTGGGCTAACACTCGAACCAAGATCAATCTGTTTGGCAGTCTGTTTTTGTTTACCCTACTATACATACTAAATTAGGAATTTGGTTGTGAATTTTTTTGCTTCCTTTCTATTTCGAATACCTAATCTCAAAATCCTGGGCCTGCCACTGTGGGCTTGCTTCTTGTTTCAAAAATTTGTTGACACAGATCCTAGTTTAATAAGTTCAGTTCAACACGGCTTCATAAGATTTTAGACATTCTCCTGATTTATGTACAACATGTGAACATATGTCTTTGAAAGAAACGTATATGCAGGAATCAGAAAGTGTCTTTTTTGTTGAGTTACTTTTGTTGTCTTCCCTGTCCCTAGTACTCCCTTCATCCCTAAATATTTGGCGCCGTTGACTTTTTTATACACGTTTGACCGCTCGTCTTATTTAAAAAATTTACGTAATTATCAATTCTTTTTATCTCATTTGATTCATCATTAAATATACTTTTAAGCACACATATAACTTTACATATTTCATAAAATTTTTTGAATAAGACGAGCGGTCAAAGTTGTGTCAAAAAGTCAACGGTGTCAAATATTTAGGGAAGGAGGGAGTATTTGCATAGCACCAAACATTGATATGATCGTATAGTTCTAATGATATGTGTTGGAGATAGGACCCGCCCGCTTCCTTCGGTCAATGAGCAGACAAACTGGAAAGCCAAGTGGCCGGTGACGAATCAGTTCTGTGGAGATAGCGAAGCTAGAGGCGGAGACGGTGAAGCCAATTAAACTCGAGGTGAAGATGGCGATCAGCCCATGACAAGCCCAATAAAGGGGGTGGAGACGATGAAGCCAATTAAACTCGAGGTGAAGATGGCCATCAGCCCATGACAAGCCCAATAAAAAGTGCAAAGAAGAGGAAAAGAGTCTCATTCCCAAGTGGTATTACCATAGGGGCCATCACTATAATATCCTATGTAAGATAAATCCTAATGAAAAGGGGAAAATCCTATGCACTGTTAGCCTATAAATAGAGACCCCAGTAATTTGTAATAGCAGAGAATTTCTGAAAATCAATAACTTATTGTATTTGTTGTTCACAACCATTTCACCAATTCCAATGAGTCATTCGAACTTTGCCACACCAAATCCTTCAGAGTCCACTATTGTTCTTCGGCAACAATAAATGCATGCGTTTTGGTGATAATATTATACAACGATAGTCATAATAGGTTGCTAGTATTTTTTGGTAAAAATAGGTTGTTAGTATTGATAACGTTTGGCTCTCCTCTTGTTACACAAGTGTACAATAATTTCTTTTGCATATTCTAATTTCAGATAGAGAAAGTAGAATAAGATTAAGAAGTTCATATTTTTTTTCTACATTAGCCTTATATTAATCTAGTGTATGATTTCTACCTATTCCAAAATATGAGCAGTTAAAGACAAACATCATAATACAAGTTAATTATTTTGAATTTAGTTTAGAAAATTTTAGAGTTGAACCTGAAAACTTTGTGCATGGCTTTATTTAAGAGATCCGGATAGCCCATGTACTTGTATTGGAAGTCAAAATATTCACATATTATGCATGAACTATAATTTTGGTTGCAACTGTTAAACTAATTTTCTTTATTTTTGAAGGCTCGAAAGTTTCCTAATGTATACTACTTATTATAAAAAAACTAACTTTCTAATGCACTAGTAGTGTAAATTCTGAATATACTATTTCCTTTACCAAGTAGTCAGATACTAATATTTTTTAATCATATATTCGTATGTCAGTTTAGAAGTAATGATTAGTAAAGGACCTCACTTAATTTTAGACAGTTATGCTCTATTGAACAACTTTAGTCATGATAATATTGATGTTGGATCATTACACCCCTTAAGTTTCAATGTCAAATACCTGCTTTCTTTACATTACATATTCTTAAAATATTTTCCATACTGTATGTATAGATTTTATTTATCTAATTGAGAAATTACATAAGTCTAATTTGGTGCTAGCAAGATTACATAAATTTAGTATATTCATATAATATCATTGAAAAATAAATCTATATATTAAAATTTATTTCTCCAAAAACATAGCTACATTTAGTATTTGAGTTTTGTTTCAAAATATAGTTATTTTGGTACATATTCACTCGTGTTAAGGGTGTTGAAGCGAGTCAAGACTAGTACCATATCTATGAGTTTATGTTATGGCGCATCAAGCAATCCACCTTTTTCAATTTTACTTAAGAAAAAAAAGATACACTTTAGATAAGTTAAGAAACTATCTCAATAATTAAGATGATACTCGTAAGGGAGATTATCTCATGACACTTAATGATTTACACCTGAATAATGGTAGTATTGAGTGTCCATTTAGGAGTTTACCAAGTGACAATATAATATGTCATACATAATCTCTGACATAGTTGACTATCAGAAAACTCAAGGGCAAAAATACAATTTGCATTCCTTTAGTGATTATACAAATATCTTGAGGAACAATTACAAGCATTTTAAGGATTTGTCTGATAAGGTTAAGTTGTACTGACGATTTCTAGATTTATTGATAAAGGAATGCAAAATCGTCATTTCTATCTCTACAGTTTGCTCTCGTAAAGTGAATAAGGCCTATCAAAAATATTAATGTAGGGTCTCCACAATTCTACACAAAGACATTTAAGAGAATCGAAAAGATTATTTTTCATTTAGTTACACTAGTCTTTACATGTTGCTCTTTTAACCGTGTTCTTGATTTAATGATTTTTAGTTGTGTTGTTGATTAGTTGTTTTGATTGCATTTATCATTTGTTAATTAGTTGTTTTGATTGCATTCTTCATTTGATTTATAAGCTAACCAGATTAACTTCTAATGAATCATCATACAAAGACAAGGTGATGAGAGACATTAAACTCTCCGTATACTATGTAATGTAACGATTTATATCAGTGCTATGCACTATGTTGTTTGTATATGATTCTACAGTTCATCCGGCTTAAGTATGTTTAAGTCACATTATATCTATGCTGATTATTTTATATACTATCATTTATTAATAATTTTCTTTATTTTGATCCTATGGGAAAATGGAGAATTCTTAAGTGCATACACACTATTATGCTCTAACCGGTGACGCAATCAGTGGTCGTTGAATCGTGTCGCTCCGACCGTCACCCCACATCTTATTCCCCCGGATCAGGATCCTCTGCCTTCAAGGGCTTCAAAGGCAGACGGGAACAGTCTAATAAGTCTACAACTATAGTGATATATAGTCGAATACTATAGCAACAGATCAAAAATACTGTGCAGATTGACTTGTTGTTCATCAAATAAAAATATTGGAGCGATTATTGTCGCAAATTGATCTTGTCCGTCCGTTACACATCCGACACCACAGATCATCTAAAGTTACAATACTGTTCATCTCTGCCTTCAGAGGACTGAAGGCAAAGGATCCTGATTCCATGCCCACTGTTCATCTCTGCCTTCAGTGCCCCCACGGCTTCGACGCTGGCTCCTACAGCGGCAACAATGCCCTCGTCTAGCAAGTTTGTCTTGAACTTAGTGGAAGCCTACGATTTTGGTTTTTGGGTGTAATGATTATAAAGTTGGGGTTCTTTCTGGCTTGGACAGATTGTCGTTGCCAGGACACTAGCAGCCGTGGTGGGCTGGTGAGTGCCAGCACGGATCGGGATCCGCTAAAGTTGATAAAGCATCCCTGAAAAATTGGAATTGAAATGACAAAATAGTAGTACTATAATCACATGAAAATTGCCAAAAGCTATGTCTGGAATGTGGTCATCGTAGTGTTGCATCGCATCCCATGGCCCATCTCCCACTCCAACCATCACAATTGAAAGAGGATAGTAGCTACCAAATAAAAGTTTCAGTAAAACTAACACCGAGTTTTAACTAAGGACGAATTTAATTTACCTTGCAATAAAAATTGTTTGTATAGTTGCTTGCTCTTGTGAACTTAATTTTCCATCCTTCATACTTGAGGTGGTCACCTACAGTTCTTTATTTGGTAAGATGCATGCTGACAATGCTAGCGAAGTCATTTGCTGCTGCTGTAATGGAGTTAACTACTACTAACGAGGACATGGTATTACTACTTTCAACAGCAGAAATTGCAGCATAGATAAGAGGAGTGAAAGAAGTCGGTCCTGTACACACCAGTTGAACAAAATTGAAAGTACAAAACAGCAGTGCTAAATGGAGTATCAAAAGGAGAGATCAAAAGATTTGCTGCTTGTCAGTGTCACCTCATCCACATAGAGCTGTAGTTGCCAGGTAGGAGTATAAACTTTGGCTGTCCTTTGGTCTAGAATTTTTCCTTGGAAGTTCCAGTCTTCCAGAGGAACATGAGTTTGGTGCCAGTGCCGGTTCATGTTCATGTTCGGCCTTTCACAGTCGGCCGACGTGGCTCGTGCCTCTAGCGCACCACGTCGACCGACTCGCGTGAACTAGGCTGTGAACCCGCGCAGGGTTGCTCGTAGTCGTATCCCTTGAGGGATACCGATTCCTTCGTCAGAAATAGCAGAGCCAGAGCAAAAGTAGAGGAGAGAGAGCAAAAGTAGAGGGGAGAGAGAAAGAGCAAAGAGAGAGGACGAAGAAGTGGAGTGCCGTAGCCGCCGCAGCTCTGCTTCTTCGATGCCGTACGCCGTCGAAGCCGTCCACCCAAGTCATCGCGTCTCCTCCCGCCCGCCGCCGCTTTGCTTCCTCGTCGCTGCCGCAGATCTGCCGTCGCCGCCGCCAGTGCCGTCTTCTGCCACGAGGGGAGATGCGTGCCGCCGCCGTTGCTATGAGGTGAGGGTGTTGGGGAAGAAGAATCGGCTGGGTGGGGAGAGAAGGAGAAAAAAAAAGAGAGATAAGGCTGACTGTGGGTCCCACCAAAATAGTACTCCTTGTGTCTTGCCCTGTGTCCTCTCCTACGTGTCACAGTTTTATTTTTCTAGAGACACGGGTGGTCGTGTCTTTGACTGTTCCAGAGGGTGTTGCGGAGGGTGGGCCCGGGCGATGTAGGCGTGGACGGCGCCGCGGCGAGGCGGATGTATCTATACGAAAATAGATTATACTACTCCGTATGTATATTAACTTATGCAAGCTTTGACTTCTGTTGACTCCATTGAACTTCCTCCGTCCGACGGCCCATTACTGTTTCTTTCCAACTTTGTAATTGCTTCAAATTTGAATGTCGCACCGGATTTTTGGTCTCCGGTGCGGACTCGACTAGCAAAACCCAAATATTCCTCTGGCCTCCCTCCCTCAAAATCGAAATCAGACGGGGAAGCGAGAGATCCCCTGATCGCCATGGGCAATCAGGACCAGGAGCGCCGTCGCCGTCAAGCCCAATCCCGTGGTAAAGAAAAATCTGCTCTTCCTCCTCCTCTTGATTAACTTCCACTCCCACCTCCCTCTGCGCATGTCGAAAGCCAAGCTGCAGCGGATTCTCTTACAGGGGGAACAGGATAGATAGACTTGGTAGCTGCTCTGATTTTCTTTTGGGTGGATCTTTAGCTGCATGCGCAGTAATTTGTAGACACAAAGGTTGTAACTTTTTCTGTGTTTCGTTCAGTAGGCTAAGTCTCTCCCAACCATTAGATCCTTGTTGTTTTGATTATTTGAATCTGTATATGCACAAACAAACAAAAGACATAGACATGCTTTTGTTGGTTGCAAGGAGATTCAGGTTGGCAGAGAGGCTGAAAAGGAAGAATAGTGAAATTATAACCTGGCATAATTAAAGATCAAATGTGGTTTATCCGAGAGTAAGTGATTGCAATGGCTGGTGGCCTCCACCTTATTGTTCCTTTTTCTCTTCAAATAGATTGACGAGACATGGGGAGAGACTACACCACTGTGGTGTGCAAAATAAGAAAAATACTATATATGCATGCTCAACTTCAGTTTTACCCTCTTAAATTGATAACAAGCAGGTTTCTTTTACAAATTGATAGTGTTGTTGCACAAAAGGGTATTGTCATGTGTCCTTTCTTGAGTTTGTTGTTTTATTCCTGGAATGTCTGTAACCAGGCATCCTTTGCTGCAGATGGATTACTCGATTTAAGGGCTAAAAGAAAATGTTTACCCTGCCAACAAGATGACATTTCTCAGGGTGCTGCTCACATAGAGATACCAAGCCTTCCAGAGGTAAATATGTTGATAATGGAACATCTTAGTAGTAGTGTAGTACAAGTAAACAATGTTGATGACTGCTCGAATTGCACAAATTGGTGCACCAACGCTATTAAAGTTTATGAACAGAACACTTTGATGCCGTAACCTCCTACAGCCCTGCTGCATTGCTGTTTTTGTGCAACGTGCATGTTCATTTCTTTTCCTTTTACTGCCATTGACTAACATGCTATTAGACAATTAATAATATTTTACCTAGCGCAAATGCAAAGAAACAAATAGGCTGAGCACCTCATACCTGATTTAGGTAAGGGTATATTTGCCTAGCAAAAGTCAACTATACAGTTTGTAGTACATAATCAGGTAGCTAGCACTGGACTTGGGTTAAAATGTTACTCCCTCTGTCCTAAAATATAGGACATCCTTATTTTTCGTGAAGTCAATATTTAAAAGTTTTGAATATTTCAATGCATGTACCATCATTAGATTTATATTTAAATGTGCTTTCATATGATGTTAATTTTGTAGCTTTTGGATCTTTCAAAAAAAAATTTGTAGCTTTTGATCTTATGAAAGAATTTAATGGTTAAGTATTGAAGACCATGTACAAACTATAATACGCCTTATAAATTAGGGCCTGTTCGCTGAGGTGGTTTAATGGCAAAAAAATTACGGTGCTAGCACACAAAATAAGGAACATTATTAGTGTGTGATTAATTAAGTATTAGCTATTTTAAATTTGAAAATGGATTAATTTAATTTTTTAAACAACTTTTGTGTAGAAAGTTTTTCCAAAAAATACACCGTTTAACAGTTCGGGAAGTGGAAGTGTGCGTACGGAAAAGGTTGGAAAAAAGTACAATGTGTTTTTGCTGCACTGTCTTGTTTGGTGCCTTCGAACACACCCTTAGAGCAGGTTCGGGGGGAGTACTCCATAAGTCACTCTTTTTTTTCTGTTCCATCTAACAAAACCATTTGTCTTTACGATCCCAATGTTGACCTTCTCTCCCATGCTTGTGCATGCAGGACATCTGGCGTCATATACATTCCCTGATGTCAATGCGAGATGCTGCCCGAGCCGCATGTGTATCTCGTTCCTTTGTAAGTTCCTGGAGATGCCATTCTAACCTCAGTTTCAGTAGTAAAATATTGGGCTTGAATAACAATGCATGTGGAGAGGACAAATTGGCTACAGAATACTACAACATAGTCGACCACATTCTCACAAGGCACTCAGGCATTGGCATTAAAAAACTCAAGATTGAGATTGGGTTAAATTATAGTGCGAAGGGTTCTTGTTATCTCAACAATTGGCTTCAGAATGCTGTCAAGCCAGGGATTGAAGAACTCAGTGTCATGCTGCGATACAATAAAAAGCACAATTTCAATTTCCCATGCTCACTTCTGTCGAATGGGAGTGGAGATTCAGTCAAATGTCTTTACCTTTCTGGCTTTTCCTTCCACCCAGGAATCACATTTGGTGACTTAAGAAGTCTGACGAGACTGCATCTTTCTAGTGTGTGTATTAAGGATGACGAGTTAAGCTGCCTTCTTTCCCATTCTCTTGCTTTGGAGCTGTTGGACATCAGGTACTGCGATAGTATCACTCGCCTGAAGGTACCTTGCATACTGCAGCGGCTCAGCCACCTGATAGTGCTTGGGTGCAGCAAACTGAAAGTCATAGACAATGAAGCACCTAATGTCTCCAGTTTTGAATTCCAAGGATACAACTCGGTGCAACTGTCACTTGGAGAAACATTGCAAATGAAGAGCCTATGTGTGGAGCGCCCTGGTTATATTTTTCATGCTCGTGCTAATCTCCCATCCATCATGCCAAATCTTGAATCTCTTACCATAGATTCATACCAAGAGGTATCGGAATTTTATTTGACTGTTAACTAGTGATAGTCATTTCTTATGAGACTAGCTTGTTGCATAATTAATCTGACCTCTTTATGCAGGTGGCCTATGCACCGATGTCGTGTAGCAAATTCCTCTACCTCAGGCACTTGAGCATTCGCCTTACTGGAGCACCCTTTTTCGTAGCCTATGACTATTTGTCGCTGGCTTCTTTTATTAATGCTGCTCCTTTATTGGAGACTTTCAATTTATATGTGAGTCGCCGTTCATATGCACTGCTATGAATGAAATTAGTAGCTGTGGTGGAAACCTTACTTAATATTTGTCCTTTTGCTTCCTAGGTATGGCAGCTAGACAAGTACAATGTTTCGATTTTTGCAGATGCTGCTGATCTGAGGTTGACACGAGAAGAGCAGCATCACAGCCTTAAGAGTGTGCGGATCAATGCATTCAACTCTGCAAAGAGCTTGGTTGAGCTGACATGCCATATCCTTGAGAATACAACTTCACTTGAGTGCTTGACATTGGAGGCTGCTGAGAGTTGTTATAAGAATAGCGAAACCGGCAAATGCGTCCCATTTGGTAGGGACATTTCCATGGAAGGTCAAAGGGGGATCTTGGCTATCAGAAGATACATCGAGCCTATGGTACCCTCCACAGTGAAGCTGCATGTTTTGGAGCCCTGCAGCTGCCTTGCTATTGAAGATTAGATGCCATGTTTATCTTAGTCGATGTTTAATCCTGCTGCTGCTGCTGATTCTGTAGGTTTCCATAATTATCGGGAATGTCCATTGTCTAGTAGTTCTGTTTCCTTGTTTTTGTCCAATGTTTACTTGGCAACTTTGTGACTTTTTATTAATGACTTGTGCGAGTGTGTCTTCAATGGTTTGTTTTAAGCTGATACCTTCACTGAATTACTGAACAGTGAAGTTGTGTATTCGCGGTTTATCTTGTGTCCATTATGGCCAGCGTCGTCACGAATGCTGGCTAATTTCTTCTGATTTTTTGTACTGACGTGATGAGTGAAAGCACAAGGCAAGTAATGCACTGATGCCAGTGTTTCATTTTGCCAAATTCTGGAGAAACAGCGCAAAGTTGAACAATGTTTGGAATTATGAAGACTCTTATGGATTTGGGGTTCAACTCAATTGTTTACAAGTTTCATCCAAACTATAAAGGAAGTGGTTACCTTTCCATTGGGCAACCAAACAAATCATATAAATGGATACGATGTAATCACTTGTCGCTGCAATCATTTTCATTATCGTTTGTGTTACAACACCTTTATGGAGATTAGCGAAATGTAGCCGTGACACTTCTAAAAAAGATGTTACAAGCAAATTTTGGCTGTTCTTGTGGAGATGCCCCAAGGTCCAAGCCTCTCTTCCGGGCCCACGTTACGGTTGCCTTAACAATTTCTTTGTGCTCGTTGAGCAATTAGATTGTACGTATACGTAGCTAGAATACTCAAAAGTAAAAACGCATAGTAATTTAATTTATTTTGATGCAAGCCATGCAATTATAATATAACACATTGCCACGTTTTCACTTCGGTTCAAGCAACACAAGTCGAGCATGAAATACCATTTGCTTCCGAGTTCTTGAGATCTTTACTGTTCAACACCATTTGCATATATACATCACAATACCAGTTGATGTTTTGGGTGCTCCTGTTTATTAAAGGTCAGATCACCTCATGAGTAGAGCCTTACACGCATCGTAATTGGCACACGGCACAAGGGGCATGTTGATAGAGTTGGGCCACATTCCTTGCATGTCTTTAACAAACGCAAGTCAACAACAACAACAAAAAAAGGTTTGTTAATCTCTCATCAAATGCAATCGAACTATACTCTAAAAAAAATACAATCGAACTACTGCCTCTGATTTACTAATTTCAAATTTGAGTTAGCCCATAATCTCACTAGCAATATAGTTTATACAGGATCATTCCACAGTTTGATGTTTCACCCACAAAAATTGAAGCCAGGATAGAACAACTTACCAGGTGACCACATTGGAAAGCCATGTCCTTTGGATTGGTTAAGCAGATGGGGCAGACCTTGAAGATGCCACAAAATAAAATAAGAACATTTTATATGTCACAAATTCTGGAAAAATTATGGATACTTGCCCAAAGTGTGGCTACCTGCTCATCGTTGGTATTCTTTGCAAAGCCGGTTGACTGTGAGCTTGCAGTTGGAGGACGCGAGGCTGCAGCATTATCATTCTCAAGAACTTTGTTTGGAGTAGGAAGAATCCTCAAATGACCGGCCGCGTGACCCGCATGCTTTCTGTGATATGAGGCAATGGGCAGAATATGAGAAAAATGAAGACACAGAGTGTGTGATAAGGATGCCATGAAACTAATGCAGGACTGAAAACTGAAAAGAACTGAGAAGAGCAAGTACTCAGGAGGTCGGAGGCCTTGAGTTGCTTTATATTGGGAAGGTATTTCCATAAGGGCTGCAAGGGCAAATGCAGCCTCTTTCTTTGGCATATCCTTACTTGTTGACATAATATCTGTAAAGTTCACAAACTGCAGTAGTTCTTCAGTAATGTCCTAACTTCTAGCTAAATAAATACATGAGAAATCAGTACACAAGTCTCTTCTAGTCAGAAGGTAATGCCAGAAAGTATATTATATTCAAGGTAGTATAATTTTTAACTGGAATCAATCAATTTGATCACACATCAAGTGGAGCGATGTTGAATATTTGGAATTGAAATGACAAAATAATAGTATTATAATCACCTGAAAATTGTCAAAAGCTCTGTCGGGAATACAGTCATCAAAGTGTTGCATTGCATCCCATGGCCCATCTCCCACGCCAACCATCACAATTGAAAGAGGACAGTAGCTGAACAACCAAATAAGTTTCAGTAAATCTTTAACACCAAGTTCTAACTAAGGGCGGATTTAATTTACCTTGCATCAACAATTGCTTGTATAGTTGCTTGCTCTTGTGGACTTAATTTTCCATCCTTCGTATTTGAGGTGGTCACCTACAGTTTTTGCTTAGGCAATACACATGCTGACAATGCTAGCGAAGTAATTTTCTGCTGCGGTAAACAATTACCTGTCCATCAGCTATGATGACAAGGACATGGTATTGCCAGTTACTATTTTCAACAACAGAAATTGCCGCATAGATAAGAGGAGCAAAAGAAGTTGGTCCTGCAACAACAGTTGAACAAAATAATGTACCAGGTAAAAAGTATAAAATAGCAGTGCTAAATGGAGCTACCGACTACTTACAAACACCTTATTGAGTTATTATTCAGTGAAACACAACAGATGAGCTACACTGCACAATACCTTTGTTTACAGGAATTATTAAAAAATCTGTGAAATCAAAACCAACTAATAGAACAACAATGTATATAATCATGATGCCATGAATAAAGAGGAAATAAATCTACAAAAGTGAGGAATGAAAAACTACTATCCCCAAATTACTAAGCATTCTCAAGGACAACTATGTGTGCTACTATGCTATAACAATTCTATAGAGGAAATGTTGGGTATTTTAAAATCAACTTGTACGAATAAATGGCACGCCAAAACATTGGCTACTCTATATCATAATCTATGCTGAAAAATGAACAGAACATTGACTGAAGTCTGTTCTTTGGTAGTGTCTGAAATAATAACCTGTTACTGTTCTACAGTTTGTACTTAATGAAGGGGGCACATGGCCTTCTTACCTGAAAGGTTCAAATGTGGGGCAATTTGCCTATATCTTTCAAGAACCTCTTCAAAACCACGGCAAGAACGATTATCTTGGTAGAAGCTGAAGACAGAGTGATCATGCGTAGAAGCTACAGAATGAATTAGATAGTAGAAGTTCATACAGGAAGTATTACTACTGAAAATAAATTTGTATGGCGAAAATAGGAAATCCATATAACACTTACCGTCACCAAATCCAAAACATGGTATCAAGTTGTCATCGTCAAAAGGTGACATTGTTCGCCCAATTATAGAAATTGCTTGCTCATATGGATTAGGGGTGCCATTAATGGCATGCAGAGATTTTCTTCCAAATGAATATCTGCCTACAGAATTTTTTTTATTTCTTTAAACCAAAACAGATCCTCAAGAAAAACTGATAGAATGCTTTAAAGTAAACAGGCAGTGTATGCAACGGTAATACAGAAGTAACATCACCTGACCACTCATTACTTTTGGTAAAGTCAATACCAAGAATCAGATTTGATGATTCAAGACCAGCCTCTCTCAACGCAGCAGTTACCTTAGAAACCAAAACAGGAGACAAGAGTTATACAACAGTACATGCAAGCACATGCTGCAGGCATGTTTTTCCTTTAGTGAAGAACATTCAAGCTTGAATAATAGTGGGAAGAAATTTTGGGGAATACACAAATCTTCTAAGCAAATAAAATAAGCATTTGACTTGTGTCTACTTATATCCAACACAGATTGGTTATATATAAAGGAGATATCAAAAGCTTTGCAGTTTGTCACCTCATCCACAGAGCTGTAGTTGTCAGGTATAAACTTTGGCTGTCCTTTGGCCTGGAATTTATCCTTGGAAGCTCCAGAGGGAACATGAGATTGATGCCAGTGCTTGTGATGAGTTCGTTCGCCCCACATGACCAGTAATGATCTGCATATCATAAATCATTCCCGATGTGTGTTGAAATTACACTCGAAAGAAACCACCTTTTTTTTTCAGCTGTATAGGAGTACCATACATGTAGTTGTCGGATTCATCAACCGTTTACTCTGTCGATATATCACGATTGGCATACGAATTAGAAGTAACTTGCAACCTACAAGCTAGGTTTCCCCTCCTTTCAAAAAATAAAAAATAAAATAAAATACAAGGTAGGTTTCCCACCCCCTCAATCCTACAAAGCTCAATCCAAAAGGGGAAATGCACTTTGTACATAAGCAAACATTGTAAGTTGCTTTACTCTAACAACAATTACGATCTGAAAACAATTAGGATCGCTAGAAATTGATAGGACGCAGAGGGAGACAGACATGTTGAGCACAGCACTACTGGATAAACAAACGGAATGAAACCATAGATGGATGAAATAGATGTTGAAATTCAGCTAGTATTACTTCAATTAGGGCTAATCCGTACAAGCAATTCTAGCAAGACAAGAAAGAAGCAGAGCGCGGGGTAGTCTGAATCTAGTGACTCCGCTAATCACCCAATTCGAACTAATTACCGAAGCGCTGCACGGCCTAAAAGAAACAGAAACAGGGAATGGATGAATCCCAAGGAAAGGGAAAGACACCACTTACCAGACAGAACTGAAACCAAAGCAGAGGAGACGATAGCAGCAGGGGAGAGGATTCCGCAGAGAAGCTGAAAGGCTGGCTGCGGCTGGACGGACTCCAGCGAAGAGGAAGCTTTGAGTTCGTTGCCTGAGCTGTACGGTGGTGGCCTCGCTGGCTGGCTGGCTGGCTGGCTGGTGGGACCCCGAATCCCAGTCGAGATGGCAGGAGGAGGTGGAAGGTGGAAGATGATGGATGGATGGTCAACGAAGGCGTCAATTAGGGAGAGCGACCCGACCCTGAGCTCCATGCCTCCATGGCCATGGATATTCGTTTTGGAGACGATATGAGGCCTCGTCACGAGGAGTGAAGGTAGCGTGAGAGCAACCATCACGAAATAGCCGCGCGACGACGATGGCCGTGGCAGACAGCCAAGGGTGACAAAGACGACACGACAAGCTCGTCGTGTCATCGTATTAAATCTTTTTTTCTTTGCAAGAAAAGAAATGGAAAGGGAAATTGCATAGTATTTGTCGTACGCTCTATCTACTCGTGCGTACTGTCGTGTTTAATTATGCCGACCTTTTGCGCAAGAAAAGATGTTTTCAGCACTTGTCTCTCTACTCTCTCTCTCTCTCTCTCTCTCTACGGTAGAGAGAAAAAAAAAAGAATACAAGTGTTAATACCAAAAAAGAAACACACGCCCGGTGGGACTCGAACCCACAATCGCCTGATTAGAAGTCAGACGCCTTATCCATTAGGCCACGGGCGCATCTATAGTTGGTGAGGGATAATACTGCTCTATAGATCTACTAACTACTATGACTCTATAAATTTCTCATAGCAGACTACTCCTATTAATTTTTCTAATGTTGCTGATTGATCTTGGAGCGTGTTAGATTAATTTAATTCATCTCACGCAGAAATCACCACACCAAGAGTGAAATTACAATTACTGTTTAATTGGGAAATACATTTGCACCTGATTCCCCAGGACAAAGGCAGGATTTAACCGGAACGTGTTCCTCTGCAGTACTGTACTGCAGAGGATCAGCTTCCGATTTAGCCACCAAAGTGTTTATCCTGTATCAGACAATTTAAGTGCCAAGTGAAGCACGCAGGGCCATGATAGAGGCATAGAGCTTTCATCAAGCTCCCCGACAGATCGCTCTGGGAGACTGGGAGGCGAAGATAAAATACAGTATGGAATTAAAGTTCCAGACTTCCAGTGAGTTTTCAAACCCTAGACTTTGTGATTAGCAAGGAAATACCCGTCCACAGTTGCAAACAAGCTCGAGATCTGAAAACTCAGGTTTCAGTATTTCACATATTCGTGTATGCAAGTCTTGAGAAGCTTGCTAGGCTGCTGCATGATGACCACAATGCGGCAATTCGCCTTGCTTAAAAATACCAAAAAGAAAATAACAATACTGCAGTAAAATGGTTGGGCGCACCAGTAGTATACTAATATGAGGCATGGACCAAACAATTACCAGTGGCCATAAGACCATTACATCATGAACCACAAAGTGGTAAAGCAGATAAAAAATAGGTGAATTCTGTCTTCTTCATTTGTCAAACAGTGCTTATTGCCAAGTGATGTGACATTCCGTTACAACCAATTAACAAAAATCACGATCTTTAGCCACACTGACAGATTGATCAATCAGATCTCTAACGCTTCAAATGCAAGCTACTCAACCTCAGCTAGGTATGTCGGGCTTTTGATATACAGCTTCTAGACATTCTTTAGCGCGATGAACTTTCGACTGGAGATAGAAGCTCCCATTCTTAGCATTCCTCTCAAACATAGTATCATATTTCTGCAAAGCATTTCAACAAGACAAAAAATCAATGATAGTCTCTGGCTAGAGCAAATGACTGCAATGTGCGTTCACCATTCTTAATTAAAATGAAATCAACACAGCAAAATGAAATAGATTTAATGAAAGCATATTGTCACAAACCTGGATGATCTCTTCCCAAGACGTCTTTTCGCTGATACCTAGTATTTGCCGGGCTTCTTGCTCAGTCATGGCCTTGCTAGCCCTTCGAATACCATTTATAGCTTCCTGGGCGGCTCCAGTTTTGTTTGCATCTACATGGAAAAGGTAGAAATAATTATTAATTTCATTGAGAAGAACATGTATGGCATGGATGATGTAGTCAAAGAGATGAAAGGAAGCAAATGCTTGCATATGTAGACTACTTAAGCTATGTTGAGCAATATTTAGAATGCACAGCAAAATCACTATATGTCATGGAATGCCAGGAAAAGATATGCTAAACAATATCCGAACTGCATAATCTTCAGATAGTTCACATCATATGCAATCAAATGAAGAGCTAATCCTCAAGCAAACTACCTGGAGCAGTATAATATGCCTAATCCCATTAACTCACTAACTCAGCCATGATCAAGAATCATCAAGAGTTACAGGTTATAAACACATTGCCTAAAACTACCGTACGATCCACATAGGCATAAAAAGGATGTGAATTAGCTTAAAGATCCGTGAAGATATTCATGTCGACGGCGTCATTTTGATTTTATCAAATGGTTATTTAAATTGCCAAACAACTTCAATACACACCATAATACATGTATATGTAGTACAAGCATATAGTCTATTGTTTGATAAGCGATAAATATATGACAGAAACTATTATCAGACTGGAAATAACACATGCTTGATACTAGTCTGCAGATGCAGATAAGGAAAATAACACAATTCAGGATCAGTTTGGGTGATTATTTCTTATCCACTAATTTGATACTGGCAAGTCACTCTTTGGTATCCTCAGATTGACTAGCAAAAAAAGCTACCAGCAGGAATAGTGGAACATGCTGTATATTTTCAGAATACTCAATAAATACCATTTGGGCTTAGACAACTGAGTAATTTACAACGAATATTTCAGTTAACAATATAGGTCTACTGCTACCATCATCAATCAGGACGCGTACATAAGCTCAGCTCATGGAGGGAAGAGTTACTCACTGACGATGGCTTGGCGATAGGCCTGGACCATGGCCCTGCCGACCACGGTGCCGCCCATGACGAGCAGATTCGCTAGAAGCCTACCGGCCTGCCAAAATCAAAACCAGGAGCATCATCAGACTAAGGCCGAAAGGGTAGGGATTGCAACAAAAAACCACTAACAAAAATTCGAATCCGGCAAAACATCATACCATCTCACTGTATCGTCCTCCTCTTCCTCTTCCCGCTCCTTCGCTGGCGGCGGCGGTGGAACCCTAGGTGCGACCTGGCTCGACGCGGGACCCTCGCGGCGAAGGAGGCGAATAGCAGTGGGCAAGGGAGGGAAGCCGGCGCGCACGGGGGAGCGCGGTGGCGTGGTTCTCCGGTAGAATCTGGGGACGGCGGCGGCGGCGGATCGCCTCGGTGGCTGGTCGTCTCTCTCGGCGGCGGCGGTGGATTGGTGTATGGTTTGGCTTGTGATTTTTGTGAAAGAAGAGGAGAGGTCGGTTTCGGCTTTGTGGTGGAGGCCTCATCTTGCAAAGCACGAAAGAGTGACTAGTGGTAGTGGAACGCGCACTAGGTTTCGGCCCAGTTGTGATTCTATTGTTGGGCCCAACTCTAAGGCCCAGTTCTAGCCTTTTTTTCTTTAGGAGTAGCCCAGTTCGTGGGATTTTGTTTGCTTGTTTTTTGGGTAGAAAGTGTGTAAAAAAAATCTTTTGTGGTAGATATGTAGACTTGTACTCTACTACTTTTTTTTTTTTGCGGGGGACTTGTACTCTACTACTTTACTACTTTACTACTTTAGTTTATTTTGTACACCAGCCAGCAAGATTAATTTCATACTCCTACAGTAGTTGACATTTTGCCTATATAGACAAAGTTAAAAAGTGGCGATTATGTATTTGATTTTGAAAATCCAATCAATGAGATGTTGATCAAGGGCTAGTCAAACTAAAGGGACAATTATGTTCTTATCCTCATTTTCATCTACAGATTGTGATATTACTTAAGAGTTTTTAGGATTTGAAAATTTGTTACTGTTTTTTCTTTTAACAAAGCTCCCATTTGCCTCTACCTTTAACTGCCATTACGTAGTTAGTACTAATAAATTAAAGTAAAGAAAGAGTGATTTGCAAATTGGGAAAAATAATACAGTCGATCTCAATGTATATACGTTTCATCCTTATGCCGCTGCCGTACACAAATACATAAATGAACGTACAGATTCACGTATAAATCTCTCGATTGATACCAGTGGCGGAGCTTCAGCAAAATAGCAACAGGGGCCATAAAGTAAATTAACATGTACTTTGATCACTGTAATTGGTAGAAATATCAGTATATATAGATTGTAATTGTTATATTAAGTAAAAATGCAAGCTGGGAGCGTGAGACTTAAATGCTCGGTATATATACATGTAGAAAACAACTGCTAATGGAGTAAAATATCTTTTGGTTTTAAAATTCCTTAATAACATCATCATAAATAGCATCATCATAGCTGTAGTTAGGTGCATGCTCGAACTATCGGCAAGAAAATCATCTTCTATCTTATTGCGCAGCCTTGTTTGATAATCTTCGTACTAGAAATTACCTGTTCAGCACTAGCAGTTGAAACTGGAAGAGTAACAAGCAAACATATCACTCTATCAAGTAGACTTGGATTCATCTAGGTCTCATCTGTGTGGCAGCACGTGGTCTTGATGCTGCTTTGTTAGCTTGCTAAACATACTAACTATGCTTGGCTAATGTGCTTATGTAAAATGGACCCAAATAGATGCTACCTGAAGTAAATTACTACCTAATAATTTTTTTCCTCATCTTTTGCTGGGGGGGCCACCACCCTCTTTGGCCTCAACAATCCTCCGCCACTGATTGATACCTTGAGTAAAGACAGGTCAACTGAACCGTTGTCAGTGTGTGGCTAGGCCTGGAATTGCCTGTCCAGTCCTGATCAGCGTGGATTAAATTAATAACCAGATAATTATATAGTTGAGTGCCGAGACTAATAATATAGTTAGGCACATTGTCATGCAACTGAGATGTGCATGCAGAAATAAATATATAGCTAGGCACATTGTCATTCAGGGCATTAATTTATATATGCATGTATTGCACACGATGAGGTGAAATAATTAAAGAGATCGATCTACCAAAGGGGTGCACGTACAATGATGAAGGGTATAACCTCACATGGCCTAGCTGACCTGAAAAGATGGAAAGGGCTTTCTTCTCATGCTTCTTAGCTTATACAGATATGTCCGGACATAAAATAATAAAAAAAAAAGGTCGTCTATTGCACATTTGCATTGATAGAAAAAAAAAAAGTAAACATCAAATCTCGGGACTTTTGGACTATTGATCAAAATCCAACTCTTCACGGTGCTTTGGCCCCCTCTCCTCCTTATCCTCTCGTCCTCTCCACTCCCTCAAGCCGGGGCAGATGGCATTGTCGCCTCACCCTTCGCCACCTAGCCCACCGTCTTCTGCCAACTCCACAGTTTTGACAGTGCCATCTCTGACTATCTGATCGCTGGTTGTTGTCTCCGGTCTCCTTAACTTGGGGAACTCAACCTACCCACCCTGAAAATATAATTGGTTGTGCTATCGCAAGCAATTTCTCACTGGAGTTTTTGAGCTCGCCGGAGCTAGAGGAGAAAAAGCTCAAGTACAAATCGCAACGTAGATATGATGTCTAGAATATATAAGATTTCTCACCTCCATTTTCCGTCAAATGTTTTTTTAAAGCAATTATATTTATGTAAACACACCTACCCAACACTGCTGGTGAATGAAGTGAATGATGATATATATCCCTACCTCCATTATGACATGATTTATCAACAAATTAGCTACTCCCTCCATCTCAAAATATAGCAATTTAGGAGGGGTCACATCTCCTCTCAGAGGTTGCTATAGTATGGGACGGAGGTCGTACTATGCTAGCGCCTGTCGTCGAATCCGAGCTGTTTGTATATTATTGTCATCACAAGGTATTCGATGCGCTGCAACTATCGATCTAGCTAGCTAGCAAAATTAATCGAAACAGGTTGCGCAGCCAGCCCCAGCCGATGGGCCTGATGCATGGACCCGGCCGGTATCCATGTCGATCGATCTCGTATTTGCCCATATGTTTAATCAAAAACTTAATTTCGCCAAAGAAGCAATCGTACGACGACGACATGACGGGATTCTTCGATTGATATATATATCGTGATGGCGCCATGTATGTCGACATCCTGCGCGCGATCGATCACTAGCTCTGCTGGCCGTTAATTGGTCCGCCGGTGCATCGAGATTCGTGCTACCGGCCGGCCGTGCGTGGACCGGTGAAATGAGCACATGTTTTGTCCTCATCGATCCAGGCCCGCCCTACACATACGCTAATCAAGCTATAGTGTTAAATATACGTGTACCTGCTTATTCATTGTCTTCGACTGTTCGACACGACACGCTGTTCATGGACTTCCTATACGGTACAATTAATTATTCGTAGTATTGCCATCATCATCGATCGGTATGATAAATTAAACTCAGCATGGTTCCCGATTAGCGACCAGAGATTACGAATAATTAATTACGCCACCACATATATCTGAAGAAGATCATACAGATTCTCAGATGGATGTATAATGCACATGTTCTGATCAGCAATTGTGACTTGTGAGATAATTAATAGAATGGAAAATGCTGCGTTTAGAGGACTAGAGGCAATATATAATAAAATATATAAATTTCAGCAAGTTTGCTTAACAAATTAGTACTAGTAAAAAGCAGGGATCGATCGAGCATATATAATTTTTAGATAATGGGATCGAGCATATATATACAGTGCAGCCGCGAGTACATCCACATGGGAATGAGCACATCATGTCCCAATGTGTCCAATCACACTGCCGTTGTTGGTGGCCGTCGAGCTAGCTACCTCTGTTAGCGTGTATTCAAATTGCCGTCCTTTTAATTATTTCGTTTACGAAATTTTCTACAACTGCTATAGCTAGTCACCCTTGTCTGTTTCATGCTTTTCTTGTCAGTTTTGGTCTACGAAATCATGATTTCATGCATCCTGACTAGCTAAATGTGATTATTTCAAACAACCCCACTGCTATACACCTGAAAATTTGCATTCATATATGTGCCCTTTTAGTATTTGCATCATCAAAATAGAGACCAAATTAAAACTGCATCCATCATTTGTCAGACAACTCCACATCACACTATATCATCAGTTCCTATTTTGTAACACATGGCCTATTGCTTTCAGCCAAATTATTATTTGGATGGTAGATGACAAATCCAACCTCACCTGCCTTTTCTCTAGGCAGCACCAGATGCAATCACAAATACTTGGCTAAGCTAACTACTTAGCTAGCTACCCTTCCAAACAAGCAAGAGAGAAATGAAGTAAACCAAGGGCACATTTTTCCCCCTATAGTTAATTAGCTGCTTCAGAGAGATCCAGGCTCAGATCAGATCAGGCGTTCGATCGATCATGGACTGCGTGGCGATTGAGATCGTGATGCAAGTGATCCTGAGGAGGAGCATCAGCAGGCTGCAGGAAGTCTTCGCCATGGCGATGGAGCTCGGCGCCGCGATCCTCGTGGCAGTGAGGTTCTCCGGCGGCATGGCCGTTCACCTCCGGCCGTCGACGCCGTCTTCGCCGGCGATATCGAGGACGACGACGGCAACGACAACGTACTACTACTCGCCGGTGGCGGCCTCCATGATCAGCATGTCCAGGCTTGACAGGCACTAGCTATGGTGTGAGCTCTATATACACATACAAACTTCGTCGATCGTCTTTGGTTTGGGAATCAAAATGAGTTTGAGTGTACTGTTTAATTAGAGGCATATATATATATGTGTGTGTCGATATATCGATTGATGGTCAACTCATTGTTTGAGGAATTGGGATTGCGGAATATATTTCAAAATGATTATTTCATTGAGATTCAAGATGGGTTTTCCACTACCCCTTAACTTCATGATTAACTTTTCCGTTTTCTGATCTTGGTTTATCTGTATGTAATCGTATGTCAAGTTGTCACATATATCTGCCAAAAAGGTCCAGATCGAATACTGTATTGACAGGTCTCTTGATTCTGAATATACGTACAGAGGTTAACAAAAACAATATTGAAAGGATTACGAAGATAACAAAACTAAAAATCAATCCATCGAATTTAAAGAGATTAATCCGGATCTATGATCTTCCTTGAGACAAACAGATTAATTAAATAGGAAGCAAATTACTATTGTGTCATGATATATCATACTATTTGTGATGGTTTATTTTATCTTAGGTTTCTTGTTTTTCCCGAAACGTAGTACGCACTCACACATTTTTTTTAGAAACTTATGTTATGCACACACACATTCACCTATGAGTTCTGATTTGTTTAGCCTACATGGATTATATGTCCATATATATAATGACTGTAATTATGCTTGTTGGTATTATAACTTTTTTAACTTTTTTCAAGTCCTTATTTTTCAACATAAAACAAATATATAATGAAAATATAGTCAATATTGGATTTAATGGAACAAATTTTGTGTTATAAGTGTTGCTACATTTTCCTATAGATTAGTTAAACTTAAGAACGATTGACTTAAAAGTTAAAATGTATTGCATTCTTAAACATGGGGAGAACAATAGCCGCATTTGAAAATAAATGCATAACTATGTATGCAAATGCAACTAAATTGGGAAAAAAAATAGAGAATATAGTAGTAGTTATGGTGGTTAAGATCAGCAAAAATATGCAAAAAAAAAAGTATATGAAGAGGTGTGTGTGTGGGGGGGGGGGTTTCGAAAAATGAATTATTGCTCTGAATATGTATAGGCCATTGATATACACATGGTGGTGGCTCCATTGAGAATAGGAACATCAATTCTAGCTAACCATATGTTTGTCTTGGTGTCCAAAATTTGTCTATCCATGGATAATAGCTTTATTAATTTCCCCTGGTTGTAATAAATCCATCTCTATTTCCTCACAAAAAAAAGAAAAACATCCATATCACCATCATATCATCATGTGCTTGATTATTGTTGATTAAAACATAACTACAAAAGAAACATATAGCTGTATTTTTATCATGTACGCATGGGAAAATGTTGTCAGCATATACAAAAGACCAAACAAAGTATGTATACTGAGGGTCAAACTTAACAGTGAGAAGAATGCATCTAGGTTGAAAAGGGGGGCCGATTTGAAATAGCTAGGTCCATGAGACTAATGTACATTAACATCACATGCAACCCTGAGAGTTAATTAGATTTGTTTAACATACATTACATATTAATTCCATCCTTCCCTAAATATAATTCATATATCAAAGAGTAAAGATTTATGATTTAAGAATTAAGGCCACAATACCAAATTGTTTACTAATAAGCATCTGAAAACAGATGTGTAACTATATATATGCAAATTCAACCAAACTGGACAAAACTAATCAAGGATAGCATAGTAGCTATATAGCAGTCAAGGATCGAGCAAAGAAAAAAATGAATTATTGCTCAGAATACGTACAGTGGACATGGACGTACGCACACATGGTGGTGTGGTGGCTTCCTTGAGAATACGAACATCAATTGTAGCTGGCCATATGTTTCTTGAGGGCCCAAATTTGTCTATCCATGTATTAATGGCTTTATTATTATTTCCTTATATTTTTATATATTATTTTTCCCTGGTTGTACGTAGCTAGTAAATCCATTATTTCCCCTCTCTCTCTCCCCCTCTCTCTATCAAAAAAAGAGAGAGAAATTGACGTCCATGTTACTGCATGTGCATGATTATAGCGCTGGCTAGCTAAACATAACTACAAAAGCAACATCTAGCTAGTTTAATCATCATGGGAAATGTTGTCAGTATATACAAGACAAAAAAAAAGTAAGACTAGGTAAAATTTCTAACAGAGAAGAAAATAGACATCTACTAATTAATTAGGTTGAATTAAAGGAGGCCGGCCAAGACTCAAGAGGATTTGAATAGGGCAATGAAACTAATTAATGTTACACCACATGCCCATTTGAATAAAAGGTTCTGTCCTTCATTCGAAGATACTCCGGTTCCATGCAGTGTAGTAAAAAACGGCCGTATCAGCCGATTATACGGCCGTATGGACGGTGTCGGCAGCAATCACAAGGGTAATACAAAGACATTGTGTTATTTTGATAATAGAGTGTGTTCAAGTACCTCTAAAATTGTAAAATTATTTATATGTTAATATTAGAATGTACGTCAAATTACCGTTTAATTCTGAATAATCGGTTGTATTCCGATTATTCGCTTAACATTAAGCTATCCGCTCGAACACCATATTCCGTCATTTATAACACTGGTTCCATGGGCTTGGAGGTTCAGATTTTTTGGATAAAAGCCTTATATATATCTAAAGCCTTATATATATTTTTCGGATGTACAAAATCGTCTTATGTTTTGAACATGTATTTATTCGAGAGCATAATATGTATAACTTAATCGAAACACCAAGATAAGCAATTGATTAATGCACAAGTCGGTACAAAAACAAAACAAGATGTAAAATTAAGAAATCGAGCATATCCTCCCAAAAGAAAAATCATAGAACAGTGTACTATACGTGAGGTGAGGATGTCGTTGCATCCAGAGCCTCGAGATGCCAAATGCTCTGCTGGACTCAATAGTCTTTCGCCCAGTAAAAGCAAGCAGTGTGGCCCATCACAATATCGGCCCATAAGCAGAGAACTAGCCCAATATTTTTGAATTTGTACTCAAACGAGCCGCAGTTTGCAAAAACCTGCCGTAGCTTAGCTCACATTTCTGGATTTCCGTCTGCAACAGTTCTATGTTTTGACATTTTAGGTCGTCGACTAAAAAATTGATTAGTACAACCAAATATATGTCGCTAACGCGCATACATTAATACATATATTATAACTGACATTGTCAAACAAACCAAATATTATATCTTTTCTCTTTTTTTCCTTCATTCATGTATATCTTTATCCTTTCTTTCCTCCATTTTTTTTTGTTGTGGTAGGCATGCATGAGTTTCGACTTTCAAGAGTGATCAGGTCATTCCTCTGTTTCTTTCTGCAACGGAGATTAAGTCACTGATCGGCCTGAAACCATGTGCCGTAGCCTGAATTTACCTTTTAATATAATCTAATGATTGTGTATTTGTGAATTGGGAAAGGCAACCTTTTGAGTGTTGGATGTATTACCACATTAATTAATTAGTTTGGCGGAAGATCATGCTCAAGGAAACGTACTACAGAACGGGTCTAGGTGATGACAATTTCCTGAATTCCTGTCACGTTTGGTCAATCAGGCTACGTTTTCCTTTTGTTCTAGAAATGAAGCACAATTTATGTTTTTTAACCAAACTTTAATGTATTTTTTTATTATCTTTTCTTCAGGCTTTGCATGACTTGAAAGCAAATACATTCTACATTGCAAAAGTGTACAATAATTCCAGTTGAATAGTAGTAGATGCAAAATAAAAGAACATAAAAATAAACAGCCGACCACATTTACCCTACAAATTAAGATTCTGAGGCATATCTCGAAGTTGCTTTCCAGCTTTAACTTAAGTTTCGTTTCCGTCATAGCGTCAGCGTGTTTTTTGTGGAGAAAATGAGTAGCCTCAGCATCTTAACACATGACGCCCTCGATCTTCTCTCTGTTGCCACTTTTTATCTCCACTTCATTTTGATTCTCTGTGGACCGTGGGTAAATGTGGCTTTTGTGCATGTGGATGGTTTAGATAACAGAATATTTATTGATGTTGACTACCAACCATTTGTACAATTGTCTCAAATCAAAAGATGAAACTTAATTCATGAGCAATATGACTATTATACTATTTCACTAACCAACTTGGAAAGTACTCCTATACTAACATAACGTAGGTATCTGCTGTCATTCCCTTTCAAGATAATATTACACATCAGGTACATCTGTAGAAAAAACAAACATATACATTCAAGGCATTGATTGTCTAGAAATATTATCAAGGCTACCTTAAATTACTATTGATTGTACTATATGTAGGGATGAAACTAGAATGAAATGTAGGGTGGTGCCACTCACTTGATTTACTCAGTTTTGGACTGTTTTTTTTATTGATATTGGTGCCTGAGTTGAAATTAAAGGGGTGACTGTGTAGTGAATTTTGATAAACAATAGGTAAAAAAAATTCTGAGAACCCCTCCTATGACTATATGTACAGCCTTATTTTGTGAACGAAGCTCTGACATTGCAATAATGTATTTCAGAGTTTAATAAAAAAATAAAAACTTACTAGAACACAATTCAAAGTCAAAATACTAAGAGAAAAAAAAAAGGATCAAATGTACAGTACACTCGAAGACGCTTCACAGATGATCCGGACTGCAACGATGGACACACCGTGCGGCCAAATCAGTAGGAGTAGTTACTCCTCCTATCATCCCGCTTGGCGCGCACTACCCGTCGAGGTGGGCCCTCCCATCCAAACCCTCCCTACCCTAGATTCACTGACAGGTGGAACCCACACCCCACCCTGGCCCCACCAACCTTCGCAACACGCAACGACCCTCTTCTCTTCTCCTATTTCCTCTGCCGCTTGCCTTCAACGCCACCATTTCAAAATCCCCCTTCCGCCTCCCCTCTCGTCTCCGGCGATCGCCGCCGCATCCGTCTCCGGCGAATCGGAGATGGCAGCCGGATCCTCCCAGCCCCGGCGCCACCAGCCCACCACCACCTCCCTCCGCCGCGCGCCGCCGCCTCCTCCGGCGGCGGCCAAGCCAGAGCCCACCACCAACGGAAAATCGTCCTCCAAGCCTGCCTCGCCCGTACATCCATCGTAAGTCTCGCCGGAAGGAAGCTCGTTGCTAGTAGCTCCTACCTGCCTTGGTCCTGTGCCCTTGCTGATTGATTGATCGATTGATTTGAAGCGCTTTTGAGTTTTGTGCTTGTGCTTGTTGTTTGTGCGCACGCGCAGGTCGGAGAGGACGGTGAAGAAGCTGAGGCTGAGCAAGGCGCTCACGCTTCCGGAGGCCACGGCGGTGTCGGAGGCGTGCAGGAGGATGACGGCCAAGCGCGTCGACGCCGCGCTGCTCACCGATGCCAACGGGATGCTCTCCGGCATAATCACAGCAGAGGTCTGAATCTCCTGTATTATATTGCCTTGTCGCCAACTGATAGAAGCCGAACAGAACATTTTTACTTTGTGTTGAATCGTTTTGAATTTACACAGCGAGATTGAGGCCAGTGCTGACAATTTTGAGTACATTTTACATGACCCAAATGTAGAACTTGTTTTGGGGATACGATAATTGGACGATTGGGATTTGAGACAGAGCAGCAGCATAAGCTGTTTACTTTTGGGAGTTTTACTGTAGAATGCAATTGGAACAAAATTTGATGCCGTTAGTGATGAGGATCAAGTTCTAACATGGTTTTTATGTGTGTATTTTTTTGTTTATTTTAGGACATATCAGGACGGGTCATAGCAGAGGGACTCAGGCCTGAGGAAACGAATGTGGCCAAAGTGATGACGCGTAACCCAGTTTTTGTTATGTCCAACTCATCAGCCATCGAAGCACTGCAAAAGATGGTCAAAGGTATTGATGCCCTTTTTGGACCTCAAAGATCATCCCATATTCTTCGCTTTACTTTTGTTTGCTATATTATACTTTTGGATTATCAAATGCGTTGTAAGCCTTGTAAGAAGCAAGGTTGCGCTTGCACGACTCACAATGGGAGAAAATCATGGAAGATAATGTGATTTTTCAAAGGAATGGAAGATAATTTGATTAACTAGTAACTAGAACTGAATCAGTTCGTTTATAACTGTAGGATAAAGTAATGATAAAAATAACTGTTGGAGTGTATGAACCTTTTTGAACTCAGAAATATAGGCTGAGGGAAAAATGTCTGATAAAAGTGTTTCCAACAAAATTGCAGGTGTAAGGCTTTATTGGGGGATAGTTAGAATTTTTTTTTTCTGAAATTTTAAAAGTTAGATTCTTGCTTATGTTCTTCTGGATGCATTTTTTTTTTCTCCTTGGTCTGAATGTTCTCTCTGTCAACATGGCATTCAATAACAGGAAAGTTCAGACATCTTCCTGTAGTAGAACATGGTGAGGTAATTGCCATGCTGGACATTACCAAGTTCCTTTATGATGCAATTTCAAGAATGGAGAAGGCTGCAGAACAAGGCAGTGCAATAGCAGCTGCTATGGAAGGGGTTGAACGACAGTGGGGAAATGACTTTCCAGGTTGATTTGTTTTAGTTTTATTTGAATACGATATATTCTATTTTCTGCACAACAAGCATGGTGCATTCCACCTAAATCTCTTTTGATTAAACGATGTTACATTTTTGGCTACTTCAGGTCCACATGCATTTATTGAAAATCTGCGAGACCAGTTGTTCAAGCCTTCCTTGTCAACTATCATAACAGAAAACAGCAGGTACTAGTTCTGTATTTCCAGGAAGACTTATGGTGTCAACTGTTTCTCTTTGAATTTTGACACCGTTTCTCGTTCTAGTGTTCCAGTGGTATCTCCTTCAGACCCTGTAACAGCAGCTGCCAAAAAGATGAGAGAATACCGAGTGAACTCAGTGGTTGTCATGACAGGGAACATGTTGCTAGGAATTCTTACGTATGTTTTTTTCCTTAATTCTTTTCTCATCACAGATATTGCCTCAGTGGCAACACTAGGATAATCTGAAATGCTTTCTGTGATGTAATTCTATTTCAGTAATTAACTGAAACTGTGTTGTGTAATCTGTAGTTCCAAGGATTTGGTATTGCGAGTAGTGGCACAGAGTTTATCCCCAGATGTGACTCTTGTAGAAAAGGTGCCCTTACAAAGTTGAAGCCTAGGCATTTAAATCATGGTGATTTCATTTTTTTTATTTTCACAATTTGATTCAATATGCTGGTACATTTCTGAAGGTAATGACTACAAACCCTGATTGTGCGACATTCGACACATCAATCCTTGAGGCCCTTCATTCAATGCAAGATGGAAAATTTCTGCATATTCCTGTTGCAGACCAAAGCAAGTACCAAATTCTAACAACAGGGAAATCTTTTTTCTTAATGTTCATATCTAACTTCATTTTTTTAATAGATGGACAGATCGTCGCATGTTTGGATGCTCTACAATTAACCCATGCAGCTATTTCAATGGTAGGCGCCAGTTTTGTTTTCACTACCAGATCATGTCAGTGTACATTATTTTTCAGTGTTCCAAAAAAAAAAACAACAACATGGCAAATCTTCTGATTATTTGGGAAAAAAGATCAGTGTTTCATCATGTTAACAAAACAGTATTTTCTTGCAAGATAAATGGATTCACTCTGAATGAAAGAAACATTTTTGTCCCTGTGACTGCATTTATTTTGAGTACTTTGGAGTTTGGATGCACATAAAGGTCACTTGTTTATGCTAGGTTGAGGGAGCCTCTGAAGCAAACAACATGGCAAATACTATGATGCAGAAGTTCTGGGATTCAGCTCTTGCCCTGCAGCCTGCAGAGGAATCTGATGCCCGTAGGTTTGTTCTTTTCTTTTCACTTGCTTAGTTTGCTCCATTTTGAAGAACGTCATGGTTACTCTTTCGTTATAGCGCAGTGAAGAATCTCGTATGGCGACGTCAGATAATGCCGAAGGGAAGCATATACCCCCTCATGTTGGCAATTCATTTTCCTTTAAACTTCAAGATGGGAAGGGGCGTATGCACAGATTCAGTTGTGGTTGGTGTATTCTAGTTGTTATTTCCTTGTTGCAATTTGTTGATGTAGTAGTATAAAACTGTGATTGCTTACTTGAGTACGCCTTGTTTTCTGCAGTTTCAGAAAGCTTAGATGAGCTTGTTTCTGCTGTATCATACAGAATGGGAATGGAAAATGAAAAGGCGAGGATTAATCTTCTGGTAAGAACTACTTGTACACACAATATTAGCACTGAAACATGTAGGGCTTGAGGTTAAATTATGATCTGTTGACCAAGGCCCGCTTGTTTTGTTGTTTGCATTTTCCCTATTAATTCAGAAAATATAGTTTTAGAGTAACTTTTACTAGGCAATGGCTTATAAATTGATCCTGTTTGTGCAATTCCTTTAAGTTAACAAGAAGTCAAGCAAAGCTTCCGGTTGGAATTGTTTATCGGACCTCTTTAGCTTTTACATCTTACTGTTACGGAATCTCACTTGAATTGCATTGAGCAGTACGAAGATGATGAAGGAGACAGAGTTGTTCTGACCACTGACAGTGACCTCAGTTCAGCAATTGAGCATGCAAAATCAGCTGGATGGAAGGTTTGTTTTCTTCTTGTTTGCTGACCGATCCACTAACATAGGCATTCTTACATGTATGTTGCAACACAAGCACAACCGAAAATTCATTTATTAGTTTATCGCTATTCTTGCAACCTACTAGCTGCAGGCATTTCCTTTTGGAATCTACAACATCTGTCACTCTTTACCCATACACACCAGTAATTTTCAGAGGCTGTTTTTCCTGTTCAGGTTCTGAGGCACTAATTTTCAGAGGTGGTTTTTTCCTGTTCAGGTTCTGAGGCTGCATATGGATGAGCCCTGGAGCAGCAGTGCAGAGCACACAACATCGCTTGTAGATACCTCACCAGCGAAAACAGGGCGGCCATTTCTTCAGTTAGGCATCGCGGCTGGTGCAGTTGCGCTTGCCAGCGTGGGGATAATCTTCTACTTAAAACGTTCTGAACTCTGATTAATTTCCACACATACATCAACATATCAACATTGTAAAGATTGCTTCTCTGGAAGTTTTTTTTTAAGGTTTTCTCTGGAAGGTGAGATGTGTTGTATACGTACATTATTACATAGGAGTCACACAAGTCACACACATCAGCAATAAGGCATGGACTGTTGTAAGGAAAGATTTCCACGTGCCAAGCTTGTACCGTAGAGGTTTTCTGAGGGTTTTTGATAGTTTTCTTTCTTTCAGCCTTCTTTCCCCTTTGGCCATAATGTGTTCATAATATAAACAATTCAGCGAGCTTGAAAAATTTTCTTGTACACAGAAATCGCATTCCGGTCTCATTCCGTCATCAAGCATGTGTGATCACTGAGATCTTGGCAGGTAGTACATTGCAAAGTATCTGCAGTCCTCTTCAGATCAGTGATGGAACTTCTCCGTTTTGATGGACTTGGCCGAAGGATTGGTCGGCCAATTTCATTAAGATTTAAGGAAACAAAGTTTCGGTATAAGAGTTCGACATTACACTACCAATCAAGGTGATGTAGGCTGAAAAGCAGACCAAAAAACACAGAAAATGGTCAGCAAATATATTTAAGAAAGCTAAGAGGTTAAAATTTTCTGGTTACAATATTCAGGGCTGAAAATGAAAACTAGACTTTTCAGAAAAGTTAAGTGTAAAGTAGACTATTGTAAAGTAGACTACACCTAAAGGCTGGCGTCAATTGATTGAGAAGTATCAAGAACTAAACCATGGCAGAAGAAGCAACAGAAACAGTACTAGCAAAGGCCCAACAGTTTAGGATCTAATACGCACACCCTCTACAGTATCAAATTCATAAAGGGGTCATATTCCGATCTCATGCTAGCTTGATTACAGTATCAATTGATAGTGTTGCTACATTTCACATAACTGGAGGCGATATCAATACAATACATGACTGCATATAAAAGATCTTCTTAATCATCCTCTATTCATCCGGATGGGCAGTGGACGAGAGGGCCTGACTAGCTTCCAATTGACAAAGCCTTGTTCAGGTCTACTCTCATACTTTCAGGTCTTGGCTTTCTCGATGAAGATGATCCTACAGGGCAAATCACAAAGCAATTACTTTTATACCAAATGCCTAATTTTGACACATAAAGTATGTGCAGTCACACACACACACACACACACAGAGAGAGAGAGAGAGAGAAAGAGTACATACTGGCTGGTCAATTAAGCCAATTTGTTTTGCAATTTTAATCTTCTTCGCAGCATACTCCCACATGGTCACCGTTGTAGGGAGCTGAAGAGGTCAAACGGATTTAGAATTCACTCAGAGCATATAAAAAATAAATTAACATGCATGCAGGACTTTACATGAATAATTTTTTTTGCTGGGCCGTCCGACCAATTGTATTAAAATTAAACGGAATAAAAGTTTCGGTTACAAATCCGACCAATTGACACCATGTCACGACAATTGTATTACATGAATAATTGACTTACCTTGCGGTAAACTCCCCGTTTAATTAAATTCAGAACTTCAGCCTCTTCAGCCTAAAATGAGTTAAAACATTGCATCACCGTGATTAAAAATGTAATCCAGTTGCATATACATTTCTGACATGGTGTCACACTTACATTGTTAGGGATGTCCTTAATGCAAGCATCAAACTGAAAATTTACAGGAAGCGGATTAAACATTGTCAAGAGCAGACAATAATCAACAGTCAAAAGTCAAAGAGGTGCTTATAAGTTGTCAAAAATAGAACTAAAGAGAATTAAAAAAAAGAATGTACTGTATCTTCCAATCTGCAATATTTGAACCCTGTTAGATCAGCTTGCATTGCGGGTTTAAGTCCATGAAATTTGTCCATTTGATAGACTTCCTCCAAAGCATCAATGTATTTTTTCTGAAATGTTCATATGTACGAAAATCACACACATAACCATACGTACACTATCAGCGGTTTATTATACCCAAGGGGCTGAGTTAGGATGCTAACATTTTCATTGGTGACAAGCTTCCAGATCTCAAAAAATGCACCAATATAGTTCTCAAGTTGTTCAACTTCTCGTAGTCTCATAATGTGATCCTGAACCAAAAGGATAGAACTGTCAAAAACAAGAAACACCAGCCATGAACACCTAAGTACATATGAAACAACGATATCTTAATCTCACCATATATGCCGTATGAGCTAAATCAAGAGTCATAAAGCGAAAGCCTGTTGCAATCTTCGCTGCTTGGAACCATGCTCTATTGTCCATTTCTTTCCACTGAAAAGTTCAGTAAATGTCACTATCAAGGCACTGCACCAGATATGTAATAGACGAGCATTTTACAGTCATTGAGAATACACTTGGAGGTACCATTTTTTTCATTATAAATTTGGTACCTCATACTAAAACTTTGGTACCTTTCGGTATCTACTCAAGGAATATAAAATTGTTCAATAAACATAACTATACTTTTTCAACAGTACTGACCTGCGGAGAAAAGCGATTCAGTAACACATAATCTTGAATCCACTGTCCAAAGATAAAAAGGTTATTAGCGCAATTAAAAAAATCCAAGCACTTACCATACTTTACAACTTTGAATAGCTTGATCACAAGATGCCCACCTTGATCTTCTCTGATAGTTCTTCACAATATTTCACATAATCACAATCAATTTCGTATGCATTAAAGTATGAATGGTAAACATCTGTTGTATCATCGTAGTTATACTCCTGCAGACAAAAGGGGATCAGGAACAGATGACTTAGCTAAACAATACAAGTGCCCCTACACACGCAATTTCGTATGTATTAAAAAGTATGAATGGTAAACATCTGTTGTATCACAGTAATTATACTCCTGCAGACAAAAGGGGATCAGGAACAGATGACTTAGCTAAACAATACAAGTGCCCCTACACACGCCAATAAATCAAATGAAAAAGTGAGGTTTGGCTAATAATCACTAAACACAACCCAAATTACTTTTCGATTTGCATGGCTCGGCAAATCAACCAAATGACTCAATTATATATAGAGTTTTTTTACGGTACCTAAATTCGATCTAACGGTGTAGATTAATTGGTGTATCCACCTGTAGTGTAAATTTAAAAGGGTAAATATGTCCTTTTAGTTGTGCGTGGGGGTATTTTTGTAATTTCACGTATGTCTCAGATTTTTTGATCGGACAAATTCGTATGCCCCCGCCCACCAAGAGACTGCCTCTGCCTCCTCATTCCGAGAAGCGACACCACCGCCGCCTCTGCCAGCCTCTGAATCTCTGCATATTTTCAAGAGTCATAATAATCCATTGTCAATGACTGTTAACTGGGGATGGCCTTTGTTGTGTATTCGATCGGATGGTTAATGGTTAGCCGTGCAGTGAGGAAATAGCACTAGCATACATGGGAATATTGGGAATCCCCATGCAAGATATATCCGATAACAAATTTCCCAAAATATCATTTTCTACCCATATGAAATTCTTATTTTACCTTTCCATATATACTGCTAGTATATACTAGCAGCATTGGGTACCGTAAAGTGCTCATATATAAATATCAAAAGGCAATCACTTACAGTTTCTAGTAATCAAAATGACTCAAATATATACTCCCTCCTTCCCTAAATGTTAGATATGGTTGACTATTTTATTTTATATATGTTTGACCGTTTATCTTATTTAAAAAATTTGCGTAATTATTAATTATTTTACTATCATTTGATTTATTATTGAATATACTTTAAGCATGAGATATAGTTTACATATTTCATAATTTTTTTAATAAGACAGACGGTCAAACGTTTCATAAAAAAGTCAACGACGTTAAATATTTAAGGAAGGAGGGAGTACAATATAAAAAGGCAATTACTTACAGTGTTAAGGACAAGTTTTTGGTAATCATTCAAGCCTGCAAGGCGAATGTGGTCAGGATGGAAGTACCAACCAAGACTTCCATCCTTCTCGTACCGCTTGAAATACCCTTCCTTCCCAAGTTCATAAGGAGAGTAATCTGTCGGGTCTTTTAGTCTCAGATTTTCTTCAGGATCTGCTATAAACATCTAAAGGGAAAATCAAGAAGAAAAATAATTAATGAGATAAAACTACCAACACTGCAGATCGGTATGATGAGGAACTGATCAAGTGATGCAATATCATTATATGTTATAATATATAGCGTAAATTTCATAAAACCCTATATTTTATGGTTAGGGTTGTAGAAAATCACACATATTATTACTTATGGTATATAACCACATGTTTTATATGTTTTATAGTATAAATGTTTCATAAACCCCACCCTTAATTACTCAAATCTCAAATCATTTTTAGTATATTTGTACTGATATTTTGAATGTAACGAGGATTCAAACCGACAATCATAATTAAGGAATCAGCCCTTTAAATTTCATATGCACTCCATATGATAAAATTTTAATCAAATGCGGTGCTCAATTTATATAAGGGTGAAACTATAGGAATATAAAACGTGTCATAATATGTTGGATTTTGTGCAACTTTGATCAAAGGTATGTGCATGTACCTTGTAAAATCCAAGGCGATAGCGTGCGAAGCGCTCGTTGATCCGATCCATCTCCGCATAGGTCAATTTAGACATATTGTCAACGTCGATACCGTTGGCAATCAATTGCCGAAAGTATCCTTGAAACTCGTCGAAGCTAATATCAACTCCTGGCCCCCAAAGCTGATCATCATCATCATCCTTAAAAAGTTTGTTCTCCGCCATCCCTAAAAGGCTTCCCTGATCACGACGACACACGATCGAGTTCTGAAAACGACGTGTTACGGTGGATTTAATTTGAGTGGTATAAATAAAGTAGAAGCAATTGTAGATATAGATAATTCTGCTACCTAACTCCTCCACCGGAGAAAGTGCCTCAATCGATCATTAAGCAAATCGGCGGTAGCGAAGGTCGACGGCGGACGAGGAGGCCGGGATCTGTTGCGAGAAGAGAACGTGAGCTCCTCAGCCCTACATGGGCCCGATGGGCTCACTCGGTGTTCGTCCGTCCGTTTTCTTTCCTAATCCGTTTCTCCTTGTAATCTCGCGCGTTATTTAATTCGTCAGTCGACACGCGTGCTTACTATTCCTTTTCATGGTCGTCAACGATCGATTTTAGTCCCTCACAACGTACCCCGATATGCATGTATGCGTCAGACTCCTCGATCGGTTTAATTGGCATATATGCTACAGTTAATACTTACCACATACTATATTTCATTCTACTATGTTTGTCGTGTTAACCCTTTTATATTTAAAAGATAGCCTTCCTACACAAAATAAAAAGTATGATAATGTTTAGGCAAAATTATGTCATTGTTATGGGACAATAAAAAATATGTCATTGCTACGAGACACTCTAAAAATACGGTAATTTGCTGATGGACACTATTGGTCTTATTTTATTATTTTTAATTTATTTGGAGAGAGAATTACACATGAAGTGACTATTTTGCTCTAGGGCTATTTTCTTGTAATGTAAATTTATAGTTTATATAGAATTGAGCATGACATGTGCATCATATTTTTTTGCTACTGATATCTCGCTCACAACAGACGCTCACGATTTGTGCTGCCCTGCTTGACGCATCGCTCGCCCCTACAGCAACGTCGTTGGCTTGCTCACAACTGCCACCCTTCGATTGCTCGCCACTGCTCATCGTGCAATAATCGTTGCCTATGCTGTAATCTAAGGTTAGGTTAGGAAAGAGTGAAAAACGATAATTTTTTAACTACAAATCGTGTGTGAACCGGCCTTTTTAGAAAAAAAAAAGGCTAAAGGCAAAATAATCATTTCAAATTTTCTCTACCTCTAAATTGATTAGAAATAATAAAATATGTCATTCGGTGTCTATCAACAAATTACTGTTTTTTAGAGTGTCATATAGTAATGATGCGTTTTTTTGAGTGTTTCATAAGTAAAGAATGGAATCTTTAAGTGCCCTGTAACTAAATTTGTCTTTTTAAACGGAAATATGGTAGTTTGGTGTAGTGTAATAATTCCAATGGTTTTGTCTATTTATTCGTTAGTTGAGTGTCCTTCTAGCGTGCGTCCCAACGATGTTACGTGTGAGTTGTGACGTGGCACACACTTCCCCTATTCTATTTGTTCACGATGGGGGATTAGACAGGGGATCATTCCATTGTAAGCCACGGCAACACATGGACATGCTGCTAGTATAAAAAAGGTATAATTGCTCATTTCATCGGTTTTGAAGGCTTAACTATCAAAATGACCAAGTTTGCTCATTTGACCCAATGAAGGGACAATTTGGCCGATTTTAAACCGTAACGTTAGGGTTGGAAACAAAAGAAATAAAAAATTTCTTTTTATAAAGCATTCAAACTAAAATACCCCTAGTCTGCGCACAGGAACGGAGGAAGGGTTGCGGGTCAACCGGTGGCGGGCGCTTGGCGTTGGCGGAGGGAGGGAGGTTGGCCAGCATATCAACGTCAGCGGCCCGGATGTGTCAAGTTGACGCTAAATGTGTTTGATTGAAGCTAAAATTATCAAATTGAAGTCAAATTTATCAAATCAAAGCCAAATCTGTATCGAATATGTAAAAGTTATTTCAAATTCGTAACAATTATATATGTACAGACTAAAGAAGGGCTATATATACGAAATTTTTCAATATATCAGGTAAAAATGACTGTTTAATTTGCTTTTAACGGAGTAGGGTCAGCTTCAATTTTTATTTTAGAAAATATATAGGTCAAATAAACAAACTTTAAAAAGTAGGTCCAATTTAGTAATTGGGCCACAAAGCAGGTCAAAGAGCGGGCGATTGACCCCTAAGAAAATACTGAAGCGGCCCAATTCAATATTGTTCTGAACGGCCCAGCCCACTTATTCACTCAGCGAATTGAGCCCATTTGATCAAAACCCATGGTTACGGAGGGGGAGAAAGGGAGGGAGTTAGGGTTGGGGTTTTTGCGGCGGTGCGGGCGTGCAGGAGGCGGCGGCGGCGGTTGCAGGCGCCGCGGAGTCGGAGACTGGTGAGTCTCTTGATCTTGCTGTCCTCGATTCGGTCCAGGGGCTTCTCGTCCATTGATGCGGGTTTCGGGTATTGTCCTCAGGTACACTGGGGTTTTGCGGGTTCTTTGGACCGACGGCTGCGCGTGCCCCTTCACGAGTCGGTCTCCGCCCTCTGCGTCTGCACAGAACTTCTTGTCCTCAGGTATGCCTTCTCAATTGCTGAGAACTTGGCTAGTTTTGGTCCTTTGTTTCATTGAGTAGACATACTTTTATGCATGATGATGGGGGATTGGGGGTACAGCAGAGGATTGGGGATACAACAGAGAATTGGGGTGTGGTTTAGAAGAGAGACCAATTCGGTGCTTGATACTAGGAAAATTTACAAGTTGGTACTGACTGAAGAATTGCCCGTGCGTTGCAACGGGTGAAGAAAAAAAAATATCTTAATTTAAACAATTATTAAGAAATAGTGTAGATACCGGTCAGGAGCTATATCTAGGGTGTATGGACTTATGCATTTTTACCTTGTATATTGACAGCCACATGGACAAATCAGATCTGAATAAAGGGGGCAACAAAGATGAAACGGTACAAGTATTGCATTTTTTATATGAATTGAATATTCCTTTTGTTTATTTTGTAATATTGGAGCGATGAAACAGGTACTTCCAGTGCAAATCACACGAGTGGATGTGAAGGAAGTGAAGAATTCTGGTTACATGGCTAGATTAACTCTTAAGAAGCCATCCAATATGCCACCTTCCTCTCCATCTCTAGACCCACGAATAATAGGTTTAGATGTAGGTAATCCTGATGACAACCATTATATAATGGTTATGCAAAATATCAATCATAAGAATATTTTACATATGGAAGCCGTGAAACCACTGATAATAGGAGAGGCAAAAACACCAACATTGGCTGTATTTGTTGAGCCTTATACTGCACATTTGGCAGCCCTTCTTCACACTATGAAACTTGGGGGGAAGTATAATGTTCTTCCCTCAGCTGATCTTGCAGATATTGTAAGGTAAAATATACTACCTTTTTTTTTTTCAAAACTGTAATTAAATACCCTGCTCGTAGTGTTTACTAGCCATACGTATACACGTTTCATCATCTAGCTTTGTAAAGGTTTTGAGTATGCCTTTTGAATTAATTTATTTATAGAGTATTAATTGTCTAACAAACAATAAATTTAGCTTTGTTTTTACTCTAATAGAAGTTGCTAGAAGTCTTTGTTTATTCTGGGGTTATTTTTTTAGATTTTAATTCATTAGTGTTGTTTTTATCTATCTCTTGATATGAGCTCCCTAGGACCTCCAATGTTAGAGAGACCTCTAGATTATCTTTGACTAATGCTTTAAGAATTGAGTGAGACTCTAGAAGATGTTGTGGATGCTTTAAGAATTGATTGAGTGAAAACTTTACATTTTTCACTACTTACTGCAGGCAAATTGTTGAGGGCTGGGAGGAACTTAGAGTCAATGGGATGTATCATGGAGATATGTGTTTACAAAATTTGTACTACTGCAGAACAAATGAAACAATCGTTGTTAAACTTGCAGGTTTCAAAAGTAAAGGTGAGACTATTAACAAGTATAGTGTATGTTAGTAAGTAGTGTGACACGCAAATATAATAAAACTTGTATTTCAGGCTCAGTGAGTACAGAGGCAGCACTACTGAAAGACCTCAATGGAATTGGTCGGATTCTTAAATCCATTTCATCTCTGGTAAAGGAAAATACACCCGGTCAAGAACCACGATGCATTTTAATTGACAATCTTGCAATGAATTTGGAGCATTTCGTAGACTTGTAAGTAACATTATGTTCGCTGAATCACTATTGTATGTCTAGCCTTTGCTGTTTATGCTTATAGAAAGCCTTTTTTTTCAGTGCACAACTGGGAACAATCAAAGACAAGATTTTAGATCATGTCTTTTTCTGGTTCTTAGAAAGGAGGCGGAAATTTTTTACCTACGAGATCCCAAAGGCCTTAGAGGATGATGCATTTTGTGATAAAGTCCGACATAGATTGAGGTACGATCGTGTACCATGGGACACTAAGCAGCATCATGGACTTGTGCTTTCAATGAACAAATATAGGAGAAAAAAGAGAAATCTACCAGCCTATGTTGGAACTGATGCAATTCATAATGTGCATTTTGTGAGTGGAGCATACACTCATGAAGAAGAAATACTGGTATATATTTTCACACAAAAATTTATTTGATACAATCCCAAGAAAGTTATGACCTGTGCATAAATTTTTTTATTGTAGTGTGACCTTTCATTTAATGGGATGCCTTCGACGGTTGATGATGCCGTTCTGTATGACCAGCCAACTTTATGCCTCGACCTATATGAGTGCATCATGTGTATGTGACTCTGTTTCTCTCTGGTTTAATTTATTATGTCATAAAAATTTATATACGAAAATGTGACAAAGGTTCTATGTGTTAAAGAGTCTAGTGGTATATGATAAATCTAGTGATCCACAACATGAGAGTTTCTGGTGAACAAGAAGATTTACTTCCATCAATTTTGTAGTTTCGTCTCAACATGCACAAGTATATTATGTTTGTTTGCTTGAACAGCTTGACTTTAGTGGATGCTCCTAGTTTCCCTCTTGTTATGTTGGTTTTCAATCTGGTTACACTTACATATTCTGTTGTGTTTTCATCATACTGGCAACCAACTGTTGCAGCCCATTTGGACTTATGCATCAATTTACCTCCTACCTCCTTAATACACCCATGCAACCATGCTTTAAGTTTTTTTTTCTTTTCAATAACATCTCGTTTTTCAATAACTGAACTCATAAAGTAGGTTTATGAATGTTGACTAAAGAGGTTATCTGAAGTCAGATGAAAACATGGAATTATGTAAATGCTGTATTGCCATGTAAGGGCCTTTTGCTAATCAAAGTTAGGGTTCACGTTTTGTTCTTTGTATGATGATAAATTATTTTAGTATTGGAATATCCATTGATCGGGATACCTTTACTTAGGTTATATCATCATTTTTAAGGAAATGCATAATTATCATCACTTCCATTGAATGCACAACTATTTGTTGATGCTCTCCTAATGATTTTATTGATGCTATTTTCAGAAGAAGAGGATGGAAGATTGATTTGATGCTTGTCACTGATCCTTTTTGTTGTTGAGATGTTCCTCCTATTAGCAGAACTCGTTGCTGATTGTGGAGTTCCTTTGACCTCTCTTTTTGTCTGTGTTGAACTGTTGATTATGGTTTCTCTTCCGTATCTTTCTTCAGCAAAAAAGTTGTTGGCAGTGGTATAAAAAAGACAAATCTTTCTTACCTAATGTGTTGGAGGTTTTGCCCTTCATTTTTCATGTAATCAGTACATGTATTCCAAGCTGACCGATTCCTTAGTTCGACGTCTAAGTATTACTGTTACAAACTCTCCAGATCCAATCTTTTTTCTCCAGTTTTGTCTTTGGACGTGGCGTACTTTTGTAAGGAAGAAATTAATTAGTTACTAGTTTGTGCTATGAGTTTCATCTCTTCATTTGTAGTGTATACCCCCTCTGTCTTTTTATGTTTAATGTTGGTTAGCTCAAAAATGAGTTAACCAATGTCAAACAAATGTGGATGGGGGTATTTTACATGCCGTATAGCACAGCACAATGACCGCACCCCTATACTATACTAGCTTACCATTGCTAAGCCATAAATACTAGAATTACTTTGGTTAAATTTCTAGAAAAAGCTAAAAGAAACATGTTGAGCTGGGGGAGTTTGACAGGCCAGAAATGCAATTTCTCGACGCGGACGGTCTAACAACAATAAAAAATCAGAAAAGATTTCAATGAATTACTTCTCCATTTTTTTTATATTTGACACCGTTGACTTTTATACAAAACTTTGACCATTCGTTTTATTGAAAAAATTTAATCAAATATATAAAAGCAAAAGTTATCATGAAAATATCTTTAATATTTGCATAATAAAATATATAACATTTGCATAAATTTTTTAAATAAAACAAATGGTCAAAGTTGTGTTTAAAAGTCAACGGCGTCAAATATAAAAAAAAACGGAGGAAGCATGTGTTTTCAAATTGGCTTATTCTTTCCCGGGCACATTTGACAGTGAGTCATGGTTTGTCTATTTGTTATGAAGAGAAGAATACTCTGTTTCCGTGTAAAACAATCCCGTCAAATTTATTTGATTTGAATCAAATTAGTGCAAGAGAGGTAATATAAAATCCCTCTGGTTTGATTTACTCCTATATGATAGGGATGAGTGTAATATTTAAAATCCGTATTTAAAAAGGTTCAAGAGAGAAACGGGCGAGTGTTTGGGTATGTATTGTGTTTAAAGAAAACAACCAAACCAATTTCATATATTATTTAAAAGATATTTAAATAATCATGTGTTCATTGGATGCTTCACTTTAACCCGTGATAGCTCCTCTCCACAAGTAGTAAGTTCTGTACGTACGAACCACCCTCCCTTCTCCTGCCCTTTCTTTTTACGTCGACACAGGCACAGCAAGCAGCAAATCCTTCATTCCTTGGGGTTTCTCAATGGCTTCTTCGCCGCCGCCTCCTCCTCCCTTTCCAGGTCCGTAAAAGGAAGAAGAAGAGAAGGGTTAATCAATCAATCGTTCTCCTTTTGCTCCACTGATGATTGTTTGGTTTGGTTTGGTTTGGTTTGGTTTTGGTTTGGTTTTGGTTTTTTTTGTTTTGTTTCGATCGATCCCCACTCATACTAGTCACTTATTGCTTTGCAATCGAGCTAGCTAGCTAGCACTGTCGTGTCGTGGAGAGATGGTATCACGGTGATCGGCCGGCGATCCGTACATGATACATACATTGCTTAGCCTCAGCGGTTGGTTGGTTGATTTGGTTTGGCGAGTGACGAACGAACTCATCGGAGAAGGTCTAGGCGTGCGGCCGTAACATACATGTTCAGGTTCGGGTTTGGGTTTGGGTTTGGGTTCAGGTGCGCGGTAATTGCATTGCAATTCACAGCTACTCCTACATCACAGGCTTAAGCTTGTTTTGCTTTAGCATCTGGCCCCTCCTGTTAAAAATCTCATTTTTATTTATATATATTCTCCTTGCCTATTAAAAATGAGATTTTTGGTTCGGATTTCCAGCCCTTGATTACCCTGCCTGCCTGTATAGGGATGGATGATGATCAGATCCGTAGCTTGTCCTCTTTCTTCTATTCTCCTTCCGGCCGGCCGGCGTCTCGATCTCCAAGCTAACTCAACTCCAACCTCTTCTGCATCAACACACACACTCCAGTAGTACATTGAATTGAATCTCTCCTACATTGTCTTGTCGACCTGCCCCCAATGTCAACACCTGACCCCATCTCCAGCTCTTGCTCATGTGCTCTGCTGCTCCGTGATGAATCACCTCATCCTCCAAATTTTACCCCAATCCGCATATATTCAGGGCTCCATTCAAACGTATCCCATGCATGTAGGTGTTCCTACAGAATAGTTTCATCATGGGAATTTCACAGGAATTTATGGGACTCATTTCTAAGTTCTAGAGAACTATAAAGGATTCTTTTTTTTTTCCAGAAGATTATACTCCTTCAAAATTCCTCCATTTTTTCTGTTATTAAATAGGTGCCTCAAGTTTGTGCTCTTGATAAGACGTGTGAGTTTGTTTAGACAGTACAATTAGCATGTAGATAAGCGGTTCAGCAGTGTTGCTGTGAGTTTGCACTTTTATTTGTTTACTGCTGATCTGTCAACAGATAAATAAATCGTTTGCTTTCTCTCACTTCCGTACTAATACCATCATTTCCAACTAGACATACTGTGTTTTTATACTAGTCCATTGTGTGACCAGTGTGGCAATCTAGTTCGTGTTACAGAAATAATTTGTTCCTTTGAACAGGAATCCAGGACGTTTTATCGCAATCTGCACCCAAACTTTACTATCGAGTGTAAAGTGTTGGAAAATGGCCAAAGAGCTATTGATTTTGATGGAAGCTACATGAAGCTTCACCGCTGCTTGTACAAGATTGGGCCAGTGGAAGCACAACGCTTGCTTAAAAAGGGAACTCCTGCGAAGCTGGCACATAGTTATCTGTTCCTTAGCACTTTTAGTCATCCAGCTGCTCTGTCTGTTGAAAATTATATGGTATCTGGTGCCATAGTTGTTTCATGCGTTGATGGCACATTCCGCAAATGGATGATGAACACATCTGGTCTGATTTCTCCGGAAGGTCATCTGCTGCCATTATTGAGAGCCATGACAGTGTAATTGCTTATTTATATTTTACACTCTATTGTCTAATTTGTGTGGTTTCATTTTCTTCTAACCTATTGTATCTTGTTGTACAGTTCATTGGTTAGTCTTATTGACAATCTATGGAAATATAAGAAGTACATCGAGAACTTGAATATCAATGATTTGTATATCAAAATTGTCGGTGGCCAACCTAGGCTACAAGTCCTTCTTCATGAAAACGGTATTCTCTATGCCTCGAGGACTGAATTCTGTCGGTTATTGCCAATATTAATACTGGTCAGCACAATTAAATTTCCTTTTGTTCTTCAATGCAGTTCAGACAGTGACTGACGAAGTAAAACGGGACAAGATCTGGGAAAATGTAAGGGGCATTGTAGAGAAATGCTTTTCCATTTGTGGCATCTCACCTCATGAATCTGCTATGAAGTTTTGTTCACTTATTGGGCATGATTGTCTGTCAACCATCCGTGGATACCCAGATACGTGGGATGACTACTCTAAGGCTGCATGCCTGACTGGTGTATGTTTGGAAAAAAACTTGAAGTCAGCTGTCAACAGGTCAGGAATCAAATGGCCAGAGCAGTCTAAGGGAGTTGTTAAACCAATTCTTGCAAGCATAATTGCTTATGCTCTGAGTACTAACAAAGCAACTTATGACACAACAATACCTTGGGATTATGTCAGGTTGTGTAAAAATACTTACAAACACTTTGATGAACTCCCACAGAACGTGAAGGTGCATGATAGCTGTGACTCAATTAAAAATTTTGACCAATTTCTGTTTGATAAACTACTGACATCAAATTCTTCTGCTAACAGGATGTGTTGGAGGACTGTTATGTTATATTCCAGAAGATGGAGGAATGGGAGCCGGATGTTTGGTTTATGTTGTACGACGCAAGTAATATGCTGCTTTAATACGAATGTTCATGTTCATCGTCTTTCTAGATTCATCGCTAATGTTTAATATGCTTTGCTAATGCAGCGAACACTAAGTAATGCCAGCTGATCAAGCCCTGCTGACTAGAGTTTGTCACTCACTCACTTGAGGTGTAGCTGTTTTGCTCTGTACTTCTGCTGACAAGGAGTAGAGTTCCCTTTTGCTGTCGCCCTTTTAGTTCCCAGTAGAGTATATGTTTGCTACAGTATCTCGGATGATCTGAGCAGTCTCCCATTGCAAGTTTGCAACTGTTCTAATTTCAAGAGTTGCTTCTGTGTGCCGGGGGCCTTTTGCGATGCTTGGTTGATTTGTGGCTTAAGGCATTTGATTTGGCCTTATTCGTTAAACTCGTTACTTTTTATGTCTGTGCACTTGGATCAGCTGACCGTGCGATAGCTTCACAGTACCGTGCATCTTTGCTGCTTTGTACCCCGGTGTTTCGACTGCTATGTATATCCTCCGAAATTCTCACTGATTTGGTGAACTCAACAAGTCAACATGTGAAAACTATTCCTCCTATTTCCTACTCCTTCATTGACTTGGAACATGCAGAATTGGAGCATTGCAGACAATGCTCATGTATAATTAGCGCAAAGTTTGTTACAGAACTATTTGAGCGTCTTGGACATCATCTGCGCGCTAGATAGAACAAAGAAAAACACATCTTTGCTGTGGTCTCGCACTGCAAGTACACATGATTTCAAACCAATCACCCTAACCAATTGTCTCAGTTTACAAATTGTCGTGGTGAGAACTACAAGACAGAAGCTCCTGTTACCTCGTTCCCTACGAAATATTATGGCTATCCCATTTTGCTGTGGAATGGCTGTCCTATGAAAAAAAATTCGTGAACTTATAGTCTCCCATGGTAGATGCTCTCAGATTAGGATCACGAACAGATCCAAGTATCTCTGACAAAGTTAATATTGAAGCGACCTCGAGCATTTTTACTTAACACTCTAAACAAGTCAATAATGGACAAAATACCTCCATTGATCCGTTGAAAAGGCACCATCGGTGTGGTAGTAAGCAATATATGTTCCGAGAAAACCATGGTAAAATATAGTGAAGATCAGGTATTATAAATTTAAACCAGTAGTAGCTAGGTCAAACTAACTTTGAAGCTCAAGCACTTCCCGTCTGACATAATGTTCAAACTACTTAACAGGCCATATGGAGATCTCGGGCCTCTACTTACAAAAATGGCACTACCTTTTGCTCCATCTTGGAACAACTGATCTTAATCAAGTGGTGGCAAACACAAGAATTGGAGGCCCGACTTCACCTCACAAGGCTTCGTTTGGTCCTTGCAAATGAAGGTCTTGGTTATGTCTAGCCTCTCATCTTTTCAGGCCCTGGAATCTAAGCCCTGCATGTTTTCACAACAGTATCCTTTAGACCACATGCCTAATTTGATCACATACAGAGCAATATCAAGTTAGGATAATATATGTACCAGCTAAACCAAACCGATTTTTTTTGCGATGTCAATCTTCTTTGCCGCATACCCCCACATGGTCTGGGTGTGGTGAAACTGAAGACAAAATCAGTTAAGAGTTGTGCAGGGTACACTGGTACAGTATAAAGACATTGAGTTTTGCTTCACTAATTACCGTCCTATAAACTGCATTTGTAATCAAATCAAAAGCTTCAGCCTCTTCAACCTAAAATCAAACATAAGTGACATTATGTTCATAAAGAATATATTACAATCGCACAT
>CM002476.1:32223626-32287696 GCA_000325765.3 Leersia perrieri
CCAGAATAAAAGGTAATTAGTACAAAACATATCCATGTACTAGCTATGTTTACCAACTATCGATAGCTTGATCACATTGTGGATACCTTGATTTTCTTTGATATTTCTCCACAATACTTGACATAATCATCATCAACTTCATATGTATTGAAACAAGAGTGGTAGTCATCCCTGGCAAGGAACTCAGTGCTATCCTGCATTCAGAAGGGGAAAAGACATAGACGACTTGTCTAAAAATCACCCAATTAAGCACATCAACACTCCAAAATTAAAAACATGTTGCTCCAAGTAAAACGAGGACTTGAATAATAACAAAACACCACTCAAATAATTTTTTGATTGCACAGTTTGGATATTTTGGCAGTGATTAACAAAGCACTGCCTATTCAGTGAGCCCTGACCTTGAAGCTGCAAATGATGGTCAATTTAGTCCAGGTCTATATAAACTATAAAACAGCTGAGATTTTATAAAGGTCATGAATGTCAACAGAAACCCATCTAAAAGAAGAAAATGGATTCAGTTCAAACAAAGAGGAGAAAGCAAAGTAAATAAGAAACATGTTCACAGTGTTACTGTTTAAAAACGAAGTCGTGCATTACTCAATAGCTACAACAAAGTGCTACCTCTCAAGTTTCAAGCACTATTTTTCATAGATAGATGATTTCAGCACTGGCTACCATACGGCAAGACATAATTTATAAGCAATCAAATGCCAGCCAGATTTGACAATAAAAATGCTGACACGTTTCAACAATCAAAACAAAAAACTGGTAATAATTTCCAAATTAATAAGTTCCGAAAGAGCAAGGCATGCACTGAAGAACATGTTAGACAACCCCTTCGAGGAACAAAAATTTTGATCTTCTCAAATAGTCTGAGCATAAGCTGATTATGCTAAATATAACAGTTCAATAATACTTCCATCGCATTGCCAAAATCCCTTATATTTTGGGACAAAGGTAATATAATACAACTTAATGCAATATCATAATAATGCTCCATGTGCCCAGTGCCAACTGTTAGTCTGTTACCATATGGTTGTAATATAATCAATCCAAACATCTACAAAGATGCACCAAAATGATAAAATGTTCGCCCACCCAACTCCAATGATAAAAGGAATTTTTATTAGGCGTTGTTCGGTTATTCCCTTCCCCATGGGGATTGAGGGCGATTTGGAGGGAATTTGTTCCACTCCTATTGAGGTGTGGAATTATTCTCCCTTGATCCCCTCCAATCCCTTTCTCTTGGGGATTAAACGAACAAGCCCTTAATGGGGGAAAGACATGGAGTTCACCAGTAGTTGTCCCGCCTCTATGATAATTTGGACCGTCTATTTCGTTGCCGCAGCTCTCTCAGTAATGTTCTGGTGCCTTTTCTGTAAGTAAGGACATGGCGAAACTACCCTCGGAAACAGAACCAGGTGAGTGATCTGACCTAGGGGACCAGGTCCTGATTGTCTTAAGGACCATTCGGGCAAAAAGAAAGAGGGTCTGTTTCATTCAACTTACAGCAAGAGGATACCAAAGTAAAATGCAAGTTGAGTGTGCCAGGTGAGACAAAATTACAAGTTTCGGGGGCTACATTGCAATTTACTTTAAAGGAAAACTGAAAATGTTTTATCTATAGCATATTTAGTTAGTTTGAACCAAAGCAGCTTTCAAACAGTAAGGTGTTACTTAAGTGAGTCCCTTGGCACATAATCATAAACACCACATAAGAGAGGCACACAATGACGGCTAGAAGGAAAATCTGTGTTCATGACACAGAATGGACAGAAGCCGGACGCGCATATGACCGAGAGTGAGACTTGGAGGCTTGTTGGTTCTTCAGCATGGAATACTCCACAGACCTTTATAAGATCAGGCACCAGGTAACTAGCAGATTCAAATCCAAAACTTTAATAGACCAATGACATGTTTTTGTTATACTCCATCTCAAATTATAGCATCATTTGTAGTTCAAATAAACCATAAAGGTAGCTATATTTTAAGAAAAAGGGAATATATAACAGATTCACTCTTCTGTCCTATAGTTGTATGCTTCCCATCATTTTTCTTCAAGAGCACCCACTGGGCATGCTGTTTTGGGCGAAGATTAAGTAAAACGAAGTGAGGAAGGAGTTCAATTATTCACATTTGAAGTACTTCATACCAAAACAATGTATTTAGATTAGCTTAATATTTAAGAACACCTTACTATCTAATAAGCCATAAAGCCAGTTTGTGGATGCTACCATGCTGTGGTGCCTGCACTGCTATGAACTCTAGTTACTTGCAATAGTTGTTATTAATCCCATTAAGATTTGCAAATTTGTATAAATGACAAAAGGAAAATGCTCCAGGCTTCTCTCCTTTTTTTTAACTTGCCTGTTTCAACAACAAGGTCTTCAATACAAACCCGGACCATTATTTTTTCTAACCATGTGTTGGTAGAAGCTAGTCAAAATATAATTGTATAAAATTATTTATCATGACAACTGAGAAATCTACTTGTGTCATTGCATGTGATAAAACTTCATGTTTTTATGTACTCCATCCACAATTGATCGGCATATATGAAGTGTGCAGCAAGACCAAGGGTAACAATTGATCAGCAAGCCATTTAAAGTCCACATTGAAGTCGCGCCATCAAAGGTCGTGTCCAAAAGGTGGCAAGCTACTGGAGAAACAAAGTTGGAGCGATGCATCTTATGTGAAAGGTCACATGCACATGCAAAAGTATGCCTATCAATTATTAGAGCCCAAATGTTTGGCTGCATATGTTCTACAATGACAACCAAGTTTAACAAAGGGAGCAATTGTAAAACCTAAAAGTAGTGATTGGTTTGGAAAAGTTATCAGATGGTGCATAGTCAGATCATATTTCATTCGATGGCTATTTATTTGTAGAGCCCCCACGCCCCACCCCCGAACAAAAAAAGGGGGGAAATGGGGCCTCTTCCAGTAGGCTAAAGGCAATTCTAGTTTGAACCTTTAAATGACCAACCAACAAGCTTTGAGCCCCCTACCCCCCAAATGCAATTCCTAAACTGGCGAAACGTTACCCAAAAAAAAAACAATAGGTAACTCAACTCCTATTACCAGCAATAAACAATTAAGCTAACAAGATATGAAATCAGAGAAAAGACACTCGTGACCACAAACAGAGAACATGGTTATGTGAATCTGAAGACCATGACCTACGAACTATCATAATCAGACGCTTAGCTACTGAAATAAATTACTGGAGTAGCTATCACGAGGCAATCACTTACATGATTTATAAGGACAAGCTTCTGGTAGTCATTTAAGCCAGCACGGCCGATGTGGTCAGGATGGAAGTACCAACCAAGACTTTCATCCCACTCATAGCGATGAAAGTAGTTCTCGTCCAGTAGTTCACCCCGAGAGTACTCTGCTGGATCCTTCAACTTATCCCCAGACTCTTTGTTAAACATCTATAGATCAAAAGCAAGAAAAAAATATTTTAGCACAAATTGAACAGAAGACGGAATTAAACAAAAGAAAGGCATATTTACCTTGTAAAAGCCGATGCGGTAGCGTGCATGGCGCTCCATGATCTCATCAAACTTGCCATCGCTCACTCTGGAAAATTTGTCTATGTGATGACTGTTGGGAGCCAACTGTCTAACATAATCATCAAAATCCTCATTGCTGAATTGTATGTCTGGCCCAAAATGGATATACTGTTCATCTATGCGTTGGCTGGTTTCTTCTCCTGAGGAGGCTTTCAGCAGATATTCTTTCCCTGGGAATATGGTCCTGCGCATAGCATCTGCAATATTCTTGTTAGTTACTTCAAGAACCTGCTGCGCGGCTGTCTTGGCTTGAGTGTCAGAAAACGATGAGGTGCAGGCATCTGCATCCTGATTGGTGTCACCGGAAACACAAGGATCCAGGGCCAACTTGTGCTTCTTCTGTCCTGTCCATGCACTTGTTTCATTTCTACCATCATCGCTGTCCGGAGGATCAGATGGCAGCATCTGTTCCATCAGTTTTTGAATCTCAAATCACAGCCTGCAATAATTTTCATACATATATATTCTTCAGGGACGCGATCCAAGGGACATCTATACTAATACTACTTTAAATGCTCCCAATGGTGGTGGATACTGGCGGTGAGTCTGCCTTTCATCCATCAACCACTGTCACATAGGTTCTGCAACCACCAACCAAGCCAGCTGATGCCAACAACTCACAAGAAGGGAAAAGGTACGTCTCTGATCGAATACGGAATACTACCTACACACCTCTTCCACGCGACTAGGGAAGCAAAGCAAGCAGCAGACATTGGCAGATCTAACGTGGGACATGGAGGTTCCCAAATTTTTTGAATGAATCGAGTGTTATTAGGTTTAAGGTTAGGGCAAATTAACAGAAAAGCTTCCATCCAGATCTAAAAGAGAAGTTAAGAGATGAGAAATAGGAGTTTAACCCCCAAACGTTTTTGAATGAATTGACTGTTATTAGGTTTAAGGTTGGGGCAAATTCCATCCAGATCTAGAAGAGAAGCTCAGAGCAAACCCAGCAGATACGCTATCTCGTCATCCATCGAGAGAATAGCAGTTTTGGAAACAAAGCATCCGGATCGATCTCCCGTCCTCATCCTGAACAATGACCGCTATCGTCGCCGGCCGAATTTGGCGTGGAGGTGGGGAGGGGCATACCGCTGGCGAATCGAGTGGTCGCGGTTGTCGTCGCCGGCAGATCCGCTCCGACCTCCGGCCGTGCGCCGCCGCGCCTCCCTCGATCTGCCGCACACTCGCCGCCCAGCCTCTTCGTTCGTGCTATCTTGCTCTCCCCGCCGAGTACACGAATAGAAGAGAGAGAAAGTGAGGGTAACGATGGAATAGATAAGGGCCAATTTTATATTTGCCACTGTTTTGATAATCAATATGAATATGTTATAAAAAAAAAAGTTGTAACTACATATTTACCACCAAAAACTAGTTGGATCCTTCCTTCTTGCCACTAAACTGACGGATTGGACTAACACCATTAGAAGCTGGATTTTTTATAAAAATTAGGACAAAAATACCCTTTCTCCTGTATACCTGTTGGCGCCGCTCATTTGTCGCTGCCCTTGCCAAGCGGCCACCCGTCGCTCGTCCAGCCAGATGAAGAGCTGCCACAGTCGTCGTGGCTGCCCGGCGCTAACTCAGGCCGTTAGTCCGCAACAGTCACCCGACGCCACGCCATCGTCCAGCCGAGCGTGAGCTGCCGCCCCCTCCCGTCTGCCGCAGTCACCACTCATCCACCGTGACCGCCCAGCGCCGAGGTCGTTTGTCCGTCGCGGCCGCCCGACACCGCGACCGCCGTCCAGCCAAGCTACTGCCAGGGGCGATTCTCTGTTATGCTTCCCTAATGCCTAGGACACAGGTAAAATCTGCAATTTCATTACTAATCCATAGTAATCAGAGGTTTAGAGGGTGATATATGTATTGATATATGTGTTGGGATACCCGGTAATTTTTATTCTAGATTCGCCACTGGCTACTGCATCGCCGCTTGCCCGCCACCTTCTAGCCACCCGGCACCCGCTGCTACCTGTCGTGGCCGCCACTTGCTGCTGCCGCGGGGGTCGGCGGCGGCCACCCGCTACAGCTCAATCGAAGCCTCCAGCCATCCGCCGTCCTCTGTTAACGTTGATGAGGATTTAGGGATTTGCCAAAAGTGATGAGGATTTGGGATTTACCAAAGAGAAGAAGGGCAAAAAAGTAATTCTTGTGGTTTTCTTTAGTCCATCAACTATTTTTAGACAGCAATGGCAAACGGAAGAGACTTCAGTGGCAAATTTGCATATTTTGTTTTTTAGTGGTTATTTCGAGTTAGGGTGCAAAAGCAGTGGTATATTTGCTATTTGTCCAAAGGGGAGAAGTCAACAGAGAAAGTGAGGGAAGGTAGTGGAGAGGTTGCATCGTCTATTTATTTTTCTTTTTTCTTGATGTAAAATTTGTTGCACTTTCATTTAACTATATTGCTATATGTTGAATAATTGAACTGTTGGGCAGTTAAAAGATGTTATAAAATATAGGATAGATGATCCCCTAGAATGCAATATGATATGGAGATGAAATCTTTTTGGATGGCCATCTAAATGATAATATGGAGGATGCAATTTGGATGAGTTGTTGGGTTTGCTCTAAGAAATGATAAAGAGGTGGATGCTCAACGGTGGAAGGGGGGACGGCACCCCTGCCCAACTCTCCTCGCGACGAAGATCGATGGATGGGTGGCGGTGGCAGGTGTGGGGAGGCGCACAGCAAGTGTAGCCTGTAGCCCCCTTTCCTCCGGTTTTCTTATCCTTCTTGCCGTTTTCTTACTCTTCTTTATTCTTTTAGGAGATTGTTGTTTAATATAATATCTATAGAAAAAAGTTACTTCCAAACATATTTATATTATTCATACAAAACTTTGGGTTGTATAAAGTTTTGGTCGTAGAAACTTTGTGGTGTATAAAGTTTGGGTGTACACATATAAAAAACTAGATGGAACCAAAATAAAACGATGAAAAAAGAACCGAATAAAAATAGAAGGAGAAACACAAAAAAAACTGGACAAAAAAACATAAAGAAAAAAACAAAAATGCTTAAAAGAAATGTGTCGTCCAACGAACACTATGTACCCCACCCCCGCCCGTTCCGCTCCTCTCCATCGCGAGCCACGTGTGTCAGGGTTACAGATAAGGCATACCAATAGTACTCAACTAAGGCTCGGCTAGACCCACCATCTACCATGCCTTATACGGAATCATACCTCGTATATGGAAGATGTTCCGAATAAGGAAGGAGAAGAAGAGTTCTATATGACAACTATATATGACTGCTCGGATAGTATCTATATTGGTCTCCCTAATCCTACTTGGACAAGGAGACATCTATGAGTATAAATACAAAACCCTTGGGGAGAAAGGGGACGGAAGACGGATCAATCAAGCCACCATATAGCCTCTGATATACGAAGCAGCAGTACTAGTACTAGAAGCCCAAGTCGTTGAGTCCCCTAGTCGAATCCCTTGACTATGATCTCGCCGATTCCGCAAGCCAACATAGATCTACAACTGAAGACTACCCCGTTGTCAACTACGTGATGGTACTCTAGACCGCCAAGTCGACAACTACTAGATAGGTTCTCCTAGATATTGTACCCTGTGATTAGGGGCTTTTCCCACCATAATCTCATATAAACTGGAGGTAGGGCTATTACCTTCTCGGGGCCTGAACCAGTATAAAAAACTTTATCTTCCTCTGTGATGATGCCGTGTAGCATAGGTCCTTACTCCAATATTCTCCTATTATCTACATACCCGGTCTGCGGATACCAACTATTGACAGTGGCGCGCTAGGTAGGGGGTCTTGGCGTTCAAGGATCTCACGACATGATTTCAAGCTACGCCGACTACAGCATTAGCTTCGTATTCGGAGTTCCAGATTTGGCGCTGTTGGTGTGGACACAAGTCGGCTCCATCACTTTCCCAGTCTGCACGGCGACACCAATCGCATACAGCCACCAATGGCCAAGACACAAGATCGACGCGACTGTGAATGGGTAGAGCAACCTCCAGTCGGCAACCCCTCCCGGCCAGATGGAGAATGGGGCACCGACCACGACCACAATGGAAGAGCAACCTCAAGCGGCCGTATTTCGATCACACGATTGGAAACAGGTGCCGACAAGGAAGCTCCCCAACAAGACTACAGCAACGATCGAGAAGCAACCTCAAGTGGCCAAATTGTGTTGTCATGATAAGAATAAGGAGCCGACAAGAATGTCTTCTCCGAATTTATCTGCTTGGTGCGTTCTCTACAAAACATCAAGCATTCTCTAGCGGATTGCATGGTGGTGCAACACGTGAAGGCCATACTCGAAGCATGCGAGGAGCATAGTGTTTAGCACACTTCATCGACATGCGCCACATGATGCCAATCCACAGATCCAAGATTCATAGTATCTCAAGTAACAACACCTTCGCGTCCTCAGATCCAACACCCGCGAGTTCAATATCGACACGGTGCAGAGGGATAGGACGTCGAGACAAGCTCTGGCAGATTTATCGGAGTCATCAACAAGACAACAACAACAACCCCCATGAGCCCCTCGTCGTCAAACCCTGCCGCCACGAGCTGATCGCGACTTCGTGATCAATTGGACAAGCATCAGAGGGAGCGATAAGATGGGGATAACGTACATCAGCATCAACAATGATCACCACCGCACGACGGCGATGACAACAACCAACAAAGCTGTTCTCGAGAAGACCGTCAAGATCATCGACAATGGCAAACGTCGCGACCAAGGTAGTGACAACTAAGACCAACAAGGAAACGGTAATCAACGACGTTGCAATTCGCATTCCCCATATTCCCGGTGGGACCAATGGCAAGGACATCGCTCCAGTAGCTGCGCACTGCTAACCCTCAATATTTCTCAATCATCGCCTAAATCGCCTCAACGACAACACGGGCACCGGATACGTCTCATCCGTGGAGGCGGATGCAGAACGTTCACACCCGCACTACGAAAGAAGACAACCAACAAGGATGCACTAAAGTCGAGCAAAGAGGGAAACCATTAAGGACGGGAAGCGTAAAGCGACCAGTCCAAACGCTCAGACCCCCAAGATGATACCTCATGGCAATAACGGTGTCCAATTCATAATACCAACACATACTCCCTGGAAGATTGCTGCATCTTCAAAAAGGCAGTAGCAGGATAGTTGGTATCAGAAAAAGCAATGCAAGTACGCGTTGTCGGGGCAGGTGTTGACCTGCCGACCCCAGACAACGAGCCCGCATTCCCAGACTATGTTATCCATGTTTTACACATCTTCGGCGGTCCTACGTTGTACTCCTTGAAGCAGGAGTACAAAAAGGTAGGACACGAAGTAGGCTTGATGAGGCGAGGAGGAGTTGTCAAGATGAAGTGGCCCCAATACAAGATTGAGTTCTCAGAAGTGGACCACCCGACTACGACAACGATCCCTATGAGATATACGACAGTGGTCGAGCCCACTACTTGGAATGTTACAAGCACACGAGTTCTCATCGGCAGCGGCAATCCAATCAATCTTCTTTTCACTGCCACCTATGAGATTTACATTTGTACCGTGGTAAAAGCATATAGTAGGCTTGTGTCATCGGAACCTCCAAATGACCATATGCATAAAAACAGAACATTTTTCAGGAACAACAAAATATCAAAAGTAGAAAAAAAAAAGGATTTATCATACCATGAAAGGTATCGTATGGTTGCCATCCAGCTAGCAATCCAAGGTTTCGCTCTAGAATTGGAATAGAAGTGCCAACTACTGGATGCACTGAAGCATTAAATTTGATTCGTACTATGATAAAGAAGTATTTATAGAGAGAGATTAGCCAACGAACGTCCGTTGTCCGGTACCCCGAGGTATCTGATTTTTTTTTTGCGTCCCGGGTACCAGATTTTTGGTACCTGGGGTACCAGACCTGCTTACCTGTCTTCCACCTCTCCGGTCGCCGCCGTTGAGCCGTCGGCCGCCGCCGGTCAACCTCCACAGATCCGACCACTCCCCTTCCTCCCCTGCCCGCGCCGCCCCCATCACCTATCGTCGAGGCGACGGCGGGCCAGATCTGGCCGTCGCCGTCATCACCGCCATCAAGCCGCCGCCGCCGTCGTCACCGCCGTCGAGCCGCCGTTGCCGTCGGGGAGCTCGGGTAGGATGCGCGGCTCGCTATGCGGGAGGTGGAGAGGCGCGGCCGCACGGGACAGGGGTTCGTTCCGATGGACCCCCTATCCGTTAGTCTTCTTCTATTTATATGGTATATGTTGGAATCATTGAATGCCGCCCCCTGTAAGCAAGAGATCAAAATTCAGTAACAACATTGTTTCTGTGTAACGAATATATAAATTATGAGTAAATTTCACTAAACTATATGTTTTGTGGTCTAAGTTACAGAAAACTACATATATTTGTCATTTAACTACACAACTACACTAAATTTCACAAAACTACATTTTTAAAAAATCATTAAATAATGTAGTTTTGTGAAAATTAGCGTAGTTTTGTGAAACATTAGTACCATGATATGTGTAGTTAAGTGACAGGTGTCAAAGTATATGTACAATTTGAACCATATTTAAATTATTGTAGAGGGAGGGGGGGATTTTTCAGAGTTTCTTTCCATTTTACACTTAAAAGAGACGCAAAAATCGATTCTTTTGTTACTTAACTTCCCCGGAGTGACTGATAAGAAGAGTAATTTCATGCAACACAAATCTGAGTTTAGTTTCTGTTCTAGTTATCACAATGAACTGCAGTAGCGAAGATTCAGTACACAGAACGGCGGGGCAGCACTGTCACTGTGTCAGATAAGAATATACAAGTGACAGATAGAGGGAACTGGGAAGAAAAAAAAAAAGATGATCTTTTGTCCACGTCGGATGCAGGACAGAAGAAAGTCCTCATCCAGAAAGTGCAACAACCATCTGTCTGATGTCTCAATGGATAGGATCGCAACCATGCAATGCAATGCAAGCTTGTCGACGAACGACTTGATGAATGGTGACGCGGCGGCCTGAGACGTGCTACGCGCGGCCGGGCCTCCACGTGTCAAAGTCTCACCTCAACACCTCACTAACTGTATGTATGCTTCCCCAATCTGGCACTCATCACTCCGATCCAATCCAATCACGCCCATTTCCGATCGCTACTTCATCCCCTCACTAGATGAAGTGTATGAGCAGTAGATAGATAGGTTAGCTCGATCGAGATCATCCATCCATCCATGGTGGTTGGCAGCTTGGTCGCCGTCTTGGTGTGTTCTTGCTGGCATCTGGCCGTCGCCGCCGTCAAGCTGCCGGCGATCTTCTGCTGCGACGCCATGCTCACCACGGTGGCTTTTCTCACCTTTCCTCTTCGTCTCCTCGCCGCCGTCGACAGAGAGCGCAAGGCAACGCATTGCTCTTCTTGATTTGATGGTTAATTACTTGTTGATTAGTAGTGATTAATTAATTGTTTATTCGATTTGTTTTCAGCTGGATAGGCTTGTGGGTGAGATGCAGAGGCAGATGGAGAGGCTAGTGTGGGAGAAGAGTGAGCTGGAGGAGAAGCTGAGCTTGGCAATCAAGGAGAGCAAGGCCATGGAGGAGATTCTTGACGAGATGGAGGAGGAGCACGACGACGCCATCACCAAAATCACTCTCCTCGAAACCCAGGTACCAAATTTCAATTCTACTATTATTACTAGTGTTAATTAAGCATCAATCAATGGCAAACGTTTCTGATCGATCGATCGATGGATGCAGCTGAAGGCTCTGAAGCTGGAGAACATGCGGCTGAACGAGCACAAAGGCAAGTCGGAGTGGGACAAGAAGCCGGCGCCGACTTCCTCCTCCTCCAACACGAGGAAGGAAGCAGACGTCATCGCGCCGGAGGTGACGTCATCCTCGCCGGAGGAGGAAAAGGAGGAGTTTTTGGTGCGGCGGAGGAAGGCGGCGGCGGTGGCGAGGCGGCGGAGCATGTTCAGCCTGGGGATGTCGGCGGCGGTGGGGGCGGTGGTCTGGACGGCGGACGCGCCGTGCCTGCCGCTGCTCGCCGGGCTGTTCGCCATGGTCGGCGTCTCCATGTGCGCCGTGGCGCGCTCCTTGCGCCGCCGCCGCGACGGCGACGACGGCGACGGCGTGGCGCTGCTGGGGCTGAACTGGTTCCTGCTCGGCGTGCTCGCGTCGCCGATGCTCCCCGGCGCCGCCCGCGCCGTCTTCCCTCGCGTCGCGCGGCTCGCCGGGCCGGCCGTCGCGTGGCTCTCTGCCACCGTGCCCGTCTCAAGCTAGACGACGATCGCTCATGATTGTACACACGTCTCCTGTATCCGTATTCTACTTGTAGGGTTGTACACTTTGGTACGGAGTATAGTACATTAGTACTGACTAAAAAAACTTTGTTTTTTTGGGTTTTTTTTTTCCTGCCAAGGGATGCCTGGGGATAATCATATATGGATAGACAGACCCTTGTGCAAATCATATATTGCAAGTGTAATATAACCAAATGTTTAAATCATTGGCTAAAGCATTTAGCGCTTGGTAACAGGAGTAAATAGTTGCTAATAGCGGCATCATTATCAATCAGTTATAGTGGATGCTATAGCTACTAGCCAGCTACTCCGAACATCTTGCCACCTAACTCCTGTGGCCTCAAATAGACCGCTTGAGTGTTTTTTTGCTGAAAGAGGGATATTATTTTGAGTATGCACAAGATGTAGGAAGAATCACATACAACATCACCATCAAGTTCTAATTAGAAGCGAAAAACGTGCTGTATCGTAATGTGTACATTGATCTAGTTTCTATGCACGTCAGTGCCATTTTTCTCAGTACGTAGATGTGTGCAGTGTCATGAAATAGCATACATCTATTGTTCAGGTGTAGTGGAAACAGCAATATAATTGTAGTCGACTGTGTTTCTGTCCTTGTTAAATCGATGACTCTCTCTCACAGAGACCAACTTGACCTTCCACTGCTGGAATAAACTTACCCTGCATTGCAGAAAAAACTTCATGAGCCACGCTGGCATCATAGCATTATCAGAACTGAAAAAGGTTGACCAATCAATTTGATAGACAGTAGATGATGCCATATTTAAGCAACGTAATGTGGTGACTTGGATACAAGGTAGATTGATGCAAGAACTAGTCAATATTCAAATCATTTACAAAGTAGAGCATAGCATTGTCTTCATTTAAGCACACCCCGTAAATTTGATAAGAAGCAATTTGGGATAAGAAACCAATCCAAAAGTTGCACTTGCATTTCCCATATCATACTGGTAATCAAACCGAGGGATGAAATAAAATTCAACTTATTCAAAAAACAAATTGCGAACTGCATTTGCAAAACTTAATGGAATATACAGTTAATAAACTATGACAGAATAATTTGTGAAGACAAACAATGCCAAAGCAAGTATGGCAAGTATATCTTCAGAATTCTGACTAAGTTCTGTTTAAAAGGTTAAGGACCAGAACAGTTCAGAGTTGAGATGCATTCATGAAGTGAAGAACCTAGAGCTCTTAAAAAAAAGGCAGTACATAAGCATACCTTTCTGGTTCAATAGTCCTCTTGGCCAACATGAGCGCCAAGAAAACAGGTACCATAGCAGCACATAGATGCTTAAGAGTGTGACCGCTGACAATTTGATGGGTCAATTCATAGATTGGTTTATCTTCAGCCTCTTCTACTTTGGCAAGGAGGTAAAATCCTGGAATTGTTTCAAGAAATCAGAAAACAGAAAAAGATTAACAGAGTGAAGTGTTGACTGCTAAAGAATTTCCAGAAAACAACAGATATGGGGAAAGAAACAAAATTAATTGTCACTGCCGATCAATTTATGCTATGTAGAAATAGTTTAAAATGAAATCTTCTAATCATCATTAACACTTATCAGCTGCCAGAGAAATCATCGACTGGACAATTCATTATATATGGGTGAAACACAAATAGCAGGGTTTTTTTCAATCTAAATTCCAATGAAGGTACACACACCAAATGATATTGATCAAGATTAACAATAACCTGCTGCCCACAGCCAGTAGCTTGAATGTGTATACATTGGTGGAATTACTATAGCCATCACAGGTATTGCAATGCATGGAACAAACTGAATTACAGCATATGGGCGAAGATCGTCAAAGAACCTACATAGAGACATAAAGTTAAACAGCAAAATGACATGTATGAAAGGAAGGACAGCTAAACAGTTGAAGGAGCTTGCCTCCAATACATGATGCTCAGTGCACCAGCAAAAACAAGAGGTGCTAGGGACTTTGTTCCTGCCCTTTCATCAACCCTCTCAATAATGAAAATGGCCATGATAGAAGTGAAAGCAATAGTCATCTATAGAAAACAAGCAAATGTCATCCTTCAACATATTAAACATTGAAAAAAGCTAGGATAAAAATTGTGAACTAATGAGGTTTCTTTTCCGTCTCTGCTAACCAATTTTGAAGAAACAAGCCAAATCTACTGGGTGTATCAGGCAAAAGATCTAAGTGGAATAGGTCCCCTGTTTTGATTCAAGCAGATCACATGCAACACTATCTGAACAGGGGGCATAGCGTATTCAGATTAAATTACCCAAAGGAGAACTAAATCGGATTCTCCTCCACCCAAAAGTACCCTCAGGGGAGGCTCATCTATTAAAATGTCGCTGGACAAAAATAATGTATGCATTGACATTCTAAGACGGCTTAATGGGATTTGTATTAATCCTGGAGCAAGATGGTCATGAAGGTCTAGAAACAACTCACAGGCAATCTGTCCCAAACTAGTGTGGCATCATTCGGTTTGAGATGATAATAGGATGAACCAAAAGCAACAGCAGTGACACCAGCAAAGAACAATGTCCAACTCCAGAGCTCTCCTTGTGAGCTGCCAGGAACAAGAAGGTTAACATTAGAATGCCTCAAATTCTTAACTAGAATTAGAAGTGGAACCGGTATTGGTGTGAGCAACTAACTTCAGCCTGAAGTAGTTTTTGTAATGGCACAAGATGAGGCCAGCAACACCCACAAAGAAGAAAGGGATGTTTGAAATCACATTCAGCGTATTAGGGATCCCTGCAAAATCGAAAAATCCACATGATTTTGCAAACTCAGTGCATGCATCAAACAGTGATTAAAAGAATTAGCATTGTCACCCTCCGTAGTAAAAAATATAAGCAAAATCAAAACCTTATTCGCTTGCGCCTCAAATTCCCCCTCAACTATAGCATATTAATGTTTATTGGGTTCAGATAACTGACTGGAAAATGAAATAAACTGAAAATCATGTCTACTGGACTCAGCTAACTGACTGTTATCATGAAATAAACAGTAAATTGGTATTTATCACCAAAGGTACAAGTGAAATCCATATAAGTTAAGTTTGTTGACACCCAGCGCAAACAAAGGGTATCAATTTCTGTTTAGTGAAAACAAAAGGGGTCAATTTAGGCGATGGAAGCAACGTCGATCAGATTCGCGATTTGGAGTCAGCTGGCCATTGCGCCGTCAAATTAGCCATTGCTCCATGCCGTCTTAGGTTTTCGCCCCAATCGCTGATCTCCTTCTCGTGGCTCGCCGCCTTGCCGACGCAGCAACGCCGGCAGACGGCACCCAAACCGCTCAATAGCTCGGTCGAGATGGGGGAAGAAGGAGTAAGCGCCGATGGCTGCTTGCTACGGCGGCTGCTCTGCCCTAGGGAAGGTGGGGAAGGGGGATTCGTGCGTACCGAGGAAGAGGAGGCGCTGGTCGGCGAAGTCGTGGTAGTCCTCGTTCTGCGGGATGGCGGGGGTGACGAGCATGAGGACGACGAAGATGGTGATCGCCGCCACCCACGCCACCCACTTCTTCCTCCTGCTCACATCCATCGCCGCCTTCTGCACCCGCCGTCGCCGGAGCCGCCGCCGCTGCTTGTCGGAGTCGGAGTCGTCTCCGTCTCCGTCTCCTCGCTGTCGTGAAGGATTCGAGGGGAAATCGTTGCGAAGGCGTAAAGAGGGAATACGCTTTGTCATTGGGCTTGTTTGCTTTTGACTTTTCGGGTTAGAATTGGAATTCTTCTCCTACACGCGCCTTGACTTTGCATCAAACTTGCTGCAATTCTTCTCCACCTCCTCTTCATTTGCAGTTGCAGCGACGAGAGTCCAAAGTGTTGACGTGTCCGTGTCTCGTGTCCTGCATGAGATGCACGTGTCGTGTTACACACACGTATGGCCATCGAAACACATGAACTATTGATGCAAGTCCTAATATAATACTGCTCCGTTTTTTTATATTTGACACCGTTGACTTTTATACAAAAGTTTGACCATTCGTCTTATTCAAAAAATGTATGCAAATATTATTTATTTTATTATGAGTTGGTTTATTACTAAAGAAATTTTAAGCTTATCTTTTATTTTCATATATTTTTACAAATTTTTTAAATAAGACGAATGGTCAAATTTTTTATAAAAGTCAACGGTGTCAAATATAAAAAAACGGAGGGGGTATGCAACTGGTACATATAAACTGTATTGGATTGGAATTGTAATTCGACTGGATTAATTCATGGTGACTGTAACTCCAATATATATTAATCCAACTCTTTTTTTTGCGAGGATATATTAATCCAACTTAATATCATATGAACTTAATTACTGCAGATTAACTCACGCACCCGCCTCCCTCACCTCTCGTCGATCAATCGACTGATTCATCGTCGCCGCCGACACCAGAGGAAGAAGAAGAAGAAGAAGAAGAAATAAATCCGCCATGTCCTCCCTGTTCAACGGCGACGAGGTCGCCCCCTTCTTCGGCTTCATCGGCGCCGCCTCCGCTCTCGTCTTCTCCTGTAACCATCCAATCAATCAACTAATTATCTGCATTATTAAGAATTAATTACTGATTTAATCAATCAATGAATCAATTGCAGGCATGGGAGCAGCGTACGGAACGGCGAGGAGCGGAGTAGGGGTGGCGAACATGGGGATAATGCGGCCGGAGCTGGTGATGAAATCCATCGTGCCGGTGGTCATGGCCGGAGTTCTGGGAATCTACGGCCTGATCATCGCCGTGATCGTGACGACGGGGATCAACCCGACGGCGACGCCATACTACCTCTTCGACGGCTACGCGCACCTCGCCGCCGGGCTCGCCACGGGGCTCTGCTCGCTCGCCGCCGGGCTCGCCATCGGCGTCGTCGGCGACGCCGGCGTCAGGGCCAACGCGCAGCAGCCCAAGCTGTTCGTCGGCATGATCTTGATCCTGATTTTCGCTGAGGCGCTTGCTCTGTATGGGCTCATTGTTGGGATTATTCTCTCCTCCCGTGCCGGACAGTCGCGTGCCCATTAGTTAGTTTGTTAGTTCTTAGATGATTATTATCAATGGCGTCGAAGTTAATTAGTTTGTATTCATCTAGTCATACGGATTCAGTAGTTTTTGCACTTTATGTTTAGCTCTAGTTTGAGGTTATTATATATATGTACTCTCAGGGAGGGATAGTGAGTATATATCGTGGATGCATGATTATCGTGTACTCTTCTGTCTATATCATGGATGCATGATTATCAATTTATCATGTGTACTTGGCTGTCTACAGTATTTTAATTGCTAGATTAATTACATAAAATCACAATATCTATTCACCATGTGCGCACTTTTGTCGCAAACGGGAGTGAGCGAGCGCACGACACGTGTCCGACAGCACGCGTACGTGTCGCTTTATTCTAACAGCGGCATTAGATCCTAAGGGCATGTCCAATGATTGAGACAGCGCTGTAAGCAAATTTTTGCCATGTCATCTAGAGACAACGTATGAGAGTGTGTACAATAAGCTGTCTGTTACGCTGTATGTATAGAAGTGTATGTCCTTAAAAATAGTATCAATTTGTGCACTAAAAAATAACCATGTATGAGACAGCTGTGCTACAATGGTGAAATTACTTACAGCTGCTGTCTCTTAAGCCGTTTGCAAAATAACATACAACTTCTTTCTCTCTCATCAATCTCTCTCTTCCACGTAGATAAAAATCCTACATGATACTTCTTACTTACGGCATAAATTCACCATTGAGCATGCCCTAACTGTGCTTCTTTTTGGCGTTGGTAATGATGAGGAGGACGATGGTGGCGATAAAGCAAACTCCCACCACTATTTACGGTTCAGAGGTGGAGTGGGAGAGAAGGGAGAAAGTGGTGGAGTTCATCGGCTTAGAGGGATGACCACTAGAGTGGCGGTGGCAGACGGACGGCAACGCGGCGGTACGCCAACGACTCCAAAGACGCAAGACATCGTTGTCAGAGTTGGGGAAGAAGAAAAGATGATGTGAGAGGGGTTCGTTGGCGTGGGCTCGCCGACGCCGGCAAGCCTAGGCGGCAGGGGAGGGTGGCACGGTGGCAAGGTGGATGCGGGCCTACGGGGTTATCGTCAGGGGAGGGGTGGCGCCAATTAGCACAGGAGAGGGCGCAAACACTTGTGCTAACCGGCGCAAAGTCGCATCCTCAACTACTTCAATGAACTCTACATATACATATGCAGTTTTGCCTTATTTGGATTTATGGATCGAGAACAGATAAAATATGAATTTATTATTATTATTATTTTCAAAGGAGGATAAAAGCTTTGCCTTAAATTTATTTATTTGTTCGGCCTGTTTACATGTACACGTCTATAAATAGTGTTACACTATACGCAGCTCTAGTTTGAGAAATCATGGATGCATGAGCATCTTGTCCTTGCTGTGTGTTAGCACTTTTTGAGGCAAATCTAATTGGTCTATACCATTAGACAATGCTTGTTTGAGGCAATAAGTTTATAAGATTGTGATAGTACTTTTTAAGGAGGATCGATGTTATACTTTGTTGTTTATAAACTAATCAACTGAGAAATTATTGATTACCAAAGAGTTTAAAGTTTCACAAAATATTATCCCAAACGCCCAAATATTTATGACCGGTTAGGAAGTACTAAGTTTATATTTACTAGCTTATTAATCACTTTTGTTATTCATATACTTTGCGTATAAAAGTCTAGGCTAGTTCGGATATAGTGCAAAGAACGAACGAAACGACTATGTATTTTCTCGGGCGAAAAGGAAAAGGAGTTCAAGACCAAACAAGAAAACTAACTGCCTAAGTGGGCCGCATTTGAAAGAAGCTCTGATGCCACTACTAATTCCTGAGTCCTCAAAATCCAATGCAAATGCTACGATTCATTTAACTTCTGCCTGCATGGCTAGTTGACAGTCTTTTGGCCTGGCTGACCGTGTTTGGCGATTCAAACCATTCAAACCACCATCGCATAACAGATAACAGCTATCAGCTTATCAACAAGTTGAGAACACCATGGACACTGTCGATAAATTATCATCAACTTGCAACATTATACAAGCAAAGTACACGCCCAACATTGACTTTATTCTGTTAAGTTTATCAGTATCATTATGGGTTGTAAGCTAGTTACGCCGCCAATGCACCAACTCTATCGCGGGGGATGAGGCGCAGCTCTGATCCATGCTTCAGAAACACATTGCCTGGATAAAAAAGAAAGAAAAAAACTTCAACTCAGCAATTAGAAAAGAAAATGTCAAGACTTCTAAAAAATTCATGGCATTGCATATACTTATGAATACATTTCTTGTGTTAATGCAACCTATTTTTTGTGAATGAAATCAATTTGCAAGACTATATTACATGCCGCAACAAATGTCATGCGCATATAAGCAAAAATATTTGCATTGTATTGCACAATTAATTAAAAAAAAATTCCAAATGCACATCCAAACAACCACATCAAAACATGAATTGATCAATCAGTCTTTTTCTACATTCAAGCTGATACAGCTTTGAAATGACAGGATGCCTCCAACACCATCTAGTTGATCATTCAAATGCAACAGCAAGCAGTTAAAATCTTCTACAATTAGCAGCAAATCAGCTATGCTGGGCCAGTGAAGCAAGTTCTCCTCTAAAACAAAATAGTGTCTCAAATGTAAAAGCATTCATAACCTTGTTCAGAGTGGTACACAACATATTATTAAACGTCAGGGAAACTCAAAAGGAACACATCTGAAGACAAATGTATGTATGAGATTTTGGAAGCTATACCTGCACTTTGCTGTGGGTTGATTCCAACTCCATCTGCAAAGAAGGGATGAAACAACATTATTTAAAGAAATCACATTCAGAATCGCTACTCCATCATAAGAAAACACAAAGGTTTACAGATCAGCCATCAATCATGCACTGGATGCAAATAATATATTATATAGGGATGGCTAGTCACATAAGCTTCAAATATACTAAATTACCTACTATAACTCAGCATAAATATAAGAACTAAATTATAATGCACTAAGTAAATACAACCAACAGGAGAAATCTATTAGAACAATAAAAATTACAGAGGTTGCTACATTCCACAGGCCACCCCCAAGGAAGCTTTGCTTCTGGAAGTGCAACCAAATGATTTACACAACACCGACAAATCAGAGTTCAGTTTTCTGCTAGACATGCAATCGTTGGCATCTATCTATGTTCAACAATGCACAAAATATCAAGTTTGAGCGAACCTAAACTTCCCACTGAATTCCACATCTACACTAATGCAGATAGCATACAACAAACAAATTTCCCTTGCACAAAAATACGGTGCACTAAAGTAACATCCTCTACAAAATTACGAGAACACAGAAAAGCCACCAAATTGCAGACTTAATTCATGAGAATTGACGCACAAAAGCTACGAATCATCATTGCCCGGTGCATCATACATAATCTAAAAATAACATGTAGCCGCAACATCTAAACAGAGATAGATATATTCTTCCCAATCGCGCAAAGGGGGAAACGCAAATAGGGTTCGGCCAGACGGAGAAATCTCACGAGAGGCCGCAGCGCGCGGAGAGAGGGTGGATGAACACGAGTAGAGGAGGACGGCTCTACTCACCGTTGGTGATGATGGCGCTGGTCTGTGGCGGGACCTTGAACTCCTCGGCGGCGAACTTGAGCACCGCGGTGAACGGCGCCGCCTCCGGCACGCTGAACCTGCAAAAACGGAGCAAGACATCGCCCCCTAGATCAGAGACCAACGCAACAGCTAGAGAGATCTGATCCGATCTGAGATCGCGGGGTGGGAACTTACACTTTGAAGGGGAGCTTGGGGTCGGAGGTGAGGATGATCTTGAACGACACCTTCCCTCCTCCTCCTGCCGCCGCTCCCGCGCCACCGCCCGCCGCCGCCGCCATGGATTGTCTTCGACGAGAGGGAAGAGGGAGATGCGCGGTTTGTATGACGAAGCCTCTTTCCTTTTCCTCTTTTGGAAAAGAGGATTCGCAACGAGTTTGCGTGTTTTTCTTCGGCCCGCTTTTTAGTGTGTGGCACCGTGTGCCGTGCACGTCTAGATTTTTTTTTTCTTTTTTTCTTAATTTCCTCTATTTTTTATTTAAAAAAGTTAGAATCAGAATTTCACAACACTTGTTTCTTTGGCCTGAACTATGGATTGTTTTGGTTTGATGCCAAAAGGAGTCCTACCAATTAATTGGTAGCTTAAATAGTAAATTTGTTTTTTTGTTTGAAACCAAATCATTGGTAATGCCTATTTTTAATTTGGCACTTTTCTAGAACTTTACCATATTGTAAAATTTGGCATCTAATTGGCACCAATACAAATACATTCTTTTCCAATACTACCCTACCAAAACATTGGTAATGTCAAACTTTACCCAAACTTTGGCACTACCAAAATTTTGGTAGGACACTAAACCAAAACGGCCCTATGTTTTTTTTTTTTTTGAGAGAGATGGCCTGAACTATGTTGAACACAAATATTTGTAACATTCAGGTTCAGAATTGATGGCTTCTGAAATTCAGGTTCTGAAAACACAACTCTATCGTCAGCAACAACTGATAAGAGTATCCCCTAAAAAAACAACTGATAGAGTATATATGTTTTGACAATAATATACATAACAGATGTTGCATACTACTAATTCACATCCAGTTTGTCATTGTCCATTGGATTCAATTCAGAAAGATTGCAGCTGGCAACAATTGACAAGCATTACAAAGTTGCACCCCCAAAATTACTGCAGCCAGCAAACAAGACCTTCGACTTGAAAGGACACACAAGGCGCCCTATGCTGCGCCGCAAGGTGCAAACGAAAAAAAGAAACTTGGACAAAACTTCAGACAAATAATAGATCAGGGAAAAAAAAAAGAGGCTAACTGGCAGTAACAATATGATTCTAAGTGCTCACTGCTACAGATCGCCTCTAGAAAAAACTCCTGTGCTGGCAAGGCTCATTTGCTACTCTAGAATTGGATCATCCCACAGTCACAATGAATGATCAAGCGGTTGGAATCTCCCCTTCCTCCAGATCATCCCACAGCTTAACTGGGGATGTTGCTCCTACGAGGTCATCTTCATCCATTATCTCAAGATCAAAATTAAGGAAATCATCAGGATTTATGTCCCCAAACAAATCTGAATAAGCATCTCCGAATTCTTGCTCAAAGCTCAAGTTGGGAACCTCGGAGAATAACCCCGGATTTTTCTCAGTGTCCAGTGGATAAACTTTCATGCAGGACTTTCTTTTCAGAGCTTCAGGGGTTGAATTTGGTGTTGGCTTGCTTTGCTGATTATGCTCAACCTGATGACAACCGAAGGCATCAGATGCTAGAATACTGACAGAAGAGGGCACTAAAGAATCTGTGATGCTATCTATCTTAGATTCAGTTGTACCTTCCACTGGTGTAAGATTATCAGGATGTGAAGCTGTATGGTTCTTACGATTTATGCCCTGCCTCTCCAAGCTCAACCCACCATCCCCACTTTCCTCCATGTCCGCTGGATGGACTTTCATGCAATTCTTAGTCTTGGAAGCCCCAGAAGTTGTATTCGGTGTTATCTTGATTTGTTTGCTGACAACTTGTTGGCCATCTAATGCTAGACTGCTGGCATATGAGATCACTGAAGAATCTCTATTGCTGCCTGTCTTAACATCACTTGTATCCTTCGCTGAAGCAAGGTTAGAGGTATGCGAAGTTCCAGAATCCTTGAGGTCTATAACCTGTGTCTCTGTTGCCAACTCTCCTTCTTCTATCTCTTCCTCATGAAACTCAGTGCCTTCTAGGTCTGGGCTATCAGTGGAGCTTCCAGGGGGCTTCTCATTTGCAGGAAGCTTGTTTACAATCTTTTCTACTTCAAAATCACAACTGTCTGATGGAAGAAAGACATTAATACTTGGGTACTCGACAATGTTAATGCTCCTCAGTTGTGGACCCAATGGTTCTTCTATATTGAGTTGGCGATATGGTGATACTGATACCTGCAGCAAGTTCAAAAAAAGCCCTTTTACCCCCCAAAAAAAAACATAGGTAATATCAATAATTACAACAGATACAAGGTAAATTGGATACAATACCTTGGCAGACTTTTGAATGAACAGTTTGAGATCACGCGAATCTATATTGCGATATGGTGTGAGCTGATCTTTCCAAGGGCCAGGAGTCAGATGTTTTTCCAATGATGATAGCAAGCTGGTGTGCTCATCTATGCTGCGAAAGAGGGCACAAAATCAGCACAGAAAGAAGAGGCGGGAATATTCCAGAGACACAGCTTCTGATGACGATATTCGAGATATATATCATAATGCATATACATGAAGGTCACAGATGTAATTCTTGGAAAATAAAATAACTTTGATGAATTTCTCCTCTGCTTCTTCATAAACTAATTAAGCAATAAATCATAAAATATATAGTACGTAGTATGTGTTAATACGAAGTATGATAATATTATATATAGAATAATACAAGTTGATAGCAAAGAGAAACTATTTCAGAATTTTTTTAAAAAAAAATCAATATTGACATGGCATCATGTTGAATCAGTTCCAAAGCCAGAAGGTATCAAAACAGGAAAATACAAGTGAATGTTTCATATTCCACTGTTTGGCAAGAATAAGCTTACTTGTGGTCAGTTAGGACGACATCTGTTGAATTAAATTTCCATTCAAGTGTCCAGTATATGCAATCCTTTCTGCAAGAAAAAAGAGATTCATCTGTAAAGGAGCACTTACATCATACAGGATAGCAAACGAAACAAAGAGGGTGCTGGCAAATAAATAAAAATAAGGCTTGCAACACATACAGATTGTAACACATTACAACATACTATTTACCAACGAAACCATTTGGCTAAATAAATGTTCAGGCCGGTTCTTTTTTTAGCTTAATATACAGTTTGTTATGACGCCTATGTGTTGACAGTATTTGGTATCATATAACAAAGAATAAGAATGAAGCTGAATGGTAAAGTCATTGTTGTAACAAGACCCACCAGTGGCAAACAGTGGAATAATGCAGAAGGTGCTACTGAATCATGACCCTTTTGAACCAAATGAAATGCAACTTAGCAAGGATTTTAAGAAAAGCGGATGAGCTACTGGACAGCAACAATTATAGAGAGTGCAGCTAGCTAACCACACACATACATTGTACTACACTACTGAAGTAAATGAGATTGTGACCAAATACACTTGTCCAGCAACAATGCTGCACAGATCATTTATCGCTTAAAAAATCATTCAAATGCCTCCAATATTATCTCATTTAGGACATAGGAGCACTTAAAATCCATCTGACACAGACATATGACAGTATGACTATGAAACAAGGGAAATAAATAAGAAATGATATGTGACAGTATAAAACAAGAAAAGAAGTGATACTTGTGGTTGTGTCTTGAACGATTCTGCTCCCTCCTGGCCATGCCCCTGGGAAGGAAGGTGAGCCAGATACCACGGCGCTGCGCCGCCTTGCGGAGGAAAAACAGCCACTTTGGCAGCTGCGCTCCACCGAATTTCCCTCCAAAGTTGCGGCCGAACGCGCCGATGAGCCTATGCGCAGATTCCGTCGCCTGCTTCGTCTCCTCCAGAAAGTTGTAATCTTCGCCATTCAATTAACAGCAGCAAACACAAGAACCAACATTTGTATTAGGCAATCCAGAAGGAAAAGAAGGGATTGAGCTGAGACGGAGAAGAATAACCTACCGGAGATGAGTTGGTTGTCGTCGAATTGGGCGATGGGGACGGGATCGGTGCGGGGGCGCTTGCCGGAGCAGGAGGTGCGGCGCTTGTGGGACTGGACGCAGGGGAGACTGCAGGTCAGGATGGAGCACCCTGGGCACCGATACTTCCATGGCTGCTCGCCGCACTCCTCGCACGGATCCCCCTTCGCCTTCTTCTTCCTCTCCCCTCCGCCGCCGCCGCCGGAGCTTGCGCCGGCCTCGGCAACCGGCGGCTCCCCTCCTTGCTCCTCCATCGCAACCGAGCCGAGGGCTCGAGGGAGTTTTCGGCGGCGGCGGCGGCGCGAGGGCGGGGGATTTTTTAGGGTTTAAGAAGTGAGGGGTTTAGGCCAAGTGCGGCGCGGCAGCCGCCGACGAGGAGACGCGGGGAAAGAGCAAGTGTTGAGAGTTCCGTGGATTTTGCTTTTGCGAATTTGAACAGGAATCTCGCGTCACGCCGGATCGTTTTCACAACCTTTTTAAATCAAGTTTTAAAAAATTACTACTTACTCCGGTCATTAATATATGACGTTTTTAACACTAAAATTAATGTTAAAAACGTTGTATATTAAAATACGAAGGGAGTACGTAATATATTCTTTCAAGAGCTCGTTTGTATTGTGCACTGGAATAATACAAATAAAAGAGTAAATTGTATATCCCACTGGTAGCACCTAACTTATCTTACTGATAAGTTATTTAATATATAGCATATTCATAAGAAAAATTATGAATCGAATTTTACGAAACCTAACTTAAATTCAAAATATTTTAAATTCCATTCACATATTTTTATAAGATTTCTTCGAATTATACTAACTTAATTTGATGCGTCCCTTGTAAATCACCGCGGTGCATAGTAAAACAAAGATATACTATACTCAGTACAAGGTGAAAACAAAATACATTTTACATAGTGCTAAGTGCAATTTAAATTAAACAAAACTCAATTTCATGAATATGCAATGTACATCACAGCAAGGTTTGCACTTAGTTGTGTGGTTAAGATCGATCAAGCGGAGACAAATGAACAAGTTTTCAGATGGAAATAGATGAAATCACCGGGCGATTCTATTTCCGCGCAAAACAAACGTAGTATTGATCCAGCGACATCAGGCATGAAAATGAGATGAATTTTTGATTTTGAGTGACGGAATAATCATAACACTCTAAAAGATTGTCGGTCAACCAACAGATCCATTTCGAAGAGTGATTATCTAACAGAACAAAAGGCTTATAACAAGCCATGTCTAGAACAACCTCAGCTACAATTTCATAAACAAAAATCTCTCAGTTCCCATAATTCAAAGACCAACAGAGAAGATGACCCCGGCGCATTGCATCTCGAAAGCCATTGGGCATATCAATAATCCTCACTCTCGATCAAGCTTTACTCCATTGACGATGCACCACCGCCAAATGCGCCGCCGCCACCACGGCCAAACCCAGGTCTGCTACCCTGAAAATCCAAGATGACACGTCAAATAAGTTTCCAAGAAGAAAGCAACAAGTTTTACTGGACATATGTTTACAGATTATATGAGCTAGTAACAGATATCTTGGCATTAGATGGTTACTTCCAACTATATGCAATGTACCAAGGAGTAGCCATATCAATTTGTACAGTTATAGCATTTTATCAAATTAAATGCAAGAATGCACTAAAGTTCTAGGGAAATATTATCTAAAAATAGATCAGGCAAATATAAGAAACTTATGGCCAAATTCATTCAAATGATCCATATCATGAAGTGGATAAATTATCTAAACAGCAGTCTGAACAAACTATGCAATGACATGCAGGCAGTCAAATTGAGGCGTTACCCTAAAAGAAGGCTGGAACTCAGCTGGAGCACCACCCTTCTCGCCACCAAAGTCACCCGGAGCACCACGCGGGCCTCCCCTGTAGCCATCCCTGTCACCAAACCTTGGCCTGTCACCCTCGAAGCGAGGTGGGCCTCTGCCACAAACAGAAAAAACAATGTCAATAATCTCTCCGCTGGAGTTTCAAGGCAATACATTCAAAAACAGCAGCTTTAGATCTCAATCATTTGGGTTCATTTGATGTTAGGAAGAACTAAACATTGGAGAGTACTATGCTGCATGTGAAAAAAATGCGATTCAACCAAAAGAACAGGTCACATGTTCAGTATAAAGAAAAGACTACAGGCTGTCAACTGATTTCAACAAATTGCATCCCTGAGCATAATAACTAATTAATTACTCTAAATTTCGATTGCCACAAATGAGCCCCACCCAACAATTTAGAACTGTTGAGTCAAGAACATTTTCTATTAGAAACTAATCATTGATGTTGCAAGTTTCCTACAAACTAATTCAATGTTCATTCAACAATTTTACAGGATTTCTACACAATTTGCATATTTAAAACAGGAATGCTGCCTAGCTTGTCAAAGAGGAGATATATGCAATATTCCCTTGCTACATCAGCATCCAATTGCCATAACTGCATAAGCAGATGATGAACACACAAAGGATAAATGCTGACCTGGGGCGGTCACCAGGAGGGCCAGAGCCGAATGGGCGAGACGGGGGCTTGGCAGACTTCTTGAGGGTGTTAGGCACAACCTCAGATGGCAGGTTGAGGTAGCTACGGAGGTGCTCAATGCCATCATTGGTCAGGTACCAGTAGTAATGCTGCCATGAGAAGGTCTCCCTCACATACTCCTTTGACTTGAAGCTCTGCATGAGCTTAATCACCTCCAGGTTGGGCACATCGACCTTTGGGTGCTTGGCCAGGTTGTAGTCCTTTTTGGCATACAAGACTCCCTCTGCATATAATTAAAAACATTTATTTAGCTGATCAGTCTATAAACAAGTAAAGGTACTCATATTCAGGCTTTGAACAAGTACACAGCCATCTAGTCAAGTAAACATGTTTCAACAGAATACTTTAACTGTTAGTTTTAAGGCTTGAATTTGGAGCGCTCATACATAAAGTTCGCATTGCGGGAGATATATCTAAAGGCATTCTAACTGAGTCTGTGAAGTGTAAACTTTAGACAGCCTCACTGAATGAACAATTGCAGAAAATGCAAAATAGTCTTTACTTAAAGTGCAAATTAATAAGGCTTGAATTTGAGCAGAAATGAAAAGAAGGGACAAATAACTGCACCCTAAATCACATAGCTAGATCATGCACACAATTCGCATTGGTGGAGATATATTTAGGGGCAATCTAGCTGAGTTAGTCAGACTTAAACCGCAGACAGGTTCACTGGATGAACAATTGCAGACAATGCACACATGGCAATTGAAATCTGCCCTTTTGGAACCAACCGAATACATTAACTTAAATCCTACTGTGACACTATGCAACAAATTGAAGCTTCCAATCACAACCGATCCTACTGTGACACTATACAACAAATTGAAGCTTCCAAATTCCAATCACAACCGAAACATATACAAGCACAGAGGCGGCTTATAGATGAGAAAGCGGAGAAGAAGCTCACCATGGAAGAGGTACTTGCAGATCTCGCGGCGGTTCTTCTTCGAGATGATCTGCGAGACAAAACAAAAACAAAAACAAAAACGCGGCATCGCGTCACACAACAGAGAACGGGAGGAAGTGAATGCAGGTTCATGCGGAGGTTGCTACTCACCATGGCGGCGGCGCGGAGGGCTCGGGCCGGAGGAGGGAGGCGGCGGCGCCGGCGGCTTTGGGAACGAGAGGCGAAGCGGCGAGGCGGGGAGAGAAACCCTAGCTTTGCGATGTGTTCATATATAGAGGCCACCATATGGGCCTCCATTATGGGCTCCGTTTCTGCTTCCTCCTGTTATGGGCTGGAATTGAGCATATGGGCCTTTCTGTTTAACTTTCTCTTTCTGAAAAATAAATACTTCAGGGGCCTTAGCCGGTTAGCCCTTAGGTGATTTTGCAATGAACACTCTGCAGCTACTCCCTCCATTTCTCAAATGTAGAGCACTTTTATGGTACACAATACTTATTTCATGTACGAGCAGTATATAAAAGGGTAAAAATAGAATTTTACATATAATTGACATGTACATCAGCGAGATCGTGAGATATTTTCTATATAATAAGTCATGCCTTCATCGATTGCAATATACAGAGAACGTCATGTATGCATGCACAATACATAGTGCCACTGACTAATTTGGTTGTGTATATTGTCATTCTTTTCAAATTTCAAAAGCGTAGCTTCGTTGATAGGACAATAATTAAGGAACATAATGAAAATAAGAAAATAATGTTACTATACTGTCTGTTTGGCTCACGATCGAGCGACCGTCCTGGCCCCGCTCTAATACTGATCAATCCTTCAGTTCATGTAACTTGCAGTTGCAGGTAACCTGGAGGGCTGATCAAGATCAACTAGCTCGATTCAGCCAGCAACGACATGCATATATAACTGATTATTTTACAATTTCACCATTTTCAACTACTCATTTTGAGGATAGACCATATGCCAAAAACTTCAGAAATCAACCGCATGCATTCGAGCTTGGCGCTGAGATCGATATAACGTTTCAGCGTCACACTGTTGTTTGGTGCTGAGCTACTTTGTGACCGTCTGAATTGAACGAAATGGAGGAGATTGTCACTCTTAATGGACTTGTTCCAACTCTGATTCAGAAACACAAAAGCTTGTGGCTCACCTGTATGAGTCAATTAATCATCGGGATCTTTTATTTTTTGTCACGTATACACAAATACATGTAAAACGCCTCGTGGCTCAATTATTCTCATACGTACTACGTATGCAGAGTATCATTTACTCTACTTGCCGACAATATGGTGGTACGGCTTAGTCATTTTCAATGCGTACAGGTGTCTGCAGGTGAGTGACTTTTTCCTTCAACCTAATCAAACGATTATATCTTCACCAAAACTGAAAAATGTATCTGCAATATAATCAAGCAAGTAGGTCCTCCTCATTTATTTTCGATGTGGTAGCATATATTAACCAGCGACATCCACACGTCCATTTATATTTTTCAACATTGAAGCAACACACGCAACAGATCATGCGTACGCACTCCCTCCGTCTTAAAACAAATCAACTTTCAAGGATAAAATTAATTTGTTTTGGGACGGAGTGAGTACATGGTATCCTGGTACATATGATATCTAGAGCGCGATGCTCTCGGCCACCTCGACGACGGTCTCCACTGCGGCGGACCACGGGAGCTCGTCGTCGCCGGCGCCGGGGTTGCGAACGGAGCAGTTACCTCGAATCTGCCCCTGCGAGTCAGTAAGCACCTGAATCTGCCCCATCTTAACGACAGAGTAGACAAACTGATCAAAGAACGCCGACTGATCAACGGCAAACTTTTTCACCAGTGGTTTAGTGGTGGAGTTGACGAAAAGGTCTTGGTCAGAGGTGAAGAGCCCTTGACGATTTTGCAGGTCAACATAGTACTTGTTGTCGAACACGTTGGGTGTTCGGATGTCGTTGACCGTCGTGTTGGTGGTGTTCACCACGGGACATGTGAGCTTGAGGTGGCCGGCGAACCACTTGTCCATGGTGGTGTCCTGTGTTGGGAAGAGACGGTTGTCGAAGGAGGTGCAGTGGGCGATGCCGACGGTGTGTGCGCCGGAGAGCGCGACGAGGTCGGTGGCGTCGAGGTTGATCTTGGCAAGAAAGGGGAGGATTTGTTGGACGTTGAAGAATGGTGGTGGGAGTGCGTCTTGAACCTGTTGTGCCGTCCCGAATGTGAGTCCGTCACGGCGGCCAAGCGGCACCTTGTACTCTGGCCCACCGCCCTGTAAACCACCATAAAATTAAATGTTAGGGTGCGTTTAGTTGGCAAAAACATCATATTAAACGTTTGACCGGATGTCGGAAGGGGTTTTCAGAGACGAATGAAAAAACTAATTTCACGGCTAGCCTGGAAACCGCGAGACGAATATATTAAGTCTAATTAAGCCATCATTAGCACATGTAAGTTATTGTAGCACTGACACCTAATCATGGCCTAATTAGGCTTAAAAGATTCGTCTCGCGATTTCCATCCTAACTGTTTAATTATTTTATTTTTTTATCTATATTTAATGTTTCATTTATGTGTTTAAAGATTTGAGGTGATGTTTTTGGGAAAATCATTTTGGGAACTAAACATTGCCTTAGTTAATTAAGTTGTGCTGCACTGCCTATCGTGTCCTTATGAATATAGTTCTAGCTATGTCTTAGAATTCTACTAGTTAAGTACTACTCCCTTCGTGTTTTATAATGTATGATATTTTAACTTTTTACTTGTAACGTTTGATCATTCTATTTATTTAAAGAATTATAAAAGTATTTTTTTATTTTATTTAATATATTTTAATAATAAAATAAGTTATCAAATGTTGTATAAAAAATTAAAACATCTTATATTATGAAATAGAGATAGTAGATGTAATTGATCGATTTAGGCTCCCTAATTTTTTGTTCTTAGTTAACTACCGCACAGGAACCTGTCACTGTATGGCCTTGACTGGTTATCTAATTAACTGATTAATGACATCGATAGTACACTCCTAGTAAGGAAATGGTCTTAGTATCGGTTAAACGTACTACTCTTAATCTTAATTAATATAAAATGTCAATGGTGTGATGCTTCTGTCCCCATTCCACGTGAGGAGACAGCAACACCCATTTCCTTTCATGTTTCCTCATCTCTATCTTTTTTTTTTTAGAACATCTCTATCTTGTGCAGCTGTCCTATTTCTCGCAAGCTTTAGACCCTGTTTGGTTACATCAATTTTTTTTTAAGTCCCTGTCACATCGAATGTTTGGACACTAATTAGAAGTATTAAACGTAGACTATTAATAAAACCCATACATAACTTTGGACTATTTCGCGAGATGAATCTATTGAGCCTAATTGGTCCATGATTAGCGAATATGATGCTACAGTAAACATTTGCTAATCGTGAATTAATTAGGATTAAAAAATCATCTCGTAAAATAGACTTCATTTATGTAATTAGTTTTATTATCAGTCTATATTTAGTACTCCTAATTGACGTCCAAATATCCGATGTGATATAAACTTAAAAAAAAATTCTTGTATCCAAACAAGCTCTTTTAGCATTCAACTCACGCCAATAAAATTTTGACACAGGTTCGATCGTGACAGACCAATTGATTATCCGGCGCAAGCTTACACTAACACTTCTAGAGGGCAGTATTGTCTTTTTTTTTAGATCATGCAGAGCTGTGCTTCCCCGTTCTATTCAGATAAGGGAGTTGGATTATTTTGGACACGCAAAACAAAAAATATAATTAGCATAAAGTTAAAAAAAGAAATATAATTAGTATATGATTAATTAATTATATTTTAAATTTTAAAAATAGATTTATTTGATTTTAAAAAAACCTCTAAGTAAAGTTTTTTCAAATAATATATAATTTAGCTGCTGGGAAGCGTGCACGTGATAATCCGGAAAGGATTTTTCACTACTAAGCTGAAAAAAAGAACCAGGCCATGAATTCGATTGAGATCATTTTAAAGGGGTGAATTACTGAAAAAGGCTTCTTGCTGGTCTTTTCTACTGATTTAATTTAGCACCAACTAGAAAGAGAGCAATTTTGTCGGCTGTTGCCAGAGAGAGAAAATTGGAGACACAGGACCAGGAACAGGGATGGACGAACAATACGGGCATGGTGCAGTGCACACTGCTTAAGTTGCCTTCCTGATCTATTATTTCTTTAACTCCACTTTTAGATATGCTACTTAATCTGTCTCTTTCACTTTGCAGTAGTAGTAAGTGAAGATTAATTAATTAATTAACTAGTACTCCCTCCCGTTCCATATAGAAATGTTGACACACAACCTCCTTTTCACTATCGTTGAGCCTACATGAACACTCAGGGGGGCGGAGTTTAGTGGAGGCTAAAAGGGTTATGGCACCCTCCAGCTTTTTAAAAATTACACTAAAGTCCTTCTACTAAAACACTTTAGTATTATAAAATAGTGAAATATCCCTTCTTCTTAAAATATTTTTACTTTGGCCTCCTCCAAACTTTAGGCCAAGCTCCGCACTATGAACACTTATGGGAGTATGTGATTTTATCATAGCATTTTAATTCAGGATAAATCTATATTTATGGTCTTCATGTTTCTAAAGAGTATTTTTAAACCTATCCATCGCCAAAGTTTAAAAGCCTGACTTTATTGTATAATGATGTACTAAGTATTATGAAATTGAAGGGAACATTACCAGTTTGACGGAGTCACGGGCAGCGATGGTGAGGATGTCGGAGCAAGAGACGACGCGGCCACACGCCTTCTCGAGCAGAGCACGGATGTCGTTGATGGCCTTGAGCGCCGACGGCCGGAGCGTCACGTTCGGCGGCTGCTCCTGCTCACTGTCCGGCCCGCCGGGCGTCTTGGTCAGAAGGATCGACCCATCGCAACCCTGAAAAAGATCGATTGATCGATCGCCACAAAATCAATCGAGATATATACATGGCACTTCAACTGAAGCTTAATTATGTAATTAACTAATAAATTAACCTACTGAATAATTAAGCTTCCTCTCGTACTCAGTCAGTCAGTGTAACTAGTTGCTTTTCTCGTTATTTTTTGTTTTGAGGCAGGGATATTGCAGCTTATTTTTCCACTGATCGAAGAATTTTGTAGGAAGTATGATAGATTCCGTTGAAGTTAAAGCTGAATTTATTTATTCATTGTCTTAAAAAAAAATAATGAACTAACCTTAACGAAGCAGTCGTGGAAGTGGAGGCGGATGAGTGCGGCGGCAAGGCCAACGTCCTTACTGATGGCCTTGGTCAGGAAATCCCTCACGATGGACTCTGCCTTGGGGCAACTTTTCTTGTAGTAATCGAAAGATAGCCCCTTCGCCACCGGCGGGTACTTCACCGCCGCCGCCGCCGCCGGAATCAAACAGACAGCCAGCACAAGCAGCGTTGCTGTTGCCATGGCCGGACTAGCTGCTTTTTTACCACAAGCCATATGCTGTTCTTCAGTTGAAGGTAGAAATTAGTTGAGGTCTCTCTCTGTGGAGGAGAGGCGGCTACTGGATGGAGTGGCTTTTGCTCCGATCAGCTGTGTTGCAATTGTGTTTGTGTGTGTGGGGCTTGTGGAGAGCTCACGTCCGCCGGTTCTCTTCTCTTATAACTAGGCATCTTCCCCTTCGTCTTAAAATACTTACGTTAATTTTATGTTTGCAACCGTTTGATCAGGTGTTGTATTCAACAAATTTTGAAAGTACCACTTGCTTTATTATAAAAAATATTTTAAGCATTATTTATACTAAAATTTTTATGCAGAACGTGAGCTAATTTGGGTCGAAAGTATCCATCAATCGAGCTCATCACTGTATAGTGTCAGTGTGACAGAGTACTCCACTTAGGACTTGTTTAGTTACTAAAAAAATTTTACGAAAACATCACATGAACAGATGGCGGGGGCTGTTTTTGTCACGAATGAAAAAACTAATTTCACGGCTAGCCTGTAAACCTCGAGACGAATCTTTTGAGCCTAATTAATCCGTCATTAGCACATATAGGTTACTGTAGCACTTATGGCTAATCATGGTATATTAGGCTCAAAAGATTCGTCTCGTCGTTTACAGTCCAACTGTGTAATTAGTTTTATTTTTTATCTATATTTAGTGCTCCATGCATAAGTTTAAAGATTTGATGTGATTTTTTTTTGAAAACTTTTGGGAACTAAACAGAGCCTAAGAGTAAGTGACAATGCAACTTGCGTGGAAACACATATATGGATGATATTTAACCAACAAATAGCATGCCCTGAATGGTGATCAAACTTTCCGCAACTATTAGGCCACGTTCAGGTCCTAAAAATTTTTGGAAGTAGGTGTCACGTCAGACGTTTGACTAGATATTGGGAAGATTTTTTGGACATGAATAAAAAAATTAATTTCACGGCTAGCCTGGAAACTACGAGACGAATTTTTAAGCCTAATTAATCTGTCATTAACACATATGGATTAACACATGTGGGTTACCATAGCACTTATGACTAATCATGATATAATTAGTCCCAAAATATCTGTCTTGTTGTTTACAACCAACTGTATAATTAGTTTTATTTTTTTTATCTATATTTAATTCCTCATGCATCAGTCTAAAGATTTGATGTGATTTTTTTTTCAAAAAAAATCGGAAACTAAACGGGACGTTCAAAAAATTTTTAGATCGGCCAATCTTCGGCTGACCCGGCCAAAATAGAATGGTGATCAAATGGTAATGTAATATTTCAGTCACTGACTCGGTCGACAAAGTATGATGCAGGTTGTCAGTTGTTATTAATTTTTTTTTTGAAAAGAACCAGTTGTTATTAATTTCATTTCTAATAATTAATAGAATTAGGGAGGAAATGTTCTCACTACGTACCGGCGGTGTACGTACGTGTGGAGTTGTCACTTGCTAATTAATTAATCATGTATACGTACATAAATTCAGTTTATCCTCGATCTTCTTTTTTTTGAGAAATTTTATCCTCGATCTTGTCACTGGCTGCGTACATGTACTCTCTCTCGATTTTAATTCCTCTCCATGAAAGTGCCATGTGTGGCCATGTGGGAAAACCAAAAACAGTACCCCTACTCTATGTATGGGATAGCTTCGCATGCCTAACTATTGAGAACTAAATTTCTTTTGCAGATACATCGATCCACAGCCAAGAACAAAGTTCAGTCAAAGGCATCGGTTGAGCCAAAGAGCTTTCAGTCATGAAAATTTCTTAGAAACTTCGCTTTGATGAAAGAAACGGCGCTGTTCTATCTCACTCACTGTACTGTGCAGTGCACGTAGATACTCGGATGCCAGGAATAACCGAAGAACAAATATCCCCAAGAATGTACTACTACTAAGCAGCCATTCTTTTTCATTGATTGGCCCTGTGGCCGTGCATATGTCACAATCTATCCCCTCAAGAATCTAACTTCCTTTTTTCCATCCTCGTCGTCACCGGATTAACAATGCCAGGATTAACCAACTCTGCTACTACTGCTTTTTTCCATCCTCGTCGTCACTGGCCTCACCTTTTCTTCTAACGATTAGATTAGACAACAATTCAGCTTATCTGTTACTCTGAGGTTGGCAACTTGCAACTTTTCTTGACAGTGATTTAAATTGATGTTTTGAAACCAACCCCGAAGAGATAGGGGCGGGCTAAATAATGTTATAACTAATTAAAGTTGTAGCCTCCCAACCAACTCAAAGTAGCCTTTTTCACACTGTTCTTTGGCATCGAAGATAAGGTCTTTGCAAAAGCAATTCTGAAGAACTAGATTGTGTCACGCTATGTTTATATTGTTTTTATTGCTGGTCTTCCGCCGCCTCAAATTGCTCCTTTTCCACTGTTGTTTCAGAGTGAACTTTATCATTATTCAGACGTGCAATTGCGAATAAAACCGGCTAGTTGGATTCCACAAAAAAAAAAAACCCGGCTAGTTGGAATGCATACAAAAAGTTCTCTACTATGAGAAGACAATGATGGATTGTTCCAGTTTACTGGAAAATAATGAAATATAGTGGGCTCCGGTGTTTAATTGTTCAGAATTGTCAGTACTCTCTCAATCATCTTGCGATCATATATATACATGCGTGCAACTAATTATCAGAATGTAATCAGTAGACTTTTACAAATTGATTGCACATCAAGGCTATACCCTTTTCTTTTTTTTAAAAAAAAAAGGTCTTCTCATGAGGCTATCTGTTTTTGTAGAGGAACAAGACTATCAATTTATGAATTACTCTCTATGTCCCTAAATGTAAAGGATTTTTTTATGTAATTACATAAAGAAGATCCCTTACATTTGGAGCTTTTTTACGGTACCTATAAACAAAATTAACCAAAGGAATCATACGACGTCTGCTGGATCATATGCAACAATTATTTCTTTTATGATCTACTGTAAAAAATATCTATACATTCTGCTTAAATTAAGTCGGTGGCCTTGAAGAATGACCTAAGGTCACGTGCACCGGTGCACGATCGATGTGGTTTTGTTATATGTAATGTAGCTGTATTGATCAAGCGGCCGGGGTTCCATGTACAATTAATATATAGGACTATATATACACGTTTGTTCATGTTCATGTTGCCGGTAAATAACTAGTAGAACTAATTCGGTTCGGATTAGGAGTTGGCTGAATTATTATTGCATGCGTTAATTCGATCCGGTGCGCATGATCACCGACCGACCACTAGTAATCATGCATGCATGAACTACCGTATATGTTTGAGATCGGTCACACAAAAATCAATCATGCAAATCGATCCGGTGCATGATCACCGATCGCGAACACTACTCCTAGTAATCATGCATGAACTACCTATAGGAGATCGGTACGGTCACACAAAAATTAATCATGCAAACTAATAAATTAATTAAGAGATCGGTCGATATGATCTATCAGCTAGACGGCGTCTAATACTGGTTGAACAACAACAACACGGGGAACAGCAACTCTGTCATGATCGCTAAAAAGGGGATTCCCGTGGACGCCAAAGTCAACGGCGAGTCCGCAGCAGAAGCATGCGTACAAGAAGAAGAAGACGGCAAGCACGATGAGGACGATTTCCATGGCGACAACAGCTACATGGCTATGATGGTGGCTGCCGGCGTCATGGAAGAGTCGCACCATGAGTACACCGCCGGCGATCAACGCGCCGGCGAAGACGGCGGTGCAGATCACCGTACAGTAGCCGGAGAAGTGGTCCTGCTCCGCCGCTGCGGTGATGCCGCCGCCGCCGCCAACGACGACGTGGTTAGGGTTTTGTGGATCGGCCATTGCTAATTTGCTTGTCGATCTGATCGATCTCTGTTAGTAGATTGATCGATCGATCGCGTGCATGTACGTAATTAATTAGCACACATGGAGTGGATCGGAGGGCTCCTATTATACGCGAGCGGTCGCTAGATAATAATAAACTAGCGCGATCCGCGGCCTACACGGTATTTGTTACGTAGTTGATTGTTCATACGTGCATGTTATGTCGAAATGGCCGGATTTTAGTTATATGGATGAAAGTCCACTCATTTATTGTATATCATCTAAATTTTTATCTGAAAAATATAAAAGTTGATAAATATATAAATATGCAACATATCATTAAGCTAAGATATAACTTTAAGTTCAACTTTCTATAAGTTGTAACAAAAATACCAAATTAAACTCTAACGTACTTGCACGAGCATATTCATCGTCAAATTTGTTATTTTGTTATAATTTATAAAAGTCGGACTTAACTTTCATGTTTGTATTGTGATATATTGCATATTTATCTATGTTAAAAATTTCTTTTAAACATTTTTGATGACCATTTAGTTGATATGTACTAAATGAGTGGATGTCCACTTGATTGATTAAAACAGTTTAGTTCCACCTAAATAACCAAGTGCCCATTTTCATGCATGTTGCAAGTAATTAATAGAAGTCGTAATGCGCACAAAATTCACTTTGTAACGATATTTCCATCTTTATGTTATTGCTAAACATGATAAGCACAAACATTTTACATTCATGCGTCTAAAGCTTTTGTCCACCTTTAAAAAAATAAATAAAAATAAACTCACCGCTATGGACATATACCATATATCTTATTGGTATCTTTATTGGTATCTCTATGACTAGGCCAGCATATTTAGGATGAACAAAGTTATTACAGACTTCTCCTCAATTAATTAAATTTAAAATTTGTGATACGTGGGTGATAAACATGACAGAGAAACCAGACAAGTAGGTCTGCTTCAGAGCCCCCTGTTTCCATTACTAGCGTAGCTTATCTTAGCTTCTACTTCCATCCAAAGAATAACAGCCCATCGATTGATTCGTAAAATTTGAAGAAGACTTTTACCTAGGTAGATAGTCAATGCATCACATTTGCGGAGGAGGCAACGACCAAGACCAACGAGGCAACGACTTGTCCTGTCCTCTCCTCTCCTCTCTTGCTAATAATTACTAAATCATTCAATCTTGCTGTGTATGCGAGGGTGCTCATCAATCCCAAAGCAACTGATAAAATAGACCATCCGATGGAAGCTACCATTTATGTCAGTCGCGTTGACATTTGCACATCATTTTGTATGCGAAAATTGATCGGCCGTGCTACATGCGCTAAATATCGACACTGACCACGACAAGGATCCAAGCGCCTATAAATGAACAAGTCAGCCGCTCACATACATGCAAGCTAGGTAATGCACTCGATCTATCCAGAATTCGAGATCACAACAAATTGATAGATATATCGAGAGATCAATGGCGAGAAAAATGAGCTTGATTGCCGTTCCAGCCACCACGAGGCTGCTGCAGGTATCGACGACAATGGTTGTTTGCAGCTTTCTGCTGCTGTTTGCTCCGGCGATCTCTGCCGGAGATTACCCGCCGACAGTGAGGGGTCTGTCGTACTCTTTCTACAGGAGGAGCTGCCCTCAGGTGGAGATCATCGTCAGGAACTTCCTTAGACAGGCCATCCGCAATGACGCCGGCCTCGCCGCCGGCCTCATCCGCCTCCACTTCCACGACTGCTTTGTTCAGGCAACTACCAATTCACTAGCTAGCTATATCATCCAACTAAATTTGCATAATGCACTTTGACATATTGGACGCATATGGTTTGTATGTTGATGTGTTTTAATATCCGAATGCATATGAATCATATAAAAAGATTGAATTAACAGCTTGTATAGGGTGCCATGTCCATCCACACATATACTCTGATTTCTGAATTTAACTAATAGACCCATCATTACTATAGTACACCCGCAATAATTTTTCAAAAGGAAAATGCTATAAGCACACATTCATGACAGAGATATCATCAATGGTTTTATAGGTAATTAACCACCACTAATATTTGTGTTGCAATGTATGTACCCTCAGGGTTGCGATGCATCGGTGCTATTGAAGCGCACGGCGACGGAAGCAAGCGAGCTGGACGCTCCACCCAACGAGACGATCCGACCGTCTGCATTAACAGCCGTCACCAAACTCCGCACCCTACTCAACAACGCTTGCGGCGCCGTCGTCTCCTGCGCCGACATCCTCGCCCTCGCCGCGCGTGACGCCGTCCACCTCGCCGGTGGGCCAGACTACGACGTCCCGTTAGGCCGGCGTGACGGCGTCACGATCGCGGCGAGGGAACACGTCGTCGCCGCCTTCCCGCCGCCGAGCTCCAACGTGACGGCGCTCCTTAACGCCGTCACCAAGATTGGCCTCGACGTCACTGACCTCGTGGCACTTTCCGGCGCACACACACTTGGCATTTCCCGTTGCATCTCCTTTGATGACCGTCTCTTCCCAACACAGGACTCGTCCATGGACAGCCGATTTGCGAGCAACCTGAAGCTCTCGTGCCCGGCCAAGAACACCACAAATACGACGGTGATCGATGTCCGTACACCGAACATGTTCGATAATAAGTATTATGTTGACTTGGTCAACCATCAGGGGCTCTTGACGTCGGATCAGGTGTTGTTCAGTGACGACAGGACGAGAGGCATTGTCGCTAGGTTTGCCGTTGATCAGTCTGCGTTCTTTCGCAGCTTTGCCTTTTCCATGGTGAAGATGGCACAGATCCAGGTGCTGACCGGTGTGCAGGGGGAGATACGTGTCAACTGCTTCGTGCCCAACGCCGGCAGTGGCAGCTAGGTGAGTTTGGGAATGTATTATCAAACTGGTATTGGTCCGCCGTGATTGAGTTTGGGAATATAGTATCAAACTGGTATCAGACGTTCAGACATAATTATCAATGTATTATTCATTATTTGCGGAGGTGGCAACGACTAACGACTAGCTAGCTAAGCATATACGTACATTTGTAGTACGTCTGACGACTAACGACTAATGATCTACAAAAATGCTCCGTACTACGTACGTACGAAGTTACGAACATTTGGAGTACATCCGGATCGTACGTACCTTAATTAGCGCTAGCTAAGATAGATGTATAGTATATTACGTAGTAGTATATGTGTGATATGTTTGTCTTGGAAAATACTCTCTGTTTTTTTTTTAATGTTTGGCGTTGGCTAGGTAAAAAATAAGCTAACCAACGGAGTACACTATATCACTCAATCTTGTTACTCGTGTCTTCAGTTTTGCTGTACAGGGCCCTGGGGAATGTTCCGGACTAATGACTGTTATTTACACCGTGGCGAATCTCTGGTGTTTCTTTCTTTTTTTCCACACTGGTCTCCAATAGTGATAAAAACATGACTCGACTAAAAAAAATCGAGTATGGGTTTCGGAGATTCCAATTGTTCGGCTTGAGGAAGATAAGGACTACGCAACTGTGCCTGGCGAAGGACAATTGTGTTGTGTTTCTTGACCAACTATAGATGGTGTTATCTATTCTAGGGTGTTCTTTTTATTTTTAACCAATCTGCGTATTTTTGTAATTCACAGTTATTAGTCTCGCAAGCTCTACAAATCCTATAATAATTGGTTGTAGCTTCTTTAAAGTAAATACCGAAATTAATTTCATTATCTAAAAAAATAAACTAGACATATCGATGGAAGCTGCATCATCAATTTGGTACCCTCACAGCTAGCGGAATTTGGTACCCTCATAGCTAGCGGACTGAGCTGCTTATGCAGGCTCAAACGAAATGGATCGATGATTTTTTTGTACGTATAGTCGCTCGCTCGCGTTGACAATTTGACACCATCCATTCAACCTGATCGTACGTACAAGTCAACTTCAAAGAAACAACCTCGTAGTACAATATTCGCAAATGCAAGCACTAATCGGGATTATTCAGGAGCTGTAACCTGTAAAACCCAGCTCCATTCCCAACCTAGGAGAACAGGCACAGCACAGTTAGTAATTAAGAGATCGGGATGCACTAATTAGATAGTATTACGATCTAACTAGCTGGCTACCTTGCTCAATTAATTGTGTAGGATCGAATACAATAAGTAAACCTACTAGAGGGGTGAATAGTAGATATTGACAGTGGGGGTGAATAGTAGGTATTGACAGCGGAAGTTTAATTTTCGAATCCAAAAACCAGATTACCAGAGTATCAGTAAATACCAGATTACGCAAAAATCAACCGTTGGATTTATCCCAAATTTTGTCACAATAAACTAGAAGATATAAGGAACAACTCCACCGAACGGATTTACAAAATAATGTACGGTTAAAAAGTTATTACCCTCGCAATCTAGCTATCTCAGAATTTCAGCAAAACGAACAAAATCAATTCAAGCAACTTACGTGATCGGAAACGCCTTGATGATTGAGTATAATATTTATTGCTGAAATATATTGTCACAAGGTGCAGACAAAGCACCCCTTTTACAAAACCCTAAATAAAGAGCTCTCAAATCTAACAATTGTGGCTTACCCTCTAGGCTAAGCCCTCCTCTCTGTTTATACCAAATATCTCCTGTTCCTAGTAGGACTCAATTCCTAATAGGACTCTATTACAATTTCCTAAAAGAAAAAATTCCTTTTCTTTTTATTCAAAACCGCAGCCACGGCAAAACACCGACCGTGTTGGACTCCTACGTACGGCCGTACACCACCGTATACCGATCGGTCTCTAGCCGATCACCTGCTGCTACCGAATCAATCCAAGTCCAAGTTGACTTGGTCAAACCATCCATTGATCACTCCTGTATGCACACATGCACGCACACGCATGCACAAGCACACAATCACAGCAACCCGTACATGCATGCAGTGAGCCATGCATCCACCGATCGATCTCCTAGCACACGTACGTACACATGCAACACATGCATATGCACATGCATGTGCTGTACCACACCTCACATATATGCACACTGCAGTAGCTCCTCTACTGTAGAACCATATATTCATCCAATTTCGTCGACGCTCGCACTTCTCCGGCGCTCGCACACATAACCATGTCAAGCCCATTACGAACAACACCCACACGGTGTCCCTCCACCGTATGTCGTCTTTCGTCAACCTCGTCACCCCGCATCATTGATCGCTCTGGACCTCTACTCCTTCCTGAGTATAGTCTCGATCCCACCGTTGACCGAAGTTAACCTTAAGACTTCTGACTCTAGTCCAATCTTGTCATATGGCTTCCTGACTGCTCCAGACCTCAGTTCCTCCCTGAATTTAATCCCAGTCCTTGCTATTGACCAAGCCTTGACTTCAAGTCACCTACACACAATAGACAAAACAACTATTACCGGGCATAGATTCGCAACCTAACCCACATCAGTCACATGCACTCACACCAACAACCTCAAACATTCCAAACCAATTTCATTTAAATATATCATTTATAAAGCCAATTGTTCATCACAAAATATTAATCAAAACCTTGATTTTACAAATTGATCATGGCTTGATCCATTACTCCTGTTGCACGAATATTAATGCTTGCTGCTCGGTTGGCGAAGGGGCTATATATATATCCTTCGATTTCTACAAGACGAGCTGCCCAAATGCGGAGTCAAATCGTGTATGTGTTCGGCTTCCTCCAGAACGCCATTTCCATGACTGCTTCGTCCAGGGCTGCGACGCCTCCATCCTGCTCGACAGAATGCACGAACTTCCAATGGTGAAGATGGGGCAGATCGAGGTGTTGACGAGGGGAGAATTGAAGCGGCAGATTCGGAAGCGCCCAATGCCGCCGTGAACGACGACGCCGGTGATGACCGTGGTAGCTGAGTGCCTTAATTAATTAACCTCGATCGCGAGTAGTATGTTGAGAGCGATGTTTGTTGTTAAGTGTTAGTAACATTGTTCAGTTTGTACCTGCGTGTGTTCTTGTAGCTTTAAAGTTATTTCTCAAATAAAGCCAAACAAATTGAAGTTTGATAGCTTGGACTGCTAACCCCGTCTTTTCAAAAAAAAACATACTAGCATTTATAGATTGTTTATTGATTATTATGGAGTTGTGGAGCACTTGAGCAGGTTTGAACCCAACTCTACGTATCTAGCTTATTTTTCTATATTTTTTAGTCCACTCTCTTTTTTCGATGGAGCTGAAATCGTTAAGTTAGGCTTCATAGCTTCAGCTCTAGGAGCAAAACAGGTCCTAGGCTTAAGGAAAAAAAATCTCTCTCAGTTACGTCAACGATTAAATTTTGAATTGTAAATTGCATTGATTTGCTTGCTCACAAGTACTGAAGCTCTACAAATACTTGTACCGTTATACAAATCTTGAATCTTCGAAATGTTATTATTTTAAAATGGGCTTTGACTCTCAATTTGGGCCGGGCCCTGAGCTAGCAAGTAGAGTTGGAATTGGGCTTAATTGGAGGGGAAAAGGGATGGCATGGATGTACGTGGACGATCAGTAGATGCGATGCAATGCAATGCCAAATTACCAATGCATACATGGGAATATGGGGAATTGGGGTCCGGTCAGATGAACGATGGGCATAAAGATGGCAATGGGTCTACACCGCTGGGTATCACCATTCCAAACCCACCTCCATAAAATCAAAACACACCCGTTAAAGTATCCATTACCATTTGTGGGTATAATTTTTTCACATACCCATACCCACGGATAATCTACACCCAATTATCATCTACAAGATCGACGTGGAGATGGCGACGGTGGGGAACAGCGGCGGCCGGTGACCTGGACGGTGAGCGAGGTATTCAGGAGTAGTGGGGGAGTGGATGTGGATTGGAGAGAGATATGGTTTTCTAAAATAATATTTGGACTAGGATATTTTAGCAGTTTGAGCTCAATTTATATGGACTATGGCTAGATTTTTATATTTATTTAATTTTAATAGGTATCCATTGGATCGTGTGTATGGATACTATATAATCATATCCACATCAATAATTTATTGGGTATAAATTTTTTCCATTAGATATGAATATAAATCTTAACACATTTATCTACCCTAATAGGATAAATACCCACTGGATTTTGGGTGACGGGTCCATCTTTAGATGGGCATGGTGGCTAGTGCCTCTGCTGCTAGGCAGCTCAGTCTGTTCATGCATGACCGGGGTGCGCGCGGCGGGTGCCAGGTGCTACCTCTCCACCTGCCACGACTCGTACGTGTCTTCTTGTGCTGCACACCCATGGGAACAAGCAGAATGTTCTCTCTCACCCACACAATGACGCACGCACATAAAAAGGTAAGGCTGTTGGATTAGGGCCTGCTCAATGAAAGTGGCTAAAACTACACTTGTGCAGCATGAGATTGGGATTCCATATCTGAATTAATGTACATAACCAATTACTGAAACTACTCATGATGCCAAAGTTTCATTGCTGAGCGTGAAGCAAAATGTTGTTACACACTAGTCATGGGGAGGAGCAGCCGAGTCGCCCTACGTGTCCGGCGAAGACCACTCTGCAGTCTGCACTCGAAGAGACACCGAGAAAACCAACAGTAGCACTGCAAGTGCCGACACCCAGGACGTATTGAGATTGTGTCGCTTGTTCTCTTCTCGCCCATATCCTGGATCTCATTTCATCCTGCATTCAGCCACATCAACACATGATACAGCTGATTAAACAGCTTACAACAAAAGTCCCTATAAATTGAACCCTACAGCTTACACACATGTCCAGTCACAGTACAGTCTTGAGCATAGCACCGAACTCTACCTTACACATAGATAGAGAGCAGCACAAATCAAGGGAAGAAAATGGCTTCTGCAACGCTGACAATGCTGGTAGCTATCGCTTGCCTTTTCACTCCGGCGACTATGGTCTCCGGCGGCGACGGCAACGCCGACGGGAAGCAGCAGCCGCCTGTGGTGAGTGGTCTGTCATTCGATTTCTACAGGAAGAGCTGCCCCAAGGCGGAGTCGATCGTGAGGAAATTCGTCAAGGACGCCGTCCGTAAGGACATCGGCCTCGCCGCCGGCCTCCTCCGTCTCCACTTCCACGACTGCTTTGTTAAAGGCTGCGATGCGTCCGTGCTGCTCGACGGTTCCGCTACCGGACCCGGCGAGCAGCAGGCGCCGCCTAACCTTACCCTGCGTCCGTCGGCGTTCAAGGCCGTCAATGATATTCGTGACCGCCTGGAGAAGGCGTGTGGCGGACCTGTCGTCTCCTGCTCCGACGTCCTCGCTCTCGCTGCGCGTGACTCTGTCGTCGTGGTAAACAAATAAATACTTACTTCGTCCCTAAATGACTTTTTTATATAATTGTTTTTCTATCATTTAATTTATAGTTAAATATACTTTTACATATATATATATATACTCCCTTCGGTTTTTAATATTTGACACATTTTCACTTTTTAGTGTATATTTGACCCTTCGTTTTATTAAGAAAAATTCTAAATATTTATAAATATAAATAATTACATATTTTACAAAAGTTTTTGAATAAGATGAATGGTCATGCCTGTCAAAAAGTGCGTTTGCGTCTACTGTGTGATCGAAAAAAAAAATATTTTCTTGACGCGCAGTCAGGAGGGCCAAATTACAAGGTGCCACTAGGACGCCGAGACAGCGCCGAGTTCGCATCACAGCAAGACGTCCTCGCCGGCCTCCCGCCGCCGAGCGCCGCCGTGCCGGCACTCCTCGACGTCCTCACCAAACTCAACCTCGACGCCACCGACCTCGTCGCGCTCTCCGGCGGCCACACCATCGGACTAGCCCACTGCAGCTCATTCGAGGGCCGTCTCTTCCCACGGCCGGACCCGGCGATGAACGGCACATTCGCCACAAAGCTCCGGCGAACTTGCCCGAAAATGGGCACAGATCGCCGGACGGTGAACGACATCCGGACGCCGAACGTGTTCGACAACATGTACTATGTCAATTTGGTGAACAGGGAGGGGCTTTTTACTTCTGATCAGGACCTTTTTGTTAATGCCGTGACCAAGCCCATTGTTGCCAAGTTTGCTGCCAGTCAGAAGGATTTCTTTGACCAGTTTGCTGTTTCCATGGTGAAGATGGGGCAGATCAGTGTGCTCACCGGAGATCAGGGCCAGATTCGTCGGAATTGCTCCGCTCGCAACGCCGGTACAGTCGCTGCTGCCGTCGCCGGTGACCTGCCATGGTCCATCCTCGAGGCTGCAGACAGCCTCGTCTTCTAGTCTAGATTAGTTGTAGTATGTGTTTATGCTGTGGTGGTATGTGTTTATGCTGTGGTGGTATGTGTTTGTGTAGTGGCCGTCCTTTCTTTGGTGATGCTGCAGAGTGCAGACCATGTATGCTTGTCTAGTAAAATAAATTCAATGATGGAGACTACTGATGTCTAATGTTATGGGTCTGTTCATTTTACTGCCAAAAAAACCTTTCCAAATTTTGGTAATGCCAAAATTTAGTAAGATGATGATGGTAGATGTTATGAGGGAAGAAGTTCTAGAATATTACCAACATTTAGTGACTTGCCAAAATTTTGACAACTCCAAAATTTGTTAAGGTTGAAAGTGGCTACAATCTGAATTGACCGTTGACCATGTATTTACGTGTCCAGTTTCTTTCATGGGCGAATGCACCATCTTAGGGAAAGATAATCACAAGTAGAGCGTGCAACAAAAAGATTATAATAACGATGTTGCAACACTCAGGATTTCAGGTAAGACTTGAAGGATGGAGATTAAAAAAGGATGGGTTACTCGTGTAGTTGTTCTGTTCTCCACAACTTACAATAGGCAGGTACAGCCGCAAAACCCGAGGCCTGGAACACTGCTATAAAGCTATGTCAAGAATACCAACACGAAAAGTATAATGAACAGAACCACTAGGAAGAGGATCAGCATGATCTGCCCCTTAATGCCAGCCTTTTTCATGACCATCGCCACTCTTTTCTGCACCAGGCAATGAAAGAAAATCATTTAAGAGCTCTAATCTAGTTTCTTAGAACTTCTATAAGCAACTTGAATACAGCAAATAAGGACCCGGCCAAAAATGCAGCAAATGAGTAATGACATCATGCACTCTTTTTAACTGATTCAGCATAAAAATTGAAACTGGAACAAAAATTATAAGCAATAGGGCACATCAAGAAATAACTTGTGGAAATTTGAACCATCTTGAATACACGAAACAACGATGGCATCATGCTTCATAATGAAGCAACTAACCTGCACGAAGTCAAGTCTGTTTGACGTAGTTTCCATCTCCAAACTTAGGTCATTTAAGATCCTTTCCTGTAAAAAAGAAAGAGGTTGTCTGGTTACTTCAGTCGACGTGTTCCTTTTAGAGTGCTACACACACTCCCAGCAAATAAGAAAAAGGGACTGTATGGCCACATAGTGACCATTTTTTCGCTCCTTAATTAGCATATCCATCAACTTGCAGTTTGATAATAACAATACCTGTCCAGACAGCTCTTCATGTATGGTTAGACCTACACCACCAATCCTTTGAACACTTTCACTAAGCTCATCAAGTTCCTCATCCTGCTGCCTGAAGGAAAATTAAGTACAGCTATCAGATAAATGCAGAACTGCAGGTTATATGAACCTTTACACTAGAATAGCAGGGCCAAAAAGATATCATTCTTAGCAATTTCAAGTGTAACAATAATCTATACTTCGTCCTTTTTTAACAGTTGAAGAAAAAAATCAACAAATAATGTGCTTGTGGTTGAAAACATGATTGGTGCATGCGCCAAGAGTAAAAAGCCTTAGGGAAAAAAAGGTTAGCATCGTGACGGCTAAAGTTTAAAAATCAACACACAGCAGAATTAACAATACCAGATATGCAGTGTGTAGAATCAGTAGCTCATTAATTGCTAACAAAAACCTTAAGTACAGTATCAAGATTCTACGTACTGGTATTCGAAAAAAAAGATTCTACGTACTGGACAGAAAAAATCTTTGCAAATACTTGCACAATTGTGAAGTGTAGGAAAAGTAAGATTATGAAAATTCACCTCATAAGTAGAAGTTGCCTATCTGATTCTGAAGCAATGAAGTCATCATTGTCTTGTGAGGTGTAGTGGTTACTTCTGCTTGTGCCCATGTCTTGGTGTGCTGAGTAAACTGAATTACTCTTCCCCTTTTCAACAGATCTCCTGACTGCAGCAACCTGCACCCGTAAATTCCTTAGATGACATTTACATTGGTTACATAGAGTTATAAACACAGTAACATCAAAATTTTCTCACACTTGTTTTCTTTTCCACACTACTGGTATCATACTTAGCAGTCATTGCATTTCTAAAGGCTCACACATGCTCAAGATATGCCTCATTAACAATCCTATGAAACAGGCGCAAATGAAAAGGCAAAGGAAATCGTAGTACATGAGTATAATTTGCAAAGTGCCACTAAGTCACCAGCAGTTGATATACCATAATTCCTAAATAAACAAACAAAAAGATGGAACAGCAAGAAATACCTGATTACGAGCAGAGCCAATCCAGTTCCTTCGTCTAGAAAGCTCAACTTCATCCAGTCCATAGTAAGCTGGATCTCTTGATGCAACTAGGATTGTCTTTTCCAACTCATCCACCTTCCAACATAAAAAAGCACCAGTTACACCAGAACTGTGCAGGAAGAAGAAAACAGATATCCCATTAAGTAACTTTAATATATTAGATGTGATAAGCTATCATAGGAACAAGGACTCTGCAACAGCTTCTCCTCCCTGTACCAACAACATCAAGGAATTATGGCACAGTTATACCCTGTTTTCTCACCTGCCAATCAACGCTTTCACAGCTGGTATTAAGCTCCTTTGTCAAATGAACATGTTCTCCAGTGTTTGATGGCGTTTGCTCCCATCGATGGAAAGTAGTTTGCAACTTATCAATCTGTCAAAGAAACATCTTTATCCTCAGCGCTAGAATAAGAATGTCGATGCATGTGTGTTGATGGTGTGATATGTTTCTGAAGTTATGATGTAACACAAAGGAGCTATACCTTCAGCGATAACAAAACTAGCATAGAAAAATGCATGAGGTTGCAATATTTTTCTGAATGTGTGAGGGAGTTACCAACATCAATGAGAGGAGGCTATATATTCAGGAATGACAGAATAACATAGTTAACTATGTGATGATGCAGTATGTTTCTCTCTAAAAGTATGAGTTAAATAAAAAGCTATTCCAATGGTGCAGTATGTTTCTTTCTAAAAGTATGAGTTCAATAAAAAGCTATTCCAATGGTACTTACTATCCAGTCTATGGAGGCATGACTTATCAGCTTAAGAAAACCAATTAGTATCCTAGTCTCTATCATGGCAATTCAGTGATGCAAGTGTATAAGCCAACAATTTAACATCACACCAGTCCAAGATCGGCCAAGCACATAATTGCAAGTTTGCAACTATACAATCATTTCACAAAAAGTGTTAATTATGCAACATCAGAACGTTCTCAGTTTCTTAAACCCTGTCACCCAGTCCCATTCCAAAAGCCTATTAGGCACAACATTTCATCCTAGCATATGTTTGAAACAGTTTGAATTGGCCATACATTTCTCACAGACTACAACCAAAACGCTACTCTTACAGGTGGCGTTCCTAGACTGCCATAACAGATTAACAGTAATATTAGTTACTAAAGGACATGGACATCCCAAACCACAGAATAGGATGAACAGAAACAGGACGACGGGCAAAACCGGCCAAATCGATCAGAATCAGGCAGGTAGTTGTTCACAGACGCTCGAATTACGATTTTGATCCATGCATCCACTCGACGAGAAATAATTCCTCATTTGCTAGAAATCGTAGAAAGGGACAAAATTATACTATGCGAAGCAAGGATTACCGAGTCCTGGATCTCCTCCCGGACGATGTAGAACGGATCCTGCGCGGAGCTCATGCTCTCTCCGCCACCCGAATCTGGATTTGGAAGGATTGGATTTCCTCCCAAACCCTAGAATTCGCGGGGAGAGGAGACGGAGATGACGAGGAAGAGGAGATGAGAAGATCAGATTGCTTTGCCTTCGCTTCTTGGTTTGGTCGGATCGGAGGTTGGTGGTGGGCCCCGCAGGTTGGTGTCTGCTGGTGGGTCCATGGACTCGGTGCACGAGAGTTATTCTACGCGTCCTACGTGGTGGACCGGGTGCACCGTGGTCTCGGTCAAGCTACGCATCTTCTTCTTCCTCCTCCCAAATCTCCGGGAGAGGAGAGAGGGATAAGGGGAGAGAGCCAGTAGCCACAAAACCCTAGAGATGGCGGCAGCCTTCACAACCGCCGCGGCGTCGCCCACGCCGTGTGGCCGCCGCCCCACCGCCCTCGCCGCGCGGTCCCCGACGGCGAGCGGATCGTCGCGGTGGGCGCCGCCGCCGCTCCGATGCGCGGCGCCGGTGGTGGGGCTCCGGCGAGCGGCCGCGCCGTCTGGCCGGGGCGACACGCTACGGGTGAGCCCCTCGCGAGCTTTGGTCCGCTACACTTGTATATAATGCAGTTTTTCGTGGTGGACTGGTGATTTCATCAATTTTCAACTGCTGCAATGGCGATTTTGCCTGCAATGCTTTGACATGGCGACAAACATAAAATTTAGGGCTGTGAGATAAATATCCAATTAGATTTCTTGCTGGGACCAGTCTCGCAAAACATTTTCCATTTTTTTAGATAATGGATAAAATCCGGCTCTGACTTCAAAAGAAGCTACAGCACAAAACATTTTCCATACTTCTATTGCCCGTGGAATGATGAATTGATGAGTCAATAATTCGACATCCCTAGTACTAGCCTATTACTTGCATATCACTGTGGCCACTAACTACTTTTCTTGAAAGCTGTAATTTGATATATGTCATAAACATCTTTGGTGTTATGTTATCTGAATGTACTTGTTGCTATTATGTTAATAAATGGCATCTTTCCCTAAACCCTCAAATAGTCATTATAAGTATATTTCTGCGTCAGAAACTATTTATCAAATGTTTGTTCATGATGATCAATTTCCAAGTAAATGTTTTCTTGAGTCCTTTAATGTGCTGAAATAGAAGTAGGCTGAAATTAATTAGCCTGAATATGCTGATCAGCCCCCAGCAAATGCCAACCGATGGCAACCTTAACATATTATTGATGTTGTGTTTGTAAATATTGTTTGTTTGAATAGGTTCAAGCGAAGAAGCAAACATTTTCTTCATTTGATGAGTTGCTGGAGAAGTCTGAAAAGCCTGTACTAGTTGATTTCTATGCAACTTGGTATGCTAAGTAATAGTAAATCTATAACTCAAATGTCTTGATTGGTTATCTTATTATCAGTGCTTTGTATCTAATAGTCCGATTATCACTATGTTAACTTAAGGAGCAAGGTTTGGTCATTACCAACCTTATGGAAAATGAATGTGGGCTGCCTTCCGTTCATTAGTGCAAATATGTTGATGTTATACTGATTTTCCCTATTAGCACTGAAGTAATTAATGGAATCAAAGTTACTTTCATCCAATCTTTATTGTTTCCATGTACAAGGGGGAGGAGAAGTGTATGTTTATTGTTCATTGTGTAGACCTGCAAGGTGTCCTTATGTTTTTGCTTTTAATCCAAGCTTTGTTGATAGGCAATCTCTTAGCTGAAACTTGATTTCTTCCTTATGGAAGAAAAAAAAAGAGAGAATAGTAGACGTAATCTTTGCCGTGTTCTTCCTACTACTTCTCCCAACACCAAATGAAAAGCCAATACTCATTGATAGCATTTAGGCCTCATTTCAGCATTCAGAATATGATGGCTGTTGGCTGATCCTTAAAACGATTCATGGCGAATTGTAGGAATATGACAAATGTAAACTTTTATAGTGTATCTCTCTATTTATTTATATTCCTTTTGTCAGGTGCGGTCCATGCCAATACATGGTCCCCATACTTCAGGAAGTAAGCGAAAAGTTGGGTGATAAGATTCAAGTTGTAAAAATTGATACAGAGAAGTACACGAGCATTGCTAATCGCTACCAAATTGAAGCATTACCAACTTTTATCATCTTCAAGAATGGGAAACCTTGTCATCGCTTTGTAAGTTTTGAGGGACTACCTTTTATCAATTTTTCATATCGATTGTTCTGTTAGTGCTAAAAGGTTGTTTCTTTTTTTTTTTCGGGGAACGCAGGAGGGAGCGCTGCCTGCTAATCAACTAATCCAACAGATCGAGAGTGCTTTGGAGGTCGCAAAGTAGCATGTATGGTGAGCACATGGCATATGCATTTTTATGTTTGAATATTATTGATGTACTTTATTCATTATTTATCATTTACGCAATGAATGTTATTTGAATTTCTGCTCTGTATCTACCGTTCAGATATACTCCCTCTGTTGTTTTGGATGTTAGTTAGCTCAAAAATGAGCTAACCAACGTGAAACAATTGAGGATAGAGGGAGTATTAAATAACTCTGCATTAACTAATGAATTAGTAAAAAAAGTATAAACCCATTGGATTGTGTTTATCTGTGATCCTAATGGATGCTTTATACTAACTTTTAGAAATCTGTTCTGCCTACCAGCTGAAGCTTCCCTTTTCTTTTGGATGACAAGCACACAAAATAGGTGAAGATGAAGAACTGATTTTATGTGATTTGGCCCTCTGTCATGTTTAAATGGCCTCAAATCTTAGCATATAAGATATGGAAGGGAACATCTAAGATACAAATTGCTGATCTTCTATAATGTGTATGTTTTTTTTGGTGTAAAATTCTTTACCGACTAGATTGATTTTTATACTTGCGCCTGATGGCTCCATCTGCTGTACTCCGTATTTATCAATTCCAAATGTAAGGCATGTGGGGGAATGGAATAATTTACATTTGCATGCTGCTTTGTTGCAATTTAATGCGAGTGATTTTGGATTCCAGCATCTATTGAAGTTTTGCTTGAGTAGCGAATATAAGCAATGTGCTAGAAATATTCTTTCAAGGTTGTCTTTATCTTTGGATAGAATTGTTACTGTGGTTCTCGTACTATATACGTTGGACCTAGTCGAATGTTTTGCATTGAACTGGCCATCATGTACATAGTTTGTTGATCGATCCATTTGGTCCTGTTTGTTTGTTGCTTAGGCTTGTGTGTCTTAGACGCACATGCATCCTACTATCATAGCGATTACTATGTAAAGAAAATATTATTGTCTGTGACTCTAAAATTTGTTCGAGCTGTTCGTTTTATTCTAGATTTGCTGAAAATGCATCGTCACCAAGGTAGTGATGCGCTTCTTTAGTCTTTACCCACTGGAGATGTAAAAATTAATTATTGAAATAAGAATAAGACGAAGAGCAAAATGGTGCTGTTATATTATATCCTGCCACGAAATAACTTTACGAAATGCTCAAGTGAAAAGATGTTGGTACATTTAACAAGTTGTAATGCCCCAAGATGGATTTTTAAAGTTTGTGGAGCTAGAACCTCCAATTTATGAAATCGAAGTTAATCGATGTGCGTGCGTAAATCCTGACCGTTCATAGTCACCGACTATGTAATGTCACCGGCGGCGACGGCGACGGCCAAGTGGAGAAGCGCGAGAGTGATCAGAAGGCGGCTGAGCAGCGCCTTGATAAACCGGCGACGAGCACCGTGCAATCCTCAAAGCTACTATCAGTGCAGCAGAAAGGAAAAGCTCATCTTTAACTGCGGGGCCAAGGATGAACTCTATATCATCTTGATGTAATTGATTGAGATTAATAATTTATTAATAATAAAGCTTCCATCGTCTTAAAAAAACATACAATAAAATGAGCAGGATGCACACAGGCTGCTCACTATAATTATATATAGCTTGCGATTGCAATAACAAGAGCACGCAAATTATATAAGTATGTCTGCGTAGTTGTAACTCTGTTGTAACCATCCATGCATATGTGCCTCCTTATGGCAGTATTAGTATAACTCTGTGACTTTGGTTTCATCTATTGATCGATCGATCAGTTGGAATTTGGTCCATATGGCCTATTAGAAATTTAGTATCGATGAAGAGAGGTTGAATGACAAAACCCTGCTGCGGAAAGACATTTTGTCGAGCGGTGTTTGGATCGCTACGACCCACATGTCCTTTGCTTCACGTGGGCCTACTTGTTCCACTAGCACGAGACAATAAATTGGGCCGCACCAAAAGCACGTTGTTTGTTAAGAATTATTTTCGGCCCATATGATAGACCATAATTGTAGCAAACGATCCAATTCACGTCAGTCTTCGTGGGCCTTACGTGTAGTTGTGGCCTTGTGGGCTTTCAGGAACCGATTGCATTGCTCCATTATTGTGCAAGCTATTGTGGATGCCAGCATCTCTACAAAAATATCTTTGCCTGAGTAGTGATGAAACAGAAAATGTGCCACGAATATTGCTTCTGGATAATTAACTAACTTGGTGTCTCTGGACAAAATATATATATATTCCCTCCGTCCAAAAAATTATAAACATTTCGGATAGGACGTGACATATCGTCCGATGAACATTCATTGGACTAGGATGCGTTTACATATTTAAACGGGGGAGTAATATTTAGGGGTGATCCTGAGACATGGTTTGACCTACGAGGATGATTTGTGACTCTATCTAGCTTCTTTTATATAAAGGAATCTTTATTGATTAATTTTTTGAGCAGTATATATTATTGACTTGAAATTTTGATTACTAAGCTTACTTATCAAAGGTTTATTGATGTGTTGAAAAGATTATAGTTGGCCAAAGACTCGTTTTACCATTTAATTGATACTTTTGTAATTATCTTAGGGCAGGTTTATAGCCAATGTTGGCCTTTTTTAAATTTGGCATGACAAATTTTAGTAAGGTCAACACATGTTTGGTTGAACCTAAACTAACATAATTTTACTATTAAAATATCCTATACTTATAAATTTTGGCTTCAATCCAAATATATACAACTATATTAAATACTGGCAATTCTAATTTTAGGCCTCAAACCAAACTGGCACTTATATTATTTGCTACTTGGAACCAATCCTGTGACAAACACCTTTTTGGATGGCCTTGCTCCCTGTTTATTTGCTAGTACTTGGAACGTATGAGCTTATTTCACCTTATTTAGCGGCAGTGGCTAAAAAAGGCATAATATTGTTTGCATTATTTAAGCCAAGTTCTTTATGTGTTGAATTCGTCTAAGCCTTATGAAAACTGTCGGCATTATCACCCTGTAGGAATGAAGAATTTGTCGTCAGTATGCGTGGTAGCGATGTGGATATTTTCTTTGACATCGCAGACGTAAAATTCTCTTGTTAAAAGAAGAACAAGATGAAAATGCAAATTGTGTCGTCATTTCTTCATAGAGAATAACTTTACTCGGTGTGGAAACAGAAAGAACATTTCTGATATGCAATCGGCGAATTATCGCATACCCTTTTCCCAAAGGAGAGAAAACAACACGCACAAGAATCTCAACAACTATGCATATCGATCACAATACCATCACTCTTGCAATGCAGGTGAAGAGGATTCTCCATTGATTGGCCAAGAATCTTTCATGTATAGCCTCATATATAGCTAGGTGTACATGTAAAATACTAAAATGTTGCCAGCAAAACCTTGTGTGAACATGGAAATTCTGATGGCTGCATGATAGCATTTTCTCATCTTTTCTTCCATTTTACTTTCTGTACGCATGCACTCATCCAATAATCGTCTCATCCAGATAAACAGTAACGATTGTTGAGACGATTCGTGGCGCCTTAAATTACAACAAGTGTCGAATATTAATCAGGCAGGGCGCCTAACAAACCAATAATACCAATGATCATTCTCCTAGTTGAGATTTCTGTTACTTACAACAGAGACGATCACCAACTATACATCCTCCATTAATCCCAGCCGTCCATCGCCACCTGTCACTGTCACTCACCACACTATAAATAACCCCCAATCCACCCATACATCTACTGCAACACACGAGCAAAGCAAATTCAGCAACTTTCACACATCTAAGAGCTAGCTAATTAAGCACCAACAATGGCGGAGTACTACTCGACCACTGTCGATGAGTGCTACGAGACCGGCAGGCATGGCCATGGCCATGGTCACGGCCATGGTGGCATGAAGGTGCAGTCACACACCGATGACTACTACTGCCAGGGTGGAGAAGATCGTGGCAGGAGGATGAACTCGATGCACTCAGAAGAGTATCTCATGAGGCAGCAGGGTGGTGGCTATGGAGGAGGGCAGGAGTATTACAAGAGGGAGGAGCGTGAGCACAAGCAGCGTGAGCGCTTGGGCGAGGTCGGCGCCCTGGCCAGTGGCGCCTTCGCTCTGGTAATCAATTAATAATTATCCTCCGCCCAAAAATATAAGCAATTTTGGATCAGAATATACACGACCACCGATATGCTAATTTGACCAATAAAATTTATAGATATAGTTTAATTAAAAGAACAAATTATGATATGATAGTTTTTCTAACATAAATATGATAATATTATCGTTACGTTATTAATCTTTATGATTGTATATATTGGTATGAGGAGTCAAAGTTCACAAAATTTGACCTTAGCACTATTTTTAAAAATATTTATATTTGTGGAAAAGGAGAGTATCCCCTTCCAATATTAAGAATTATTTTTGTTTTGTCATAAGACAAAGTTGGTAGAAAAACTCCCTATAAAAAGTTAGTAGAAAAACATAGTGGCAGCTATAGACATTAAATAATTAACTTAATTAAGTTCACTGTTGATTTTTTTTGTGTTGTGAGTGCTGCTGAATCCTTTTATAAAGCTGATCAATCAAATATTTTTGGTTGATGCGTATTAATTAAGCTGAAGAGCATGAAGCGTTAGCTTGATGCGTATCAGCATTTGTGTGTATACGTGTATGTTAATGTACTGGATGTGGACGTGTCACGTGTCTGTACCATCGGATCGATGATGAACCGTACTGTAATAAAGACTACTAATTTGTAATTACCGGCGTCGAGCGGTAGCTCCGGCAACCGTCATACAGCCATCCCGAAATGGGCCGTACGGAACTACATATGCCCGCATGGCAAAATTGGCCCAGTTAATCTTGATGGCCCACAGTGGATGCTTACCATCTTGTGGGCCCAGTACCCAATTCCCCTTCGGCCCACTCCCCATGAGGAATATTTGCTGGGCCGTGCTGGTTTGAATGGCCCAATAAATCTGTAGGGTGATTCATCGTCAGAGAGATTAATGGTGAGTTTCTGCCTTTCTGGGTTTTCACATGCTTGGCGTGAGTCCAATTGGCTACAAAGATTTGATTCAGAATTCGGCAAACCATCGAATTTAAGATGGCACGTTCAGCTGTACAAAGTCATGATATATATAATTCGCCAAAATCCTCCCAAAATCGGGCGTATTGGGTTGCCGGCTAACAAACAGATTCTAAAGCGAGTAGCTCAAGAACTGAAACCCAGTAGTAAGTTGGAGCAATGTGGCGCCAATCTCTCTAAGTGAAAGGGGAACCCAAAATGCCACTAGAAGAAGCCACATCATCAAATAAATATGACCCGTTGGATAAATGTTTAGGATAAATAATAACCGCTGGATTAGGGAAGGAAAACAGTACCGTGAAGAGGTTTCTGGACCCTTCTAACATACACCAGCTGATAGAGATTAGATTCAAAAAAACACATGTGGGCTGTGGACTGTGGTATCAAACTCCTATACGCGCTTCCAGAGGCCAATTAAAGAGTAGTGAGCATAAATATTTACGATAGGATGTGATTATATTAACTAACATGTTTAAAATACTCTCTTCCATTGAGTAAAATGGAAAATTCTTATACACCACTTACAAAAATCAACCTTATATTTACATTCATAATTTACAGTCACAAAATTCTTAAGTTTCCTTTTACTTATGAGAGTTTGTTTTTCCCCATATTAATACTCCCAAGTTTTGCTGTAAAGTACTATTTATTTTAAAACACTAGAAACCATAATATTTTTCATGATAAATTCTTCAATTACATAATATCGTTATCCTTATGCGCTATTTATATAAAAATGGTAATAGTCGCGCAAAATGCGCAACAGAATCCACTAGTATCTCTGTAAAATAAAAAACAAAAGACTGCGTGCCTGTTCGTCCCCGTTCAATTGTTCGACCAGCAACAGCACAGGATTCGCACGCAGTCCGGCAAAAGAACCCTCCGCCGTAATTAACATCTTATTACTTACCCTTTATCACGCCTTTTTACGAGTAATTTAACAAGAGCCGCGATGCTTTAACTAGTCAAAACTACTACTGTTGATTTGCTGTTACCCCTACCTGTTTGTTTCTTCTACTTGTCTACTTGTCGAGTAGTAATAGACAGTTGGAGGAGGCATGGATGAACTTTTAACTGAAGTCTGAAGATTGCATGTGCTGCTGCATTGCTGCAATGTGCAACGCAAGCTTGCAACTGCAACAAAACTGCATTGATGTAAAAAAAAAATCCATTCACTGTGAAAAAAGAGAGGAAAATTCAATCACTATGGCAATGGCATGGCACGATGAAAGTGGACGGAGTGCTGACAGTGCCAGAACTGCAGTACACCGGTCATTTCCTTCCGGATACGTTCAAACCTGAATGAAAACATCGTGGAGCATCAGCATCATTTCTACGCAAGATGCGGCAAAAAAGATTGCTGTAAACTCATCCCTACCCCAAAGCAGAGCAAACCAAAGAAAAGCAAAGCAGGCAGGAACATGCACAGAGATTCCAAGGCCTCGTTGCTGCAGCCAAGAGAGAGAGGAGAGAACTTTGCTTTTTTACTCGTAGCTTTTGGATATTGGAGCTCACTGTAGAGTGTAGACCATTGTGCAGTGTAGTGTAGTTGTGTGCGTTCTGTGAACATCCTTGCTGGAATCGTCATTATCACCATTCCTCTCTCCCCCCTGGTCCTCCTCTGTCTACAAGAACCGTGTCTACAACTACTCCCTCCGTATTTTTATTTTTGACACCGTTAACTTTTAAACAAAATTTTGACCATTCGTCTTATTTAAAAAATTTATGTAAATATCATCTATTTTGACATGAGTTGTTTTATTATTAAATAAATTATAAGATGACTTTTGTTTTTATATATTTGATTAAAATTTTGAATAAGATGAATGATCAAAGTTAAGTTTAAAAGTTAATGGTGTCAAATATAAAAATACGGAGTCAGTACTATACACTGAAATACTGAATCACTGGTCAATGCGAATGACCAAGAATTAAAGGAAGAGAGAGCTACCCTCCCTCAGAGCTGTTAAATTACCACTACTACAATAGCACGCTCAAAGGATCAGAGCTAGAAGATGGAGAAGATGAGGAATGGCGGCTTCACCCTGCAGCTGCTCTGCCTCCGCCGCATCGGCATTTTGGTTGTTGTTTTGCCGTCTTTGCTGTTCGAAGCTGCCGCCGCGGCTGATTCCTCGGTAACCAAGCTTATCTTCTTCATTCGCCTTATTTCTCATCGATTCTTAGCTTCTGCATTTCAGTACTATTTCACCGTGTTTAGCCGCCGCTTTGCATTTCGCATAATTTTAGAGCAAACTAATCGATGCGCGTCTAAAATTGCTCATTTCAGTGTAGGGCTTCTGAATCTTTGCTGCTATTTCTTTCTTGCTTCCTTGCTAGCTGAACTGCTTAGAACCATTGAATTAAATAGTTATTACTGCAACCATTCGAGGGAGTTAGTCTCCTTGCTTAAAAGAAGTAACCTTTCATTCAAATTCGATTATAGCATCACTGTATTATCTCAGCCAAGTTCACACTTCACTCGAAACCAAAAAAATGAAATTTTGACCCCCCTCGGATAATGCAGTGGCACCCAAATCCTTCTACACGGCGAGTCCACCACGGCATCCTCCCGCCGCCATTCGCCGCTCCATCTCCGGCGCCCACCGCCGGCGCCGACGAGCTGCCGACCATTGGCCGCGCCCCCAAGCAATCCCCGCACTTCGGCTTCCCTCTGCAGCCATCCTTCGGCGTCGCGGCGGCGGCGCCTCCGGTGGCCGGCGCCGGCGGCGAGGGTTACCCGTTCATCGGCAGCAACCCGACGGTGCCGCTCCCCACCGGCATGACCGATTCCTCCACCGTCCTCCCCATGCCCGACCGAGGCGACGCCGCCAACGACAAGGTAATCAATTAATTACAGAAATAAACAAGCTAAATTACCAATCAATCTGAAATTCTGAATTCAATAATGGTGTGCCATTCTGAATTCCATAATGAAATTCTGAATTCCGCTTTAATTTGTTGCTTTTGGTGCAGGTGGTGGGGCGTGCGGCTACTCCCGTTCGTGTTCAGATCGCCATGATTGGGCTTGTGGCGACCATCTCCGGCCTGTTCTTGTGGGGGCGATGAGATGAGATGAATGTCTCCTCGATTGCTCTACTCTGTAGAAATTTGTTACTACTAGCATGAACCTGGAAGGGGATTTTAACCTGTCGCTACTGCTGCCTGTCACTGCTTCCATTGCCTGTAAATATTGTTGGTTTGTTCGCGTTGGTTTTTGTTGTCACTGTCATTTCGTACTCAGCTCTCGGCTCTCAGCTTTTGTTTGTTCAAAGCGGCAACGAATTTTACCTTTAATGACAGTGGTACTGAACTTTTTATGTCTGGAGAGAAACCGACCGAGATCGAGCCCCACGAGAAACAGTTGTTAGATCTGAACTGTTTTCCTTTGCTGGCTTCGAAATAATTCTTGGCCATTGTCATCTAGCATTCGAACTATATGAAGAGCAAACAAATAAAAGCACAGGCCTTTCAGAACTACTAGCAAACATCTACTAGTAGCACAAATTAAGCATCCAATGATCCAAAGGTAGCAGTACGCAGGGAAAACAAAAGGAAGAGGGAAAAAGGAAGGGAACCTGTTGGTTCAGTTAAACCTGGTATTGCGGTTGAAAGGGTAAAAACACACCGTTACTCTAAGAATGATTTGTTTGTCCTAATAGTAACTCATACTCTCTCCGTCCTCGAATATTTATCGTCATTAACTTTTTAATATAACTTTGACCGTTCGTCTTATTCAAAAAATTTATGTAATTATTATTTTTTGCTATCGTTTGATTCATTGTTAATATAGTTTTATGTATACATATAGTTTTACATATTTTACAAAGTTTTTGAATAAAACGAACGGTCAAACTTGTGTCAAAAAGTCAACGACGACAAATATACAAGGACGGAGGGAGTAATTAAGATTAAACCAAATGGTTAAATGCCAAACATACTTTACAAAAAGCTATACTAGGGACTCCAGAAGTCCGGATTAATCCTGGCCCATGAACAAATATCTGGCCTGCGTGACTGCGTCGGCCCAGCATAATCACCGCCTCCGCATCAGATTATCCTGTCTCCATGAAATGACGAATTCTACGTAGGACAAGCTGGTTACCAAGAGAAGAATGTGAGGGCCAGAAAAGGTTGGACGAAACCACCTGAAAATAAGGTTAAGGTAAATGTTGATGCTTCTTTTGTTGATGATTTAGGGAGCGGTGCAACCGGTGTAGTGATCAGAGATGATTTAGGGAGCGGATTTGCGCGGCGGTGGCGGCGTTGAGGCGCGTGTGGCCGGCGGCGAGGAGCATCGGCCGGCAACGGACCCCATCCCCCTCCTCCTCCTGCTCCCCTTCCTCCCTTCTCCCTTTATCCCTTTTTCACCGTCTTTTCTGACATGCACGCGGCGGCGCCGTGGATGGTTAGAGAGGCGGCGGCGGCGGACGGCTCGAAAGGCGGCGATGGTCAGAGGACCTCCTTCCTCCCTTCTCCCTCATCCCCATCCGGCAGGCGCTCAGCAATTGCAGCGGTGGTGACTGACAGCTGGGCAGGTGGTCCGTGCAGTAGCTCTTCATAGCCAGTTCAGTGTACTCATCCATCGGTAATCCTCCTCCTCTTGGCAGATTTTGTCAATCTGCCTCCTTTTCCATTTATGATAAAATGAGAAGTATAGATCATGTCAACTGTGGACAAAATTGAATCACTAAATTGCTTACCAGGCTGGTGGGATGGATGATATGTGCATGCATTTGTGTTTGCTAAGGAAATTTATATTAGTGATTTTGGGACAAATATGTGAATCGGCTGGGGTGATGTTATTGTTCAAATGGAATGCTGTGTGCTATGTTACATGCTTCTGTATTGCTGCTTTGCCTGTCTTAATGCTGTCGAAGTAGCTACAATTGGAGCTTTGAAGCTTTTCTTTTGCTTCTATGCTGCAATTCAGCCTGAACTCTGAAGCCAATGATACTCTGCAATTCAGTGTTGCATAGCATAGTGATTTTGCTTTGTTCGTGTGATAAGTTCATTATCTGAACAACATGAAGTGCTGCCTGCATGGCTTAATTCTCTGTCGAAACTGCATCAGTTAAACTGCTGTCAGTATCCCAAACTTGCACGTCTCATTCGGGTGTTCACCAATGTCTCTGCTTCGATGATGCCCGAAACTGATTAACCGAAAGAAAACGACGAGTTAATTTGGTTTGTTTCTGCCTTGGTGGTTGTGCTGGTAGGTGAGGATCGGTGACAAGGCCAATTTGTTGTTGATGTATGTTGTAGTATCCATGTCATTGCCGACTCTGATCAGCACATCCCTACACTCATTTTGATCTCAACAGGGCACTGCTTTTAGGAATTTTTTGATAGCTCTAGTTGAGTGATGAAATTGGATCCCTCCAATGCAAATAAAAATGATGCAATGGGATCAAATTCAGGCCATAGTGAGCTCACGTATAAGTGATAGCTTGCTGAATAATGAGCACATGCTGATTTACTTGAAAGGCTATGGAATCAATTTCAGGCCATAGAACATGACTACTACCTGTTAGGTAAAATATATGAGCTTATAACAATTGTTTTTAGATAAGACATTGGGAGGCAACTGACACCTTAGTTATCTACATATACTAGTATGTGGAGATGTGGTTTCTCTGTGTATTTTCAATCTTTTTAGTGGGATTCATCAGAAGTTGTGTGTAGTAACATGACTCTTAAAATCTGTGGCTTTGCAATAATTAAGTTATATGATCAATGATATTTCTTCTCTATCTATTAGGCGGCGGCGGGCGGGCAGCAGCGGGCGTGGGGCGCCAGAGGAGTAGGGTATGCCCACCATGAGGCGATGCCACCGTCGACGGTGTGCATGGAGAAGGGCCTCTGCTACAAGAAGCAACTCACCTGCCCGCCCAAATGCTTCAAATCCTTCAGCTTCAAGGACAAGCACGGCGGCGGCGGATGCAGCTTTGACTGCAACAAGTGCGTCGCCACCTGCTGAATCGAAACCGGATGAGCCAATTCATCCGTGTATCGATGGCGATGAAGAACCGATGGCCATCTTCTACTGCTACGAGTTTCTGAATCTGATGAGATCATTAGTTTTTTTTTGTGACTGATGAGATCATTAGTTAGTTTAGTAGCTAGTGAATGAAATGGAATACTGATACAAGGGGTACTATGGAATTATGGTGTCGCGATGAGCTGCGTGTCTGTAAGTATTCAGTTCAGCCGTTCAGGTGTGCTTGTTTTCGGATGGTGATGATGAATAAAACGAGGTTGGATATTTTGATGATGAATAATTTACAGTAACACAATTTTCTTTCGTCACGTCTCGTAGTAACACGCCGTATAATTTTGCAGCAACATGCCATACAGTTTGCAATAACATGTCTTTTCTTTGGTCACATCTCATAGTAACATACCGTATAATTTGCAGTAGCATGCATAGTAATGCTGTATAATCTGCAATAACATGCGCGCGCGCGCACACACACACACACATATATATATAT